>CM050322.1:16243986-16843986 GCA_027475135.1 Bactrocera correcta | reverse complement strand
CGGGCAATCGGTGGACGAACCGGCGACAATCTACCTTTCAGCAGCATTGCCACCGTTTTATCCATCGAAATGTCAACCCCCGCACCTAAAGCCTAAGAATGTACAATATCTAAAAATTGTCCTCCCGCCCGTTCTAACGCTCACCGTGAACGACCTTCAACCAAAAGTAGAATATCATCCGCATACGCACAACACCTACAAAGTGGCTCGAGATGCCCAAGCAGAGTGTCCATCATAAGATTCCAAATGTATGGACCACAGATGGAACCCTGCGTGCAGCCACGAACCACTTCAATCTCCACACTTCTATTCATACCAACTAGAGAAGCCTTCCTGTTCCAAAAATAACTCCGCCAAAGAGTACTTCCTTATAGCCAAGCTTCTCCAGCCGTTGCACCACCCGATCCCCGCTTAGGTAATCAAACGCCCCATTTAACCTAACAAACATTTTGAACAATCATCCAAGCATCCTTTACACTGCGTTCTTTTCTAAACCCAAACTGCCTATTCGACCACATACCCCTCGTTAGCTCCTAAAGTCGTTTCACCATTACTCTCTCCAGCACTTTTCCAAGTAGAGGAAGGAGACTGACAGTTATAACTTTGAAGTCGTAGATAATTTCGTCTATTTTGGAACCAGTAAAAACCACTATCAACAATGTCAGCCTGGAAATCCAACGCAGAATATCTCTTACCAACAGGTACTACTTCGGACTAAGTTTGCAATTGAGAAGTAGAATCCTCTCTCGACAAACAAAAAACAAATTCTATAAGTCACTCATAATTCCCGACCTGCTATTTGGTGCAAAGGCCTGGACGATGACAACATCTGTTGAGTCGACGTTGCGAGTTTTCGAGACAAATGTTCTGCAAAATATTTATGGCCCTTTGCGGGTTGGTCATTAGATAGAACGATGAGATATAGGACGACATTGACATAGTTCAGCGAATTAAAGACAGCCGCTACTTAAACTGACGTTGACACCAAAAGCTCGGTCAAGATCGGGAAGGACCTCTCCGAGCCGTTCGATACCAAACGAGGTTTCAGACAAGGCGACTATCGTTTGTGGGAAAGTACAGGAAAAGTAAGACTTTTTCTCCGTTTGGAAGGACCAGGTGGAGAAGAACCTGGCTTCGCTCAGAATCTCCAATTGGCGTCACCTTGCGAAAAGAAAAATCGAGTGGCGTGCTATTGTTAACTTGACTCTAACCGCGTAAGCGGTTTCTACACCAGTAAAGAAGAAGAGCCGGCCTATTGGTTATGATCAGCAAACAACAAACAATAATATAACACACATAAATTTATTAATTTGAAACATTTTTCTTAATTGGAAAATGTACATAGAGATTTTCACGCTAAATGTTGAGAATGCACCATTAATTAATCGAACGTTTTATGCTCTTGAAACTTACAGGAATCAAACCCACGAAAAAACCTTAAGGTAAAAATTATAACTGACCCACTTATTCGATATAAGGTTTATGCGAAAAACAAAAATCATAATATGTAGTATATGGGAATTGCGGTAGTATCGACTCGTTTATATATATATATATATATATTATTATTTTACATTGTACGTAGTATATATAAGTCAAATACTAACAACAATTTTTTAATTAATGTTAAAAAATACATTTGCTGCTACTGTTGTCTTACTAGGTCGGAAGGCTTCTTGCGTTTAACCGGATTTTTCTCCCAGCAGTTTTTTTGAGTCTAGAGGCTTCCTCATTAACGTGCTGTCTGAGCGTCAGTTCGTGACACTTTGCTAATTTGGAGATTTCATTTACCACTGAATTCACACCTAGATCACGGTGCAGGTCAACAGATCTAATGTACCAAGGAGCATTAACTAAAGTTCTTAGTACTTTACTTTGAAAGCGCTGAATGTTGGCAATACAGCTTTGACTTGAGCAACCGCATAATTGCGCTCCGTAGGCCCAAACTGGCTTTAAGACTTGAGTATATAATTACAGTTTGTTTTGTATTGATAGCTTGGATTTCCTGCCAACGTGGTGCTAAAGTTTGCCAAATTTCAAATCAAGCTCGACTTGAATTGATTTGACGTCGTTTAATTTGATGCGCCACTTAGATGCCCATTTAGTAATTGCGTCGACTGCTGTCTGCACTCGTCGACTAGATTATATATTTTTGCCAATACTTTATACTATTAAAATGCTACATACTACATAATATTTAAATATTCCTTACGATTCATTAAAATACCCGAGTACCATCATCAATTTTATGAAGTAAAGTCAGCTGGATGTTCGAAAATCCTGATACTAGTTATGTGGGTGCTAGCTCAAGCTTTTCCCCAAATTTAGGCAGAAAGGTATACAGTTTAGTGCAAAACACGCTCTGTAATTTCCATTGAGATATCTAAAAAATGTTCCTGTGTATGCGGTATAAAGTCTCCCGGGAGTTTGCAAATCTTTATTTTAAGTATATTCATATCCGATTCAACCCATGTTTGAAAAAGTTCTCTCTGAATTTCAGTTGTACAAGCATATTCCATACACTGACCGATATTTTTGGTCCAAAGCAACTATAGATACTGGGTTCCACATATTCGGGACCCAAAGGCTTGAAAAGTGTTGGTAGCATTTGGCAATTGACTGATTCGATTTAAAAACATGTATTGCCCAATCGCTACAATTCTTTAAAATCTTTCAAAATAGTCGCGATTTCCAAGCATTGCAGGCGTCACGGAAGGCATTCTCCGAAATAGCCTCGAGAGGCGAGATTCATGGTGCTTGAATCCCCTCTGTCGTCCAAAATGCTTGCCTTTCATCGACCTTTTCAAGCAATCAAACAAAACGAAGTCCGGTGACCACATCTGCGTGGTGGGGAGGTTGCGGAAACGTCGGGCTGCCCGCCATGGTTAGAAAACTGTTCACAAGAAAGTTAGCACTTTTGGGATCATCTTCGCGCACACCTTCCGCATGTTCTCATGAACCACATATTTTGATAAATTTAACATCTGGGCAATTAAGCGAATACTTGGTTGATGGTCTGAGTTGAAAACTTTGCGCATCCGAGTCACATTGTCGGTGTTTGTCGAAGTTGCAGGTCTCCCAGCACGGTCTTCATCAGCGACCTCTTTCCGTCGCTCCAAAAAGGCCTCCTGCCACCCCAACACTGCACTTCTTGCTAAAGCAACATCTGGGAAAGCCTGCTTGATCATATCGCGCGAAAATGTTTGTGCTGACTCTCCAGGTACGTTGAGACAATTGATCAAACGCTTGTTCGTTAGAGACGGTCTTTACCGAATCCAGTCGGTGCCCTCGGAAGTACAGCCGCGGCGGCAGAAAATCAGTTCTATTACTTTCCGGACAAATACGGAATCACCGGCCGTACGCCAACAGCTATACACTCTTATAGAAGTTGGTACCTTCTCTATTTATTTCTGCAGCTCAAATTATTTACTCCAAGAGTAAATTGAAGAAGTCACACAAAAGGGAGTTGCCTTATCTGAAGCCTCGTTTGATATCGAACGGCTGAAAGATTTCATTCCCTATCTGACGGAACTTTTGGTATTGCTCAACGTCAGTTAACACAGCCGTATTAGTTTTGTCAGGAAACCAAATACAGACATAGCGTCTGTTTTTAGTGCTGTCAATAACAGCTTTGAAATCGACGAAGAAATAGTGTGCGTCGATCTTTTTTTTTTCATGGGGCTCTTTCAAGATTTGGTGCATGGTGAATATCTGGTCAGTTGCTGATTTTTACAGGCCTAAAGCCATATCGTTAAGGTCCAATCAGTCCAATCTACCTTTCAGCAGCATTGCCACCGTTTTATCCATCGAAATGTCAACCCCCGCACCTAAAGCCTAAGAATGTACAATATCTAAAAATTGTCCTCCCGCCCGTTCTAACGCTCACCGTGAACGACCTTCAACCAAAAGTAGAATATCATCCGCATACGCACAACACCTACAAAGTGGCTCGAGATGCCCAAGCAGAGTGTCCATCATAAGATTCCAAATGTATGGACCACAGATGGAACCCTGCGTGCAGCCACGAACCACTTCAATCTCCACACTTCTATTCATACCAACTAGAGAAGCCTTCCTGTTCCAAAAATAACTCCGCCAAAGAGTACTTCCTTATAGCCAAGCTTCTCCAGCCGTTGCACCACCCGATCCCCGCTTAGGTAATCAAACGCCCCATTTAACCTAACAAACATTTTGAACAATCATCCAAGCATCCTTTACACTGCGTTCTTTTCTAAACCCAAACTGCCTATTCGACCACATACCCCTCGTTAGCTCCTAAAGTCGTTTCACCATTACTCTCTCCAGCACTTTTCCAAGTAGAGGAAGGAGACTGACAGTTATAACTTTGAAGTCGTAGATAATTTCGTCTATTTTGGAACCAGTAAAAACCACTATCAACAATGTCAGCCTGGAAATCCAACGCAGAATATCTCTTACCAACAGGTACTACTTCGGACTAAGTTTGCAATTGAGAAGTAGAATCCTCTCTCGACAAACAAAAAACAAATTCTATAAGTCACTCATAATTCCCGACCTGCTATTTGGTGCAAAGGCCTGGACGATGACAACATCTGTTGAGTCGACGTTGCGAGTTTTCGAGACAAATGTTCTGCAAAATATTTATGGCCCTTTGCGGGTTGGTCATTAGATAGAACGATGAGATATAGGACGACATTGACATAGTTCAGCGAATTAAAGACAGCCGCTACTTAAACTGACGTTGACACCAAAAGCTCGGTCAAGATCGGGAAGGACCTCTCCGAGCCGTTCGATACCAAACGAGGTTTCAGACAAGGCGACTATCGTTTGTGGGAAAGTACAGGAAAAGTAAGACTTTTTCTCCGTTTGGAAGGACCAGGTGGAGAAGAACCTGGCTTCGCTCAGAATCTCCAATTCGCGTCACCTTGCGAAAAGAAAAATCGAGTGGCGTGCTATTGTTAACTTGACTCTAACCGCGTAAGCGGTTTCTACACCAGTAAAGAAGAAGAGCCGGCCTATTGGTTATGATCAGCAAACAACAAACAATAATATAACACACATAAATTTATTAATTTGAAACATTTTTCTTAATTGGAAAATGTACATAGAGATTTTCACGCTAAATGTTGAGAATGCACCATTAATTAATCGAACGTTTTATGCTCTTGAAACTTACAGGAATCAAACCCACGAAAATACCTTAAGGTAAAAATTATAACTGACCCACTTATTCGATATAAGGTTTATGCGAAAAACAAAAATCATAATATGTAGTATATGGGAATTGCGGTAGTATCGACTCGTTTATATATAACGGGTGATTTTTTTGAGGTTAGGATTTTCATGCATTAGTATTTGACAGATTACGTGGGATTTCAGACATGGTGTCAAAGAGAAAGATGCTCAGTATGCTTTGACATTTCATCATGAATAGACTTACTAACGAGCAACGCTTGCAAATCATTGAATTTTATTACCAAAATCAGTGTTCGGTTCGAAATGTGTTTCGCGCTTTACGTCCGATTTATGGTCTACATAATCGACCAAGTGAGCAAACAATTAATGCGATTGTGACCAAGTTTCGCACTCAGTTTACTTTATTGGACATTAAACCAACCACACGAATGCGTACAGTGCGTACAGAAGAGAATATTGCGTCTGTTTCTGAGAGTGTGGCTGAAGACCGTGAAATGTCGATTCGTCGCCGTTCGCAGCAATTGGGTTTGTGTTATTCGACCACATGGAAGATTTTACGCAAAGATCTTGGTGTAAAACCGTATAAAATACAGCTCGTGCAAGAACTGAAGCCGAACGATCTGCCACAACGTCGAATTTTCAGTGAATGGGCCCTAGAAAAGTTGGCAGAAAATCCGCTTTTTTATCGACAAATTTTGTTCAGCGATGAGGCTCATTTCTGGTTGAATGGCTACGTAAATAAGCAAAATTGCCGCATTTGGGGTGAAGAGCAACCAGAAGCCGTTCAAGAACTGCCCATGCATCCCGAAAAATGCACTGTTTGGTGTGGTTTGTACGCTGGTGGAATCATTGGACCGTATTTTTTCAAAGATGCTGTTGGACGCAACGTTACGGTGAATGGCGATCGCTATCGTTCGATGCTAACAAACTTTTTGTTGCCAAAAATGGAAGAACTGAACTTGGTTGACATGTGGTTTCAACAAGATGGCGCTACATGCCACACAGCTCGCGATTCTATTGCCATTTTGAGGGAAAACTTCGGACAACAATTCATCTCAAGAAATGGACCCGTAAGTTGGCCACCAAGATCATGCGATTTAACGCCTTTAGACTATTTTTTGTGGGGCTACGTCAAGTCTAAAGTCTACAGAAATAAGCCAGCAACTATTCCAGCTTTGGAAGACAACATTTCCGAAGAAATTCGGGCTATTCCGGCCGAAATGCTCGAAAAAGTTGCCCAAAATTGGACTTTCCGAATGGACCACCTAAGACGCAGCCGCGGTCAACATTTAAATGAAATTATCTTCAAAAAGTAAATGTCATGAACCAATCTAACGTTTCAAATAAAGAACCGATGAGATTTTGCAAATTTTATGCGTTTTTTTTTTAAAAAAAGTTATCAAGCTCTTAAAAAATCACCCTTTATATATATATATATTATTATTTTACATTGTACGTAGTATATATAAGTCAAATACTAACAACAATTTATTAATTAATGTTAAAAAATACATTTGCTGCTACTGTTGTCTTACTAGGTCGGAAGGCTTCTTGCGTTTAACCGGATTTTTCTCCCAGCAGTTTTTATGAGTCTAGAGGCTTCCTCATTAACGTGCTGTCTGAGCGTCAGTTCGTGACACTTTGCTAATTTGGAGATTTCATTTACCACTGAATTCACACCTAGATCACGGTGCAGGTCAACAGATCTAATGTACCAAGGAGCATTAACTAAAGTTCTTAGTACTTTACTTTGAAAGCGCTGAATGCTGGCAATACAGCTTTGACTTGAGCAACCGCATAATTGCGCTCCGTAGGCCCAAACTGGCTTTAAGACTTGAGTATATAATTACAGTTTGTTTTGTATTGATAGCTTGGATTTCCTGCCAACGTGGTGCTAAAGTTTGCCAAATTTCAAATCAAGCTCGACTTGAATTGATTTGACGTCGTTTAATTTGATGCGCCACTTAGATGCCCATTTAGTAATTGCGTCGACTGCTGTCTGCACTCGTCGACTAGATTATATATTTTTGCCAATACTTTATACTATTAAAATGCTACATACTACATAATATTTAAATATTCCTTACGATTCATTAAAATACCCGAGTACCATCATCAATTTTATGAAGTAAAGTCAGCTGGATGTTCGAAAATCCTGATACTAGTTATGTGGGTGCTAGCTCAAGCTTTTCCCCAAATTTAGGCAGAAAGGTATACAGTTTAGTGCAAAACACGCTCTGTAATTTCCATTGAGATATCTAAAAAATGTTCCTGTGTATGCGGTATAAAGTCTCCCGGGAGTTTGCAAATCTTTATTTTAAGTATATTCATATCCGATTCAACCCATGTTTGAAAAAGTTCTCTCTGAATTTCAGTTGTACAAGCATATTCCATACACTGACCGATATTTTTGGTCCAAAGCAACTATAGATACTGGGTTCCACATATTCGGGACCCAAAGGCTTGAAAAGTGTTGGTAGCATTTGGCAATTGACTGATTCGATTTAAAAACATGTATTGCCCAATCGCTACAATTCTTTAAAATCTTTCAAAATAGTCGCGATTTCCAAGCATTGCAGGCGTCACGGAAGGCATTCTCCGAAATAGCCTCGAGAGGCGAGATTCATGGTGCTTGAATCCCCTCTGTCGTCCAAAATGCTTGCCTTTCATCGACCTTTTCAAGCAATCAAACAAAACGAAGTCCGGGGACCACATCTGCGTGGTGGGGAGGTTGCGGAAACGTCGGGCTGCCCGCCATGGTTAGGAAACTGTTCACAAGAAAGTTAGCACTTTTGGGATCATCTTCGCGCACACCTTCCGCATGTTCTCATGAACCACATATTTTGATAAATTTAACATCTGGGCAATTAAGCGAATACTTGGTTGATGGTCTGAGTTGAAAACTTTGCGCATCCGAGTCACATTGTCGGTGTTTGTCGAAGTTGCAGGTCTCCCAGCACGGTCTTCATCAGCGACCTCTTTCCGTCGCTCCAAAAAGGCCTCCTGCCACCCCAACACTGCACTTCTTGCTAAAGCAACATCTGGGAAAGCCTGCTTGATCATATCGCGCGAAAATGTTTGTGCTGACTCTCCAGGTACGTTGAGACAATTGATCAAACGCTTGTTCGTTAGAGACGGTCTTTACCGAATCCAGTCGGTGCCCTCGGAAGTACAGCCGCGGCGGCAGAAAATCAGTTCTATTACTTTCCGGACAAATACGGAATCACCGGCCGTACGCCAACAGCTATACACTCTTATAGAAGTTGGTACCTTCTCTATTTATTTCTGCAGCTCAAATTATTTACTCCAAGAGTAAATTGAAGAAGTCACACAAAAGGGAGTTGCCTTATCTGAAGCCTCGTTTGATATCGAACGGCTGAAAGATTTCATTCCCTATCTGACGGAACTTTTGGTATTGCTCAACGTCAGTTAACACAGCCGTATTAGTTTTGTCAGGAAACCAAATACAGACATAGCGTCTGTTTTTAGTGCTGTCAATAACAGCTTTGAAATCGACGAAGAAATAGTGTGCGTCGATCTTTTTTTTTTCATGGGGCTCTTTCAAGATTTGGTGCATGGTGAATATCTGGTCAGTTGCTGATTTTTACAGGCCTAAAGCCATATCGTTAAGGTCCAATCAGTCCAATCTACCTTTCAGCAGCATTGCCACCGTTTTATCCATCGAAATGTCAACCCCCGCACCTAAAGCCTAAGAATGTACAATATCTAAAAATTGTCCTCCCGCCCGTTCTAACGCTCACCGTGAACGACCTTCAACCAAAAGTAGAATATCATCCGCATACGCACAACACCTACAAAGTGGCTCGAGATGCCCAAGCAGAGTGTCCATCATAAGATTCCAAATGTATGGACCACAGATGGAACCCTGCGTGCAGCCACGAACCACTTCAATCTCCACACTTCTATTCATACCAACTAGAGAAGCCTTCCTGTTCCAAAAATAACTCCGCCAAAGAGTACTTCCTTATAGCCAAGCTTCTCCAGCCGTTGCACCACCCGATCCCCGCTTAGGTAATCAAACGCCCCATTTAACCTAACAAACATTTTGAACAATCATCCAAGCATCCTTTACACTGCGTTCTTTTCTAAACCCAAACTGCCTATTCGACCACATACCCCTCGTTAGCTCCTAAAGTCGTTTCACCATTACTCTCTCCAGCACTTTTCCAAGTAGAGGAAGGAGACTGACAGTTATAACTTTGAAGTCGTAGATAATTTCGTCTATTTTGGAACCAGTAAAAACCACTATCAACAATGTCAGCCTGGAAATCCAACGCAGAATATCTCTTACCAACAGGTACTACTTCGGACTAAGTTTGCAATTGAGAAGTAGAATCCTCTCTCGACAAACAAAAAACAAATTCTATAAGTCACTCATAATTCCCGACCTGCTATTTGGTGCAAAGGCCTGGACGATGACAACATCTGTTGAGTCGACGTTGCGAGTTTTCGAGACAAATGTTCTGCAAAATATTTATGGCCCTTTGCGGGTTGGTCATTAGATAGAACGATGAGATATAGGACGACATTGACATAGTTCAGCGAATTAAAGACAGCCGCTACTTAAACTGACGTTGACACCAAAAGCTCGGTCAAGATCGGGAAGGACCTCTCCGAGCCGTTCGATACCAAACGAGGTTTCAGACAAGGCGACTATCGTTTGTGGGAAAGTACAGGAAAAGTAAGACTTTTTCTCCGTTTGGAAGGACCAGGTGGAGAAGAACCTGGCTTCGCTCAGAATCTCCAATTGGCGTCACCTTGCGAAAAGAAAAATCGAGTGGCGTGCTATTGTTAACTTGACTCTAACCGCGTAAGCGGTTTCTACACCAGTAAAGAAGAAGAGCCGGCCTATTGGTTATGATCAGCAAACAACAAACAATAATATAACACACATAAATTTATTAATTTGAAACATTTTTCTTAATTGGAAAATGTACATAGAGATTTTCACGCTAAATGTTGAGAATGCACCATTAATTAATCGAACGTTTTATGCTCTTGAAACTTACAGGAATCAAACCCACGAAAATACCTTAAGGTAAAAATTATAACTGACCCACTTATTCGATATAAGGTTTATGCGAAAAACAAAAATCATAATATGTAGTATATGGGAATTGCGGTAGTATCGACTCGTTTATATATATATATATATATTATTATTTTACATTGTACGTAGTATATATAAGTCAAATACTAACAACAATTTATTAATTAATGTTAAAAAATACATTTGCTGCTACTGTTGTCTTACTAGGTCGGAAGGCTTCTTGCGTTTAACCGGATTTTTCTCCCAGCAGTTTTTATGAGTCTAGAGGCTTCCTCATTAACGTGCTGTCTGAGCGTCAGTTCGTGACACTTTGCTAATTTGGAGATTTCATTTACCACTGAATTCACACCTAGATCACGGTGCAGGTCAGCAGATCTAATGTACCAAGGAGCATTAACTAAAGTTCTTAGTACTTTACTTTGAAAGCGCTGAATGCTGGCAATACAGCTTTGACTTGAGCAACCGCATAATTGCGCTCCGTAGGCCCAAACTGGCTTTAAGACTTGAGTATATAATTACAGTTTGTTTTGTATTGATAGCTTGGATTTCCTGCCAACGTGGTGCTAAAGTTTGCCAAATTTCAAATCAAGCTCGACTTGAATTGATTTGACGTCGTTTAATTTGATGCGCCACTTAGATGCCCATTTAGTAATTGCGTCGACTGCTGTCTGCACTCGTCGACTAGATTATATATTTTTGCCAATACTTTATACTATTAAAATGCTACATACTACATAATATTTAAATATTCCTTACGATTCATTAAAATACCCGAGTACCATCATCAATTTTATGAAGTAAAGTCAGCTGGATGTTCGAAAATCCTGATACTAGTTATGTGGGTGCTAGCTCAAGCTTTTCCCCAAATTTAGGCAGAAAGGTATACAGTTTAGTGCAAAACACGCTCTGTAATTTCCATTGAGATATCTAAAAAATGTTCCTGTGTATGCGGTATAAAGTCTCCCGGGAGTTTGCAAATCTTTATTTTAAGTATATTCATATCCGATTCAACCCATGTTTGAAAAAGTTCTCTCTGAATTTCAGTTGTACAAGCATATTCCATACACTGACCGATATTTTTGGTCCAAAGCAACTATAGATACTGGGTTCCACATATTCGGGACCCAAAGGCTTGAAAAGTGTTGGTAGCATTTGGCAATTGACTGATTCGATTTAAAAACATGTATTGCCCAATCGCTACAATTCTTTAAAATCTTTCAAAATAGTCGCGATTTCCAAGCATTGCAGGCGTCACGGAAGGCATTCTCCGAAATAGCCTCGAGAGGCGAGATTCATGGTGCTTGAATCCCCTCTGTCGTCCAAAATGCTTGCCTTTCATCGACCTTTTCAAGCAATCAAACAAAACGAAGTCCGGGGACCACATCTGCGTGGTGGGGAGGTTGCGGAAACGTCGGGCTGCCCGCCATGGTTAGGAAACTGTTCACAAGAAAGTTAGCACTTTTGGGATCATCTTCGCGCACACCTTCCGCATGTTCTCATGAACCACATATTTTGATAAATTTAACATCTGGGCAATTAAGCGAATACTTGGTTGATGGTCTGAGTTGAAAACTTTGCGCATCCGAGTCACATTGTCGGTGTTTGTCGAAGTTGCAGGTCTCCCAGCACGGTCTTCATCAGCGACCTCTTTCCGTCGCTCCAAAAAGGCCTCCTGCCACCCCAACACTGCACTTCTTGCTAAAGCAACATCTGGGAAAGCCTGCTTGATCATATCGCGCGAAAATGTTTGTGCTGACTCTCCAGGTACGTTGAGACAATTGATCAAACGCTTGTTCGTTAGAGACGGTCTTTACCGAATCCAGTCGGTGCCCTCGGAAGTACAGCCGCGGCGGCAGAAAATCAGTTCTATTACTTTCCGGACAAATACGGAATCACCGGCCGTACGCCAACAGCTATACACTCTTATAGAAGTTGGTACCTTCTCTATTTATTTCTGCAGCTCAAATTATTTACTCCAAGAGTAAATTGAAGAAGTCACACAAAAGGGAGTTGCCTTATCTGAAGCCTCGTTTGATATCGAACGGCTGAAAGATTTCATTCCCTATCTGACGGAACTTTTGGTATTGCTCAACGTCAGTTAACACAGCCGTATTAGTTTTGTCAGGAAACCAAATACAGACATAGCGTCTGTTTTTAGTGCTGTCAATAACAGCTTTGAAATCGACGAAGAAATAGTGTGCGTCGATCTTTTTTTTTTCATGGGGCTCTTTCAAGATTTGGTGCATGGTGAATATCTGGTCAGTTGCTGATTTTTACAGGCCTAAAGCCATATCGTTAAGGTCCAATCAGTTTATTGATGGTGGGCTTTCATCTGTATCACAGTACGCTCGATAGAACCGGATATGCGATTTTGGAGAGTTTTACCCTACGTTAGTTGGCGCATATTGTAGGGTCTCCTTCTTGTGTATTGGACAAAACGCACTTAAATACCAAACGTCAGGAATGCTTTCGTTTGACCATATTCTACGAAGGAACTGATGCATGCTCCTTATCAGATCTTCGCCACCATATATAAAAGGCTCACCCACAATGCCCCTCGCTTTATGGTTCTTTAGACGGGAAATTTGCTATTCGAACTACTTTAGGGTCGGGCAATCGAATATCTGCTTCATCGTCATAGATTTTGAAATTAGTTTCACCAACCGCTCTTGTTATGCTTTATGTCAGCCTCAACCTATTTGGGAATGTTTCCTCAAGGAGGCTGAATTTACCGACCGTTTTGCCATAAATAGGTACCTTATTTGCCCGCCTTGGAGTTAAAGTCGCCAAGTACGATTTTGATATCGTGTGCTTAGGAGAGATGCTTTAACAGAAGTCGTGAAGTGCTTGACCCATTACGGTTTCTGACCACTCCCAAGTGAATGGCAGCCCGGCGAGCTTTCTTTACTTGCGTGAATGCATGGCTCCATTCTCCTAGTATTACCCCGACTTTAAACCTTTCAATTTGCAATAGTATAAAATATAGGGTTATACCTGAATTTAGCCCGTCTCCACTTGCTTTTATTATGAAATACATTTCTTCATATAAACAAAGATTTAAAGGGTACTTCTTTCGATCGTTGAATTTTGGAAATTCAAAAATTTTTTAAATTTTGTTGAAATAAAATAATGCGTGTCTACTATTTGTCCTCAAGGAACACAACAAAAATGTTTTGCACAAAAGAAAATGGTTATGAAAATTATGCATGGAATCACTTATATAATATATGATGCATGATAGTAGTGGCAATATAGTACCTACAATGTCACTAATGCTCACTACCGTTGGATATAAAACTGATACGATGCAAAACAACAAGAGCAGCGAGATTTACTTGTAGTACATATGCAAGTTAATGCAACCCAAACCCACTAAAATAAACCCCTATCCCATTCATCTCTAGTAGACACATACATATGTGATGTAAGTCGACACCACATTCATCCATAGGATCAAGCCAACCGCCTATCATAACAAATAGACTTAACGTAAACAAAGAATATTAAAAACAACAATAGCCAATTTGCAAAGTCATCATAAAATCTATTGGAATACAATTACAAGAAGAACTTGATCACGCAACAAGAAATGCCACAGCCATCCTTTTTGCATGATCAGCATTATAATACTATAAGAACTAAAATTAAGAGATAAATAGAGCAGTTATGAGTTATAAGTCATAAGCGAGAGTTATAAGTTACTTAAAAAAAAACAATAGAAAAAAAAAATTAATTTGCATATTGAGTTTAGAAGTAATTATGTTAGGTGTATATTTAACGCAAAATCACATTGTCGTCAAGGCAATACTGCCTTTGTCAACGTACTTTTAACTATGAAATAAACTTTTAATTTTCTGAAGCTTTACTCGGTGGTAAATTCAATTTTAAAGGGTTTTGGGTCTTTTGTTTATCGGTGTTGAAGTGGCTGCGCCCACTCTTATAATAAGGAACATATGTATGTACTATATACGTATCCCATATTCTTAACTTTGGGAGAGGTTCCCAAAAATCGTTACAACCATTAATAGTTACTTATGTTGGTTTCGGACTGGGTGTGTGCCTCTCTTACCTTTCATTATGATGCATTAGCTATGCCAATTGTAGTGATTGTACAAGTGATTGGTGTATAAATAGGTTTATTTTGGAATTACAACAGTTATAAAATAGTCTAAAACAGAAATACCACAGTTATTTATTACTACTACTAAAATTTCTATAATAAAGAGACAGACCCTATTATTATTATTATTATTATTATTATTATTATTATTATTATTATTATTATTATTATTATTATTATTATTATTATTATTATTATTTTACAATTAAATATTTACCTTTTTGTATTTTATGTTGTTTCTTTAAATAGGCGTAAATGTTAGCTCAAACATTAAGGTGTTTTTGAAGATCTGAGTGAAAAAACACCTAAACACATTTTTGCGTGCGAACGGCATTTTTCCAATGAAATGCATAACGCAAAAAAATTGCGTCCGAGAGCCATTCCGGACATAAATTTAATTAATGAGCCAATATTTAACGCCCCAAATTCTGAAAATACAATTGAAATGGGCGTTGAAGATTTTTTTCCCCTAATGGAAGAATCTGCCTCAAATGCAAACGGTGCATCGAGGCAGCTGCTTCCACTTCTTAAGGAAGAACTACTGAAGAGTAGTGAAAAAGCCGCGCAAACAGGTAGGGGTCTGACAGCAGGGACAGATAGAAAAAAAAAATTGAGAGAAGAGAATAGAATTTTAAAAATAAAATTAGACGAAAAAGAACAGGAGAATAGGAATTTAAAAGCTCAGTTGGTCCAAATGGCAACTGAATTAGAAAGATGTAGGGAAATGTTAAGAAGTAGTTCATTTAGGGAAGAGTCAGATCCTCTTGAGATAGTTTGCAGCAAAGTTCCTCCTCAGTAAGGTGCTTGTATTAATAGTAGTTTTTTAAATAGTAACCGCCGAAGTCACGGTAGGCGATATGATACTTTTCTTAATACTTTAGCTTTGGGTGTATTTTTTTTGTCACCAATCGCTAACCGCTACCTAAAGCACCAACTTAGTTTTCCCTTGAAGATTATGGCGATGAAAATCGTTCATCTAGAATAGCCACAACTGCAATGACCAAAATGTTGCAAGGTATAAGTGGGGAACCTTGGTCCCACCTGTTAGCTTATTTTTTTATTAGAGGCTCATGTAAGGGGGATGTCCTCAAGAAATATATATTTTGAAGCCATTACCCAACTTCAAAATATAGAGCTAGTTCCTTGCCATTTTGTTTGTGACCAAGGTACCAATTTTCAAAATTTAGCTAATTTGTTAAGCGTTTCAATGTCACGGCCTTTTGTTAACGTTAATGGTAAGGAAATATGTTTTTTTTACGATAGCCCCTATTTATTAAAATGTAGTCGAAACTGCTTACAAAATATGAAAAATAAAGTTGATTTTAAAAATAGTTGTGTATGTTGGTCAGATATAGTCAATTTTTATAAACCAGACTCTAAGTCGAGTTATCGATGTGCGCATAAATTAACCGATGCTCATATTTACCCCAATACCTTTCAAAAAATGAAAGTTAAATTCGCGTCTCAAGTGATAAGTAATACGGTCGCTTTCGGTATTCTTTCTCTTTACAGCTCGGGAGCCTTAAGCTCAAATAGTATGAGCTTTATTAATCCCGCGGATTTCGGCTCTTTTTTCAATAAATTATTCGATATCTTTAATAGTAGTTTCGCTGAGGCCATTGTACCCACTAAAAAAAATTTTATAAGTTCCCCAGAGCAAAACCAGTTTTTAGATGAGGCAGAAAAAGTTTTGAAAACAATTCGGGTCGTAGATGAGTTAGGAAACAACACAACAAATAATTTCAATTTTATCAAAGGGGGGGTTTATTAACAATAATAGTTTAAGACGATTATGGCGATTGTTGTCACACTCAGGATTTCTTTACCTGAAGACAAGAACATTATGTCAGGACAGCTTAGAGCATTTTTTTGGTCAGATTAGAAGTAGGGGAGGTACTAGAGTTACACATTTCATGTTCTGTAGTTTATTTAGGAAGTCGTGGGGTTTACGTTACGTAAATATCGTAACAAAAGGTAACTGTGAGCTGCCTTTATTTAGGATGTCGTGGGGTTTACGTTACGTAAATATCGTAACAAAAGGTAACTGTGAGCTGCCTTTAGAACCTGAAGTCACAGTTATTTCAGAACATAGCCATAATGTTCTTCTTAATGTGTGCAATGATTCCATTTTAAGTGACCTTTCTTGGCATGATTTCCAGGGTTTACCACGGCCGAACACTCCATTGTTAGATCCATTACTTTAGATAGTAGTTTAGAAATTAACTTTTCAAAGGAAAATGCTTTTAGTCATTTTTGCGGCTACCTTTATTTGAAAATTTTTAATAAGCACACATGCCTACTGCCATTACCTTATTTAGGAGATGAAATTCCTTCTGATAAATTCATCTTCATACACCAAAACAAGATCGATAAATGCAACTTAGTGAAGAATTTGTTGCATTTATTAATAATTTAGAAAAAAAATTTGTTGAGGAATTTGACAGAAATTGTCATAAAATAGGATTAGGAGAAATTCTTTTTGCTAAATTAAAAGATATTACTCCCTTCTTGTGTTGTGAAGACTGTGACCCAAAGGTAGTTATTGCTCTATTTATTAGAATTAGAATTTTTTTGTGACAAAATTTTTAAATAAAGATTTATCTCTACCCAATTTTATGAATAAAATTTTGTGTGTTTCACAATTGTAGTTTTTATCTTCCTTTTTAGTGGTTGCAATGAGCTAAGTATTTTATACTAAAATAAGATTTTTTTAAGCAGATTCGCATTAAGAGGCTCTAAAGTTAGAACGATAAAGATTAGAAAGTTTTTAATTACAAACTAGAATTTGGGGCTTAAATATTGGCATTTTTATAAACGTTTATTTTTGTAATTTTAAGTATTATATTATTGTACTGTGATATGAAGGGATATTGTTTTTGTTATTATTTTTTTAACTATTATATATGAATTGTTATCGTTTTGTTTTTTTTTTCATTTTTTTATGTAAATAAATTTTTAATGGGTGATATAGGCCTACTGTGGAACCGAGCACCCAAAAATAACTTCGGTAATGCGCCCTTTTGCATACCTCATAGGTGGTGTGGAAAATGCGAATTGGGTGTTTTATTTAAAATGCCCAAAAAAATAGCTTTTTTTCTGATCTGGCTACAATGGAAAATGTTATAAAAAACGCTTATTTTGAGGCGCTCTCACACTGGAATAAGTTAAGCATCCCTTTATTCCTGTAAAAGGCTATTGTTGATGGTAAAAGGTGTAGGGGCTACTCAAATGAATTGATAGATACAATCACTTTGCGATCAACGATAACATATCAGATGTCTGTTAATCTGTCTGTACATACGCGAGCTACCAGTCCTTCATTTTCTGAGATATCGATTTAACTTTACCATTTGACTAGATATCCCAACAAAATTTGGTTGTTGCTCTTGCTTTTTGTTGTATTTTCAGTGGCGGTCTCAATTATTTAGAAAATGTATAAGTAAAACAAATAACTTCCTATGACAAACAGCGACAACCACAACAATACTCATGATCAATAGCCATACGTATGTACATATGCATTTACTACTAAATGCGTGTTGTATTTTTATACCTTTGCAACATGTTGCTAGAGAGTATTATAGTTATGTTTATCACCTGAAACTAATCAATTTAGATTTAGAATTATATACATATACATAAATGGTCAGGATAACGGGAGGAGTTGAATTCCGAGTGACGATCTGTTTGTCTATCTATCCGTCTTTCTGTCTGTCTGTTTCAGCTGTAAATGGAGTAAAAGTTGAGATATTGCAATGAGGCACTGCATAGTAGTCGATTTCATAGACAAAAAATAAAAATATAAGATTTTGAAATTTGCTACTGCATGTATAAAATTATTTCTTAACAAAGCAATAACACTATCGATTAATTAATTTTTGCTCTAACTCATTCATACGTGATATGAATAGCTAAGGAAAGAAGATAATAGGAACACGCGGACTGTTTAGTGAAAATTTCTTATAAGTTATAATTATAATAATTTATATTGCAATATAAATGTTGAAAGTACTTGCAACACAAACTACTTGTTGTAGTTATTATATTCTAATCATTGTATTCTTCTTGTGATTTGTCTTATGAAGAAAATTTCTTTTTGTCTCTATAAAAAGATTCTTACGAATAAAACGTTTCTACATCTAAAATATAAACTTTAACAGATTCTGAGACTTAGGAAAAGCATAACAGAGATACGTAACCAATCAAACGTTTAGCGAAAAAATTTTTTACGCGACTAAATGCGTTTCAATAGCTATTTCTGTGTTGTTTTCCATTGATAAGCTCGAAGACACAAATTATTCGTCGTGGTCAGTCCACATGAAAAGTGTTCTTATTCATGCCGATTTATGGGTATTCGTATCTGGTAAGCATGTGAAGAACGAAAATGCAACGCTAGAAGAATCAGCCGCGTTCGACGCAAAAGATGAGAAGGCGCTTGCGAGCATTAGGCTTTGTGTCAAGCCAACGCAGTTAAATCATATTAGACACTGAACTACTTCATTAGAGGCCTGGAGGAAATTACAAGAGATCTACCAGCCAAGTGGACCAGCTCGTAAAATTACGTTTTTCAAGAAAATTCTGTATCTTAGTTTGTCTGAGAGCGAAAATGTTTCGGAGCACATAAAGCAGTTCTCTGATATCATTGAGAAAATGGCTGAGATTGGTATAGTAGTACCAGAGGAAATGTTAGTCATTATTCTTCTATCAAGTTTACCGCAGTCATATGAAAATTTCGTGGTTGCTATAGAAACACGTGATAATTTACCATCCATAAATGCGTTGAAAGTTAAATTACTTGAAGAAGGTGAACGTCGTCAGGAGAAGGATGCAGATGTTGAAAATAGCGAGAATCAACAGGCGTTTTCGGCAAGGACGAACTTCAGGAAAAATGTAAGTGCGCACAAAAATCTTAACAGTAATACTCGTAAAGGGTGTGCTTCAAATTCGGTAACGAAGCAATCTAACGTTAAATGCTATAATTGTGGGAAAAGACGTCATCTGGCTGCACAATGCAGAGCATCTAGGCAGCAAACGCAGAATTCATTTGGAAGTGTACTCGCAGCATCTGGTTTACAAGAATTTAACCGTTCGACATGGTGCGTGGACAGTGGAGCGACATCACATATGTGTTGTGAGGGCAGTTTGTTTCATACGTTTCAGAATCATACTGAAAAGGTGAGTTTAGCGGGTGAACATTTTATCGAAGCGCAAGGTATTGGGACTGTGATCCTACGATCAGGAAACGAAGATGTTATCATGAGGAATGTTCTGCACGTCCCAGATCTACAATCAAATTTTATATCTGTTAGAAAGGCTTCGAGCATAGGGTGTACAATTTCGTTTAATAAGAAATTTTGCGTTATCAAAAATGCTGCAGGTAAAAATTTACTGAAGGCGCACAAACGCAATAATTTGTTCATTTTTGGAAAAGCACCGAACTCATGTTTTTATTTTAACGCTAATGAAGTAATGAAATGGCATAACAGGTATGGCCATTTGAATTTTAAAAGTCTACATGAATTGTCTAATAGAGAGTTGGTACATGGTATGAAAGCTATTAATACTTCACAATACAATGAATGCATTACGTGCATGAAAAGCAAAATATGTACGAAACCATTTCCAAGTATGTCCAACTTAGTAAAGATCTTCTTGAGTTAATCCATACGGGCGTTTGTGGCCCAATTAATAAAACATCAATTGGTGGTTCAAAATATTTTCTAACCTTTATCGATGACAATTCGAGGTACATGTTCGTATATTTCCTTAAAACTAAGGGAGAATTTTTACTAAAATTTAAACACTTTAAGGCTATGGTGGAATGTCAAACTGGGAAGAGAATAAAATTTATTCGCAGCGACAATGTGCGTGAATTTTTAAATAATGATTTCGACAATTACTTAAATATGTACGGTATTAAGCGTGAACTTACTGTTCCATATACACCTCAACAAAATGGTGTAGCTGAGCGCCCAAATCGCACTTTAGTTAAAATGGCGCGATGTATGTTAGTTCATACAGGAATGGATGAAAGTTTTTGGGCAGAGGCAATTTCTACCGCTATATTTCTACGCAATAGATCGCCAACAAAGATTCCAGTAAATAAAACTCCTTACGAAGCTTGGTTAGGAAGAAAACCAATGGTTCATTTTCTAAAAACTTTTGGATCATTAGCTATTGCTCTAAATAATAAAGAAATTCATAAGTTTCGACCTAAAGGTAAAGAATATATTATGGTTGGATATGCAGAAAAGGCCAAGGCATATCGTTTATATGACTCAATAACACGCAAATTCATCATAAGTAGAGATGTTATATTCATTGAAAACTCTCAGAAAATTAATGGAGTCAGTGATAAGGTAGACGTGAGCGAATTAATACTCAAAACAAAAAAATAATGACGAAGCAGTAACTGACACAAAGTGCTTAGAGAATCTCGCAGGAGGAGGAGAGCAAGTAGATACCAGCAATATTCCGATAGCAAAAGATGATAAAGTTGAAGTAGATCCTATTAATATGATAAATAATGAGAAATCTAATACACGAGGAAGAGGAAGACCAAAAATAATCCGAACTGGCAGGGTTGGTCGTCCTAGAAAGCAACATAATATATTGAATTCAATGAATAACAGCATAAAGATACCTGAAACTGTTGGAGAAGCATTACTCAGCGAAAATTCTGCAGAATGGAAGAAAGCCATGCAAGTTGAATATGATGCGTTGATAGACAATAACACATGGACGCTGGAAGAATAACCTTCATGTCAAAAAGTTATCTAATGTAAATGGGTTTTTTCTGTGAAGCGAGATGTTGATGGTAATATTGAACGTTTTAAGGCAAGGCTAGTAGCAAAGGGTTGTAGTCAGCAATACGGTATAAATTACAAAGAAACTTTTTTACCAGTGGTACGCTACGAAACTCTTAGGATGATAATTGCATTAGCAGTAGAACACCAAATGCATTTACATCAAATGGACGTTGCAACAGCTTATTTAAATGAGGAACTTCATGACACAGTTTACATGAAACAACCAGAGTATTTTGTAGATAAATTTTTCCCAAATCGTGTTCTTAAACTTCACAAGTCGTTATATGGACTCAAACATTTAGGAAGAGAATGGAATTCAAAACTCGATTTAATTTTGAAGAAAACTGGTTTTTCGTCATGTTCAAGTGAACCTTGCGTTTATACGAAACATTCAAGTGGGTGTTTTAATATAATTGCTATTTATGTTGATGACATTATGCTTGCTTCAACCAATAAAGCAGATTTAATTGAAATCAAGAAGAAAATTGGAATTGAATTTAAAGTAATTGATAAAGGACCACTGAAACATTTTTTAGGAATGACCTTTCAGCGCGAAGGGGAAACTGGAGCAATTGCAGTCAGCCAATCTAATTATATCAATGAACTTTTAAAGCAATATGGTATGATTAATTGTAGGCCAGTTGTAACTCCACTTGAACTTAAATTTTAAGTTAAATACCACAACGAAAATTGCAAGAAAGTTGATCAAACGAATTATCAGTCACTTATTGGTTCACTTATGTATTTAACAATTTTAACAAGACCCGACATTTTGCACGCTGTTTCCAAATTATCACAGAGTAATAAAGATCCACACTTCCAACGAGACAGGAGCCAAACATATATTACGATATTTAAATAAAACAAGTGATTATAAATTGCATTATTTAAAAACAGGAAAGCCGATTGAAGGCTATGCACATGCTGATTGGGGTAGCGACGCTACGGACAGAAAGTCTTATACGGGATATGCTTTCTTTTTAGGAGGTAGCGTATTCTCTTGGCAATCTAAGAAACAAAACACAGTTGCACTTTACAGAAGCGGAATACATGGCGATGTCCGCAGTAGCAAAAGAAGCCACATATATAAGAATACTTATGCAAGAAATCGGGATTGATCCAATGAATAATCCTATAAAAATCAACGGTGATAATTTGGGGGCACAACATTTAATTAAGAATCCTGTATATCACTCCCGCAGCAAGCGTATTGATATAAAATATCATCATATACGCGAAGTTTTAAATAGCAGACAAATTTCAATTCATTACATTCCAACAAATGAGATGGTTGCCGATATACTAACGAAAAACTTAGAAAAATGTAATCATCATAAATTTGTTAAACTTTTAGGATTAGAATAATACATATACATATTTGGGTTGTTACTGTTGCAGTTAATATTGTGTTGAGGAGGAGTGTTGAAAGTACTTGCAACACAAACTACATGTTGTAATTATTATATTATAATCATTGTATTCTTCTTGTGATTTGCCTTATGAAGAAAATGTCTTTTTTGTCTGTATAAAGAGGTTCTTACGAATAAAACGTTTCTACATCTAAATTATAAACTTTAACAATAAAATCGTTTTTTAAATGCCGTAAGTCAACACGAATATTTAGAAAAAAGGTATATGTTATATAACAAATTAGTTTTTATGTAATAATATATTTATTTATTGTTTTACAAGTTGTTGAGTGGCATATTTTTCTTTATACATCGATTTAAGTTATGCAAGTATATGCAAAAAGTTGTGATCTCTGTATTGGCCCAAAATAAGTCATGTTTGTTTTTATAAGCTAATATTTTCTAAATCTATGTTTTTGATTTCAGCTGCCACCTTTTACCCCTCTCTTTTTAATTCGTGTATTCTATCAAGCATGCGATCTTTTGTATGATATTTTTAATTTTTTTTTTCAGGTGTACATAATATATTTTTTATGTTTTCTTCGTCATATTTATTTAAATTTTGGTTTTCATGTTAGATTTTTCTTGTTTTATACGAACTTTTATTCAGGCACTTAATATCTATATGGTCGGCAAAAATCCTCTTAGCTGTATCCTCCGCTCCGGTGTCGACTGGGCAATGGATGTCGCTGCTTACAATGTCGTGATCTCAAGCTGCCTCTTGATAGAGTCATTACATTGCAGGTAGGGGACTCCTAGCAAAAGCTGACGTATTTTTCCAGTCAAAGTCTTTTGTTGGACTGCTCTACATGCATTCTCAGAATTAGGTGAATGAGTAATACAGTGTTCATTGCTAATGAGGTACCTAGCGGTAGGTATAAAACGCTAGGGGTAGAGACCCCCGAATTCAAAACCCCACACAAAGGACAAAAAAGGAGCGAGGCGAACTGCGATATTAATTCAAACGTCGATGGGAGACGAGGCTACTACGGGTGAAGTAGAAAAGGATCTCGGGGTAAAAGATATCATGGCTACTTGGTGGAGAAAGAACTTAGTTCAGAACCAAGAACTGTCAGTATTCCAAGTAAACACACAACAAACACCCCGAGCGTAATTAACAAGGTAAGGTCAGCGATATTAGTAAGGAAAACTTTTATTTCCATGTTGATTTAAATCTTTCCACAGATGATCTGACAGTTGTGGTAGTGAAAGGTGCCAAGGTTGAATCTCTACTCGTCGCATCCTATTGTATGACGATTGCGAGGTACCAACGGTAGAAGTCCAAAGGTTGGCAACTACATCCCGCAGAAGGAAGCAGTCGTTGATGGTGGGTGCTAATGCTAACTGTCCCGAAATCATCACCGAGTTAAGTCCTTGTTGAATTATATTTTACAAAGTAGTCTAGTGGTAGCTAATCGAGGTGAGAACCCTGCCTAAATAACCCATTTCCACAAACGTAATAGACATAACTCTATATTGTGTATAGCATTGGTAGAAAACTAAAAGAGTGTGAAGCACATCTTTGTTCTCTCACGATACTTACATTTCCATTAGATCGAAAGCAAAGATCAGAAACGAGGTTAGGAGAAATAGCAGGAAAACAAATTATGATCTCTACAGGAAGATACTAGACATCAAGAGATTTAGACTTTGGGTGTATAACTCATAAGAAAAAGCGCGATACTCTATTTACGAATGCCCTAAATACAGCTCTTCACTACGCATGCCTTACTGCGATTCAGGCAAAAAACGAAGCCTCCCTGGTGAAACAAGGAGTTTGGGTCTTACAGAAGAAAAGTACGAGAATGCTTTAACTGGGCCAAGCCAGCAGAAAACGAGGACTGTTCGAGCGAATATAAAGATCTTCTAAGGGACTACAGGAAGTTGCAGCGCAAGACAAAGTGAGAATCCTGAAAAAAAACTTTTTTAGTCTATTTGAAAAGACCCAGAAGGTGGCGTGACTTAGAAAACCTTTATCCAAAAGCTCTGCCTCACATGGTCTAATTCGCAAGAGTAGCGGAGAGTGGACGGACAAATGCCAGGACTCAGTGGACGACCTAGTCAGTGTGCACTTTCAACGTTCCTGAACACATATAATAAAATATAATAGGCAATCCACTCTTCAATATAATGAATATGCTTTTGGAGCATTCCTGGACATTTCTGGAGCATTCAACAAGGTCTCTTCAGAATCTATTCTGAATAATATCCCGTCAATAAGGGTTAACCCCAATATAAAACACTGAATTTGAAGCCTTTTGCACGACACAAAAATTACCAAAGAAGGTACTCCCACGGTGGAGTTTTTTTTGTTTTTATAGTAAGGAGAAGCATCGAAAGCCGGAAAGTGGAACTTTAATCCGCTAAATTTAATATACTCCCAACTAAAGACTCTCCCACGGAACCACCGATTAAGTATTACTTCGTGGAATGGACAGTACATTTAAGTCTCCTCTATTCTGACGGACGCCTATTCTGTTAAAAAGTCTCAATTTTATTATCATGAATGTTGACGCTTCGCTAAGAGCTTTTTATTTATCAGTCTACTGACATATGAGTGTCGTTAAACTATTGACCATAAAACTACCACCGAGTGCGGTTTTTACTTATTACTTGTATTTGCGAGGTCAATGAAGTAAAACATGTTCAGAATCTTCTAAATACTTTGTGCACGTTGAATAGTTCGGACTAATCCCATTGTGGAATCCGAAAAAGGAGCTTCTAAGGAACCCATGTCCACTAAGTATTTGGGTAATATTGGGTAATATGGAAACTCTGGTTCCATGTCTTTTATCTATCCACGAGTGGACGTCCGCTATAAGTCGGTGGGCCCGTGACCATTTGATGAGGAATTCTGCCACTTCTGCCATATTTAAGTGCTCACGTTCCTTTTTTCTGTCTTTGCCGATATTCTTTTAGAGGCTGACAGCTGTTAATCGCCTCTAGTTCATCTCCTTGGATGTCATACTGGCTAATACTTCAGAGCGTCGGTTGATATATTCTGGAAAACACTTATTAATCGAATTGCAGAAAGCTTATGCACTGCAATTATTTGAAAGCATACGCTTTTATATTCATTGCCACTATCCTTACTGGTGCTGCATACAATGTCACGGAACTCATTGCTGTTGCTAATAAAAGTCGCCGTCTGGAACGCACACAGCCTCGTTTTGCTTGCTTTACCGGAAGTATCCGCTAGATGTTCCCTAACTTTTAATTTGGAGTCTAATATTACTCCTAGGTTTCTTCTGCCCCCTTCATAGTGCTTTTAAGTAAATCTTCTGTTTTGTGCTCAGCCAGTTCTAGACTCACAGAGAAGAACCATTGGTGTATATGTACCATTTAAGCACTAATTGTATTTGTTTCTTAGATCGACTAATTGTTTTGCCACTGCTACCACCAGAAGATCGTCCGCATACGTTATTTGTTTCATGTCTGTTGGTTGCTGTTTTCTGACTGGGTGTTACGTCCATTCATTCATCCATCATTTCCATCTTTTACCACTTACTGCACATCCCCTAGGCTCAATATGTGCTTCTTCACAGACCTTCTCAATTTTAAATTCTTCTCTGAGGCCATTTTCGTTCATTGTACTCGGGTTCCGCCTTATGACGTCAAGGGGAATGACAAAGCTTTCTCAGCGTGGCGAGTTTCTCATTCTACTCCAATTTACAGGTCTCTGCTTCTCGTGATGATCTGTTCTTTCCTTTCATACTAAAGATACCAAGTGGGCGGCGTTGCCACCTGGTATCTTTGATGCACTCCAGACCAACTCACACAGGTCTGCATCGAATTCCTTTTCTTTTCAGCTCGTTTTCGGTAAGATTTTCTGTTCCGGCTGTCGGGAGTACGAAATCTTAGCTATAATTGCCATATGATCACTATTTGTACATATGTTTGAAACCGCCCACTTAATGTGCCTACTGAGCGAATCATTTGCGCACATAATGTCAATTATGAATCCTTTATTTAATGATATGTGTTTTGCGTTCCACTGTTCATTATTGTCAGGTTCGTTTGACTTAGGAATTCTTGGATAAGCCGTCCGGGATGGTTTGTAAATCATACTATGCAGTTGACCATGCATTAAAACCACCCGCTATTATAATCGGTGTTTTGCGTCTGGTTTCTAAATACAGCCTTAAGAGGAAATCTTCGAACTCTGTAATTGCTGCGCTGGGAATCGCATAACAACTTACAATATTCTGTATATATATATATTTGTGAAACAGTTATGAGCCTCTCTGGAGCAGGTCGTAAAAGGTTGTCTTGGCACGCTTATAGTGGCGACGTGTAGTTTTTCTTCTATTATTGTCCTATAGTGCATCCTATGTTGCTGCGCAATGATTTAAGTTTAACTGTGATATCATAATTTTCTTAAAGACTTCATCATCTCAAGAGATTTGGAGAAAGTCGTACTCAATACTGAGTGTTCCCCTTTGCGGAGCATGCAATTCGGAACGTTTGTGCATAACTTTGCTAAATGTGGCGCGGTTCCACAACGTGTGCATTGAGAAGAAATGTTTGTCGCACTGCAGCAGTTACGCGCCATTGACCCAGGTGGAAACACTTAAAACACGGGAGAATAGGCGAGTATTCTCTAAGGCGACAGATCGACGGCCCAGACTGTGTATTTCACTAGTTTTCCTATATGTATTTAGCTATATACTTACGTGCAGACCTCTTGTTTTTAAATGATTTAAACAATATTTTTAATTAATTTCATATTTTTAACAAATTTTATTCTCAGAATTCACTGCTTTTTTCTTATCATTATAAACTCAGTATAATAATTTAGCACAATAATTGGTTATAAAAAACCATACACACACACACGGCGATTTGAAAAGGGTCGCAAGACTTGGACCTCAAAATTAGCGAAGCAATGAAAAGTATGTAGATAATAAGCGCGATCGGATGACTTGCGTCTATATATCGGGTGAAAATCGAATTGGTGGCCACACCGATCTGACGAGTCATTTTTGATCGGTTGGGTGGTGAAAACGATGATTGACATGTTGGTGTGTAGTGTGGTTGGTAAGATTTATGATGTGATATGGTTGTGTTTGTAATGTGGAGTTGCGTGGTGTGATTCTGTAAGTTGTGTGTAGTGAATGTTATGTGAGATGCAAGATGTCATGGCGTTGGACTTGATTCCCATGTTGACTGTGCCGATGATTGGTGAGAGCTGACAGATTGACTTGACGAGGAAAGTGATAAAAGAAGGTGTCATGTGAACGTTGGCTGTATTGACATGAACACAATCAAAAGAAGCGTGAGTGTCTAGCAAAACATGCAGTGGCCGTGGGCTCCAGCGATCTGTTGGCGATGAGTGGGCTTCATACTTTTGAAGATCGCGCTCCTCCTCAAGAAGAGGGGTCGATGGCGTAGGCTGAATCGTAGCGGTACACACTCCTCAAAATGCTCCTCGTTTACCTCCCTGCCTGCTGGAACAGATGATTGCCTGGGCGGACTTGTGTCACTTTGCCTTTTCTTGGCGGCTGCTGTATTCGCAATAATTGCGAACTTCACAGTTTGGGGCCTACGGATATCTTCTACGTTCATTTTTATTAGAATAGGAATATGTATATTAAAACATGGTTTTGCGGATGGTATGAATTAAGTCATTCATTATGTATATATGTAATGGGTTGTCAAAAAAGTCTTGCGGTATTTTTATTGAATCAATTCGTGTGGCACCCATTCATCGGCACCCTTCTTAGTGACTCCAAGCTTCTTCAAATGGTTTATAACTGTTTGATGACTACTATGCCGGTCTCTTTCGACCAATTCAGCGATTTATTGCAATTTTCGACGACAGGCTGCGGAGCGTGGCGCATCTTCGACTACCTCTACACCAGAACGAAAACGTTGAAACCATCGTTGTGCGGTGGAAATGGAAACTGTATTGGGTCCATAAACTGCACAAATTTTATTAGCGGCTTGACATGCATTTTTGCCTTTATCGTAGTAGTACTGTAAAATATGCCGTATTTTCTCTCCATGTTTGCGACGCTATAACTCACGAACGACTTAAAAGAAACGACAATCAATCAAACACGTGTTAGCGCGTGAAATGAGCTTTCCAAAAAGGTATAGCATGACCCGATGCGACGAATAAAACTAGAAATACGCGTTTTCAGCGATAACTATATGTGATCTGGTCTACGGAAAGGGGGCTTAGGTGTCAAAAAAGGAGAACAACTAATGAGATAACGAGAAACGAGATGTTTATTTTTAACAGCTGTTTCCCAGAAAACTAGTTTTCGCACGTTAGCTCCCTTTTCGTAGACCAGGTCACATATTATACTTTTAATTATAAGTATATATTATATATTCTAATGCATATGTATGTATGGATTGTAAAACGGTGAGTTAAAACGAGTTAATTGTTGATTGATTTTATTTATGCGCTTGAATTCGCGAGGTTTCAGTGACCGGTTCTTCGTAGTTTGAAAGCAAACAGAGTTTCATTAGTGGTCGATTTAGTAGGCTGATTTGTGTTCGTACATCTACTATTCTTATATGGCCCACTCGCCATTCGGTTGGGGGAAGGCATTCGTCTTGTATGATGACGCATTCACCTGCATTGGGTTCCTTCTGGATCGTTTTCCATCGATGTCTGTTTTGGAGATCTTTGAGGTAATCATCTTTCCATCTAAAGCTGAATTCATGATGAAGAATTTTTACTTTTTTTCAACGGTTCATTAAAGTACGTGTGTCTCCTTCTACCTCAGGAATGAGGGATCTTGCGAAAGTGGTGATATAGGTCTTGAATTTTATACGGCTTCGATAAGAGTGAGTAGTGTAGTAAACTTCTCATAATTGAATTTATATTATATATTTATAACGGCTAGAAACGTTTTCTTTAAATGGGACTTAATGCTTTTTACTGCTGATATTCAAAGTCCGCCGATGTGTGGAGAACATTGAGGTATAAACTGCCAATCGATCCCTTATATTTTTTAACAATTTCAGAAGACACTTCTTTCATGAACTTTGCAAACTCGTTCTTTCTGGCTTTTTGAGTACCGGCAAAGATTTTTCCAATGTCGCTCATAATTTTTTTTTTTATTTGGAAATCCCCGTTGTCTGGCAAAACGTGTAGAGGCTGCAAGAAAAGCCGCAGTAGTTAGATCCGAACATAGCTAGAGGTAAATTGCCATCGGTTTTTCTACCATGCTAAAACTATTTCTGAACATGAACAAAGATACATTTTGTTATTGGTTAATTTGAGATGGTTTGAACAACTCACACTAAGTTCACGCAAATGAGGAAAGCTCTCTAATCGCCATTCACTTGGGAGCAGCTCACTTTGACCAAGTATCCTCTGGTTAGCCTAAGAACATCTATTTGCAGGCGAGCAAAAGTGAGAAGGCAAAACATCCCGTCCGCAAGTTTGTACGTTAGGTTTGTAACCGGCCACGTAAAAAACGCACCCAAACGAAAAAGAACAACAAACTTCGGATGAGAGGCCCCGCTTTTGATGACGACCATGGCAAACGAAAAGTCCGGTCCCATAATTGGGAAGGTGGCGCTGCCCAGCTGGTTGACGTCCTCGTAAAAAAAGGCTGACATCAACGCCGTTCAAGAAATGCATTGTATGGTACAAGAACTGAGACGAGTAGGTCCTTGTGGCATTTACTACAGTGGCCATATAAAGGAGCGCAAATATAGAGTGGTGGGAGAGAGTTTCCGTCGCTTAGTACTGTCATTCACCCCGGTGGATGCACGTCTAGCCACAATCCGTATCAAAGCGAAGTTCTTCAACATATCCCGACGGAAGAGCAGGACAATGTGACCAAAATGCCTTCTATGAGCACTTGGAGCGTACCTATGAGAGCTGCCCCCGTCAGGATGTCAAAATCGTGCTTGGTGACTTTAACGCCAGGGTGGGCAAGGAAGATATCTTTGGCTCTGCGGTCGGTAAATTCAGCCTCCAAGATGAAACATCCTCTCATGAGTCGAGGCTGATCGACTTCGACGAGGCCCGAAATATGGTTGGTAGTAGCACTAGATTCCAGCATAAGAAAATTCATCAAGCCCCTAGCAATCTGCGGATCGAAAACCACTAACCAGATCGATCAAGTTGTGATAGACGAAAGACACATCTCCAGCGTTTTAGATGTGCGTGCGCTCCGAGGTCCTAACATCGACTCGGACCACTATCTTTTTGCAGCCAAGATTCGCACCAACAAACACACGCCAACAAACACAAGGATGGTTCGACGTCGAGAAGCTGCAATCACAACAGACAGCCGAACGTTTTTCTACTCGGCTTGCACACCTGCTCTCTGAGAGCACTCGTCAACAACTCGGTATAAGGGAACTATGGGACAGAATTTAAGGCTGCTTACGTACAGCTGCAACCGAAACCATTGGTTTTCGGAAAATTCAAAAGACAAAGAGAGAAAAAGACTGCCAACCTCGCAACGTTACGATCAACCACAACACGTGCGGGATGGGATAGGTGCCGAGAGTTGAAGAGGGAGGAGACGTTGCATTGCCCGACGATAAAGAAGTTCGAATAGCAATTGCCCGTCTGAAGAAAAACAAAGCAGCGAAGATCGATGGATTGCCGGCTGAGCTACTCAAACACGGCGGCGATGAACTGATAAAGAGCATGCATCAGTTTGAAAGCTGCTTTCGACAGCACGAAAAGGACCTGCCTTTATGTCGCGATTTCTAAATTTGGTATCCCCGCAAAACTAATACGGCTGTGTAAACTGACGTTGAGCAACGCCAAAAGCTCCATCAGTATCGGGAAGAACCTGTTCGAGCTGTTCGATACCAAACGAGGTTTCAGACAAGGACACTCCTTATCGTGCGACTTCGTCAATCTGCTGCTGGAGAAAATATTTCGAGCTATAGAACTTAATCGAGAAGGTACAATCTTTTCATAACGAGTGTACAGCGCCGTTAGTTCTGCTATCTCCAAACGGGACAAGGAAGAAAAGCAAATGGGTCTGGCAGTGAACGAGGGCACGACGAAATATATTCTGTCATCAAACAAACAGGCGTCGCAATGGCGACTTGGCTCTCACGTCAATGTTGACAGTCAAAACTTTGAAGTAGTAGATAATTTCGTCTATCTTGGTACCAGTATAAACACCACCAAAAATGTCAGCTTGGAAATCCAACGCAAGAGAACTGTTGCCAACAGGTGCTACTTCGGACTGAGTAGGCAATTGAGACGTAAAGTCTTCTCTCGACAATCAAAAACCAAACTCTATTAGTCACTCATTATTCCCGTCCTGCTATGTGGTGCAGAGGCTTGGACGATGTCAACAACGGATGAGTCGACGTTGCGAGTTTTCGAGAGAAAGGTTCTGCGAAAGATTTATGGTCCTTTGCGCGTTGGCCACGGCGAGTATCGCATTCGATTGGACGATGAGCTGTACGAGATATACGACGACATTGACATAGTTCAGCGAATTAAAAGACAGCGGCTACGCTGGCTAGGTCATGTTGTCCGGATGGATGAAAACACTCCAGCTCTGAAAGTATTCGACGCAGTACCCGCCGCGGGAAGCAGAGGAAGAGGAGGACCTCCACTCCGTTGGAAGGACCAAGTAGAGAAGGACCTGGCCTCGCTTGGAATATCCAATTGGCGCCACGTAGCGAAGAGAAGAAACGACTGGCGTGCTGTTGTTGACTCGGCTATAATCGCGTAAGCGGTGTCTACGCCAGTAAAGAAGAAGAAGAAGACTCCTTATGCTCAATAAAACAATAACCAAGCGAGAGTCAAAACAAAAAAAGCGAAGGCAGATCGAAAATATAACAAGAAAAAGAGCAAAATAAATTAATCACACAAAAATTTACATACGTACATACATACATACAGTATTGGACAAAACTAATATCGGTGAATAGATAAGTGTTGCCCTGATTAATAAATAAATTTCAGCAAACTGGCAATGTACTTTCTCGGCACAGCTGAGGAAGACAGCAAAAAGGCCGAAAGGACAAGGACTCAAACTTAAGTATTATGTTGTGATCATTACATATGGCGGTGGTAATGCTATGGTCTGGAGCTCTTTCTCTGGGCACGAGACGAGACATATTATAAATGGAATAAGAGACCGGTTTGTTTACACTAAGATTTTAAAAAACGGGATGCTACCGTATGCTCAATAGGTTATATGTTAGTTGTGAAGTTACAGCGTTGATGTTTTAGATTTGCAGGCATAGTCACTCGATGTCAAATCCATCGTGAACTTATGGGACATCGCTGACACCAAAATAAATAGTAAAACCAAGGATCAACCTTTAGAACCCGTAAAAAAATTGCTTGGAAAGGCATACCACATGATATGTAGCAAATAATTTAATTTCTTCTATGCCTAAAATATGCGATTCAATTACCAAAAATAAAAAATTTGTTACTATTTGTTAATTTTCACATATTATTTTCAAACCCATGAAAGGGGTGTTTTAGTTTTGCCTAGTTAATTTTTAAACCATAAATGCTTTCGTTGTTTTAGCTAATTCAATTTTGAAAACTGAAAATAAATAGCTTTATTTTAATAACGTTTATTTTTTTAACGTCAAAATTTTACATTTTTATTTTTAAATAACACCGAATCGTTAATTTCGTTGAAAATACAATCGATAAAAACAACGCTTGTACGGCAGCCTTTTTGGACGTGTCTCAAGCTTTTGACAAAGTTTGGCATACGGGTCTACTGCTCAAATTGAAATACATGATACCTAAACAATTTTGTGAAATAATTGCTTCATACTTAAAAGATAGATACTTCCTCATTAAACAAGAGGATGCATATGGGGTATTCCATACCAAATCGACCGCTTTTGAACTCGATTTAGATTTTGCTGAAACTTATCCATCCTTTTCTACCCTTTGAAAAACATTTCTGAGAATTTTTTCAAAATTTTTTGTCCAACTTCAAAAAAGTTATGAATTAAAAAAAAATGGCTTTTTTATTTTCAAATAGCCATAACTTTTGTATACGAGGACTGTCTGATAAATAACCGACCTAACCATCATGCACGCGACTTTTTCAAAATTTTTTTTTTATTTTTCTACATAGTCTCCTTGTAACTCCACACGCTTCTCCCAGCGATGCTCCCATCTCTGCAACCCTTCCAAATAGTACTTGGCGTCTTTGTCTGCAAAATACGAGTTCACGAAAGAGATTGCCTCCTCATTTGACGAAAATCTCTAGCCGCCGAGCGCAGTTTTAAGTTGAGGAAACAAAAAAAAGTCGCTTGGTGCTAGATCCGGTGAATAAGGTGGATGGTCAAGCAGTTCCAAAAAAAACACTCGCCATCACTTTCCCAGCCGAATACATAGCTTTAGGATTTTTTGGGGGCGGTTCCCCCCTTTTAAATCCACTGTTTAGATTGGATTTTTGTTTTGGGCGTATAATGATGAATCCAAGTTTCGTCTACAGTTATCAATCGGCGCCAAAACTCGGTCGTATTGCCTCTAAACTGAGCCAACAGTGCGCTGGAAATGTTCATCCGCGCACGTTTGTGGTCTAGCGTAAGCAAACGCGGCACCCAACGCGCGGACAGCTTTCTCATGCCCAAATCTTGGTTTAATATGTGACAAACACGTTCTTTTGATATCTTCATAATCTAAGCTATTTCTTTAAATTTAATCCGGCGGTCGTCTAATACCAATTGATGAACTTTAGCGATGTTATCGTTAGTGGTTACAGCTTTTGGACGCCCAGGACGTTCATCATCTTCCAATCTCCTGCGACCACTTTTAAATTCAGCTGCCCAAAATTTTATGGTGGTAAACGATGGTGCAGAGTCACCGTACACAGAGTCCAACTCATCTTTGATTTGTGAAGGCGTATTGCCGTTTTAAAAATAAAAATTTAATTACAGCTCGATATTCAATTTTTTCCATTTTGGGGAAATCACCGAAATAGACTCACAAAAACGACTGTCAACAGATAATTGCGCAAGATAAATTTCTGAAATTTTGGCGAGTAGCTATTATAATATGCACAATTTGAAGTAGAAACTTTTTTTTCAGAGGTGCCGCTAGCTTCACGTTGAGGTCGGTTATTTATCAGACAGCCCTCGTAAACTGACTTTTTGGGACCTTTTTTTAAATTTTTGTTTTGGAATGAACTTTTCGAAAAAATACACGAAAAAAATTTAACATGATCAATTATATAAAATAATCGGTTTTTTAAGTCAAATCGACATTTTTTGGAAGTTCGCCATTTTTTTTTTTTTTTGGTTTTTTCCTAAAAAAAAAACTTTAATTAATTTGACAACTATCCCTGCAAATCCTGGAGTGGGCCGATTTTTTTTATTTATTTAAAAAAATTGTCAAATTTTCAAAAATGCAACGAATTTTTTTTCCGTAAACTTTATACTTTATACATAAACAAAATCTCAAAAAGAAGGGATACTCATACTCCCAATGCGATGCAATGACGCACCTACACATACAAACCGCAAAGGTCCCTCTTATCGCATATATCCAAGTGCTTATCATATGGGTGTGTTATGGGAATCAGCTTTACCAAGCATCAATCGAATCGAAGCAGTTCGACCACCCCCTTGTAAGATCCCTCTATTGTCACAGTCCTAACTTCAGGGCTAAGGAGTTCCCATGGAGTATATGGAGTTACTGTAATACAGAAAAGGCATATAATAAAAACCGGAATGCCAAACCGATAAAATAAGAAATTGTAAATAACCACTAATAAAATAAATAAAAGTATTTTTTTTTTTTACAATAATAATAAGTCGTAAAAACACACAAAAGTAAATTACTCTTCCTCAAGCACCACTGCTTACACAAAATAAAAATGTATATTAAAACCAAAATAGCTTCTTACATAATACCAGGCAAAATATTCGCCTAGGGGGCCCAGGATGTTTAAATGAGTTAAGCATTCACCCACTCTACCTGCTAAAACTGGCGCATCCTAATAAAACAGCGCAATTCACCACAGGACAGCGCTACAACACAACTCATTAATAATAATAAATAAAACACGCCTATTGTTGAAAGATGCGATGATTCATTTTCATCGCCGTTTGATTTTTTGCTGCCTGTAGTTGTTGCTGGTTCGACGAAACTGAACTAGCCGCTCAAAGAATGCTTACGGCCTTGTTGGTAAGCCCTCGCTGCACATATAATTTGTTTATTATATTTCTTATTATCGTCTTTTGTACAAACAATATGGTATTTCAGTTTCGACTGACTTAGGTTTGTTTCACTTGTATTGTTTAAGTTTATTATAGTCTTGCTTCATGTTGGCAGTTTTGTTCTCGTATCGTTGTTTATATCACCTAATATTTATCCATATATGTAGATACACGATTCCTCATCGCCCAGTTTTCACATCACCACTTCTAAACAAACCTCTCGCATACCATTATCGTCCTTTTACCAGTTTTTTACGGTACCGGTATATGGAAGTAAGCGGGGCTATTCTCCGATTTCATCCATTTTCGCACTGTCAGTAATTTGAGAGGTTTAGGAAATACGAGGGCTGTCTGATAAATAACCGACCTCAACGTGAAGCTAGCGGCACCTCTGAAAAAAAAGTTTCTACTTCAAATTGTGCATATTATAATAGCTACTCGCCAAAATTTCAGAAATTTATCTTGCGCAATTATCTGTTGACAGTCGTTTTTGTGAGTCTATTTCGGTGATTTCCCCAAAATGGAAAAAATTGAATATCGAGCTGTAATTAAATTTTTATTTTTGAAAGGCAATACGCCTTCACAAATCAAAGATGAGTAGGACTCTATGTATGGTGACTCTGCACCATCGTTGACCACCGTAAAATTTTGGGCAGCTGAATTTAAAAGTGGTCGCAGGAGCTTGGAAGATGATCAACGTCCTGGGCGTCCCAAAACTGTAACCATTAACGATAACATCGCTAAAGTTCATCAATTGGTACTAGACGACCGCCGGATTAAAGTTAAAGAAATAGCTGAGATTATGAAGATGTCAAAAGAACGTGTTTGTCACATATTAAACCAAGATTTGGGCATGAGAAAGCTGTCCGCGCGTTGGGTGCCGCGTTTGCTTACGCTAGACTACAAACGTGCGCATGAACATTTCCAGCGCACTGTTGGCACAGTTTAGAGGCAATAAGACCGAGTTTTGGCGCCGATTGATAACTGTAGACGAAACTTGGATTCATCATTATACGCCCGAAACAAAAATCCAATCTGAACAGTGGATTGAAAAGGGGAACCGCCCCCAAAAAAACCTAAAGCTGTGTATTCGGCTGGGAAAGTGATGGCGAGTGTTTTTTGGGACAGCCATGGAATTATTTTTATCGACTATCTTGAAAAAGGAAAAACTATAACAGGAGCATACTACGCATCATTATTGGACAAGCTAAAGGAAGAATTTCCAAAAATCGGCCACATTTGCAAAAAAAGAAAGTCTTGTTCCACCAAGACAACGCACCATCTCACACCTCAACAGTCGCCATGGCGAAAATCCACGAATTGCGGTTCGAACTGCTTGACCATCCACCTTATTTACCGGATCTAGCACCAAGCGACTTTTTTTTTCCCCAACTTAAAACTGCGCTCGGCGGCCAGAGATTTTCGTCAAATGAGGAGGCAATATTTTTCGTGAACTCGTATTTTGCGGACAAAGACGCTAAGTACTATTTGGAAGGGTTGCAGAGATGGGAGCATCTCTGGGAGAAGTGTGTGGAGTTACAAGGAGACTATGTAGAATAACAAAACAAAAAAATTTTGAAAAAGTCGCGTGCGTCATGGTTAGGTCTGTTATTTATCAGACAGCCCTCGTATGCACATTAAACTTGTTAGAAAACGGTGTCACACGCACGTTTTAAAAAAATTTTCGCCCACAGATGCCCCTTTCCCCTGCAATCCTCTGCACCAAAGTTCAGCTTTATATCTTAATTTAGTGCTTAGTTATGGCACTTTATATCTTTTTTGTTAATGGCGATTTGTGGGCGTGGCAGTGGTTCCATTTACGAGCTCGAAATTGTTTTTGTACTAAGGAACCTATGCACTAATTTCGTTGTTGTACTAAGGAACCTATGTACTAATTTTCAACAATATACATATCTCAATTTTTACACAAGTTGCAACTAGATTTCATTTATGTATATTTTAGGTGATACGTGCTACCGTCATGTGAACAAAACTTTAATACTCTGTAGCAACAAGTTGAAAGAGTAAAAATTTAAAATTTTATGAGGGTCGGCAATGGGCTACTTTGCCAATTTTCTTTTCTGAAGTGAACATCAGAAAATTCTTCACTTTATTGGGAAAATTCAAAACGGGGAATGGAAAAATTTCAAATTTCCTGGCTGTTTTTTTAATTTAAGGGGGTATTATACTCCAGAGTTTCGAAAACTTCGAATTTTTTCAAATATTTAAAGTTTAGGCCCTTAAGAATATATCCTCCAAAAGAGTTTTAAAAATTAACATTATTTTAAGAGCTATAGTTACTTTGGTGACGCCGTACCTAGCCCGTTTCGGCCGGACTCACTTTTTTGAACGCGTTTTTCTCGAAATTACTTTTTTCCACACGGCACCGGCATTATCTCAAGTTCTATACAACCGATTTACTTGAAATTTTGTGTAAACCTTCTTTATATAAACCTTTATCGTTCCTACCAGCATCGTGAAAAATTTTTGTTTTTATAATTAAAAAAAAAATCAGGAATTTCAAAAAAGAGCTTAAAAAATGATTTTTATTTTCAGGCAGTCCCCATTTTTCAAAAAAAATTTTTTCCTGTTCCCTGAGGTAGGGACTATAACAACATCCTTAAAATGGGCGGGGCTGAAAAATATTTGAGTACAGATATGTCTTAATCGCGACCTGAATATGTACTGACCAAAATTTCAAAGTCCTAGGTGTCCTGGTTTAGGAGTTTCAGGATGTTGCCTATATGCAACATTGGGCAACAGTGTATAATATTTTTTTTTTTTTAATTGACTTCTTTTATTGAAAATTGTGTATGATAAGACACAAACACATTACAAATTAAGTATGGTTGATACGAAGCAATTTTTTTGTGGATTGCAGCACAAATAAACGTTGCATTTGCTACATTTAGATCTGGGAAATTCAGTGTGGCATAGCCTGCATCTGCCTTTTGATCCCCATTGCACCCAGTGATTAGACGTATCGAAACACGTTGTTCTTGAAGGTTCTGCAACATGCGCTCTTTTGGATGGGGTTTCTTCAGAGGCCATTGAAGGAGCCGGCGAGGACTGAAACGATGACATAGGTGATGAAGTAGTTGAGCTCATTGTTGCAAGAAGTGAAGGGCGTCCTCTTTTCCTTGGTACAACTGTTGTTTGACTTGCATTCAAAAGTTCAATCGCAATATCCAACTGAAATTTTATAAGAGACATATGCTTCAACTCGCCGTTCGTATTTTTCAGGTCTCTGCGGTATAGAAGGCAGCTATACTACAGCGGAATTTATACACCAGTACACGAAGCGCGTGAACCATTTATTCGAACGGTGGTTGATTCTGTACAACTCCAACAGCATGTCAGCAAGATCAACCCCTCCCATGTGTTTTTTGTTGCAATCTACTATACCTGGACGAGGGATACTTACACATTTCTTGTCTTTTCGGCACCATCTCTTGCACTCACTCACGGAGTTTTTACCTGCATAGTTTGACACTAATTGCACACCTTCATTGTCGTACCAACGACAGGCAATCAAGTTGTTCGTTTCTTCGAATTGAAAATCGCTTGATCCGCGTCCTCGTTTTTGTAGCTCCTTATCACTTCTTAGAGCGCAATTTGTCAACCTGTTGCTTCGAACTGTACCAACGGCTAATATTCCTTTTTGTCTAAGAGCAATCATCAAGCTAATTGAAGTGAACCAGTTGTCAAAAAATAGCTTGGAATTTTGGTTTCTAGGAATATTGGATGACAAATATAGAACAATGCCCGATGATATGCCTAATCCAAAAGACTTGCATGTTCCCTCTCCAATGTAAAGGGTGAAATCGTAAATAATTCCAGATCCACCACCTCAAGTAAACATTTTGAAACCCCACTTGTGGGGCTTCATTGGCAGATATTGCTTCAAACTATGTTGACCTAAGGAAAGAACATGTTTTTGCATTATATAGAATTTATTACATATGTAATATGTACAAATACTATGAATTACCTTTGAATGCAATCATTTGCTCATCAATGCTCTGATATTCTTCCTGCGGAATTTCTTGTTTATGAAGTCAAACAAAGGGCGCACTTTGTATAATTTGTCATTATCTGGTTGGCCCTTCTTAGGCTGCAAATTGTTATTGTTTAGATGGAAAAACTGTTTAATTTTTTCAAATCGGCTTCTGGGCAAAGCATTTGCAACGGCCGCTAGTTTGAAATTTTGAGCCCATGCCATTCGAAACGTTGGTATTTTCACCACTGCCAAGTATAGTAAAATGCCAACAAACTTTTTCACTTCTTCCACAGTACATTTTCATTCGGTGCCTTTTTTTGCAACGCATATAAATTCGTTTCGTCTCGGATTTTTTCCAACAGCTCGTCCGCAAAGAATTGGGCAAAATATTCCAAAGGTTGTTTCACCTGATTGCAGCATAATGCACTTTTTCCAAGTGACATCGCATTCTAATAGCTCTGTGCTGCTCCACTTCAAAGTCGCTAAATCAAATTTCTCTACCACCTCTTGTACAGCTTGAATATTTTCGTTTTGTTCTGCGTTTTCTTCTGTACCAAGTAATTCTTCGATCAAACCCACTTCGACCTCTTGATTTTTTTCAATGTTTTGTAACGCTATTTCGATCAATTCTTCCACATTTTCACCTTTTTCCTCCTCTTCTCTTTCCCAGTAAAAATTAGCGAACTCTTCAATTTTAGCTTGTGTCAAACCTTTTGGACACATCTTATTATGTAAACAAGTATATGCAAAATTTTATTACACACAATTGACCGATGTTGCCTATAGGCAACTTAAATTTTACAAAATTATTGCTCAGAAACGAAATAACTTTTTCCACTTTCTTTTTTTGTAAATTACTCACTTACCTTTCTTTATTTATATTATCAACGTACTTTATGACGAAATAGTGCTTTTTAAGTTTTTGGGAACTTTTCCCAAATGCACTTTTATCCAAATTTATTTTTTTTTTATTTTCGTCTACGGAGGTCGGTCACTTCATGAACACGCGCGAAAATTATAACGAACATGATAACTAAAATGATGTAAAACACATACACCGACATTTTTGCAAAAGATCTCACATTAAAAAAATTCAAATTGCGAGACTTATGCGCTTATAAAGACAATGCTGCCTATAGGCAACATCGGGCATGAGAGGGTTAATATATTTTTGTAAAATTTTTTTCTGTATTCTTAAGATATTAATAAAAACACCAAAAAAATGGATGATAAAAATGTTTTAAAACAATAAATGAGAAATTTGGTAGAATCATAAAAAAATTAATTTTTTAAAGTGTTTTTGTTTAATTTAAAAAAATTGGGAAAACAAAAAAAAATTGTTTTTATTTTTAATTTTATACGAAGACAAGAGATCAACTTTTAACAATCTAAAGAAACTCACCTCAATATTACAAGTTTTTTAACTTTTAAAACAACATACTCTTTGGTGGTCGAAAAATCGACCACTGGCCAGAAATCGTCAAGTAGGACAAAATTTTTTCAAGCATGATTTTTGTTATTATTAAGTAAAAGGCAAGTATATATCTTCAAAATATCAAATATTTAATGCCCCTTGCTTTAGTTTTTTAGGATTTTATACTTTTATCGTTTTAAGTCTGGCATCACCTGTCCGCATGTAACCTTTTCGTCTCATATATTTGTCTCCCTCTGACTATCGTAACGTAAAATTTAAAAAGGGAGTTCCCCGAATTGATTCTGTTTGCTTTTGTTATTGCAAAAAGAAAGATTTCGAACTTGCGTAGTACAATAAAATCAATTGGTGAAGATAATGCCGATTCGTAAGGCAACAAAAATTAGTGAAATCATGGCCATTTTAAATGAGCCATCTTCAGATGACGAGGAGGATCAAGCTGTATTGAATGCAACAGATGTCGACGTCGTATACATTCCACCACCTCATGTGGAGTGTATGACAGATGAAGAAGATCTGGACGATGACCGGATTAATCTGAATGACAACAATGATGATTTTTTAAATGAAATCGCTGGTCATGTTGAACTACAATACTCATTGGAAGGAGAAAACGTTCAGGATGTAGGTAATGAACTCAGTGAAACTGAAAATCCATCAATATCTAATGCACATGGAAATGTTATGATAACCGGCGGATTTAAGAGGAAATCAAATTTTGCTGTCCCCGTATGGCGAAAACCCAGAAATTTTGAATACAGCGGAACGCCAATTAACATCGAAGCTTTTAAAATGGAAGAAATTTTTTCTGAAATTGGTAAGCAATTGATTAACTATTTCTAACTATTTAGTTTAAATTGCCATTTCTATATATGCATAAATTCATATATATACTTATATACGTATACGAGTATTTAATCATACTTAACTTTTTTGCAGGCTCTAAATCTCCGTATGATATTTTCTCGTTGTATTTTGATAAATTAATAATTGCAGAGATAACGCATTTCACAAACGAATATGCGAATCAACACAATGCTGCCATTAACGTCACGCCAGTGGAAATACGTAGGTTCATTGGTATTTTGTACATTTCGGGGTATCACACCTTGCCTCATATTGACCATTATTGGTCTGTTCGGCCCGACATGGGAATTCCAATTGTAAAAAAGCGGGTTTAGTTTTTTAAAATAATAAATTTTTTTTTTAAAAAAAAACGGCCAATTCCGCTTATTTGCCCAAAATTTTTCATTTGGGTTCTTTTAATTTTTGAAACGGTTAGATTTTGGGGTTTATGAAATTTTTAAAAAAATTTTTTGGATTTTAATTTCATTTAAAATGGTTTTTTCCCGTCTGTATCTTAGGGGGGTCCAACCTCACGAAAGAATTTTGGGCCAAAATTTTTAGATTTCTTGCCGGAATACCCCCGAATTTCTTTTTTGAAATTTTTTTTTTATTTCCACATCTTTTTGGGATATTGAATGGCTCGATTTTTTTTCAAGGACTTTAAAATTGGAAATAGCCCTGAGAAAAAAAAAGTAGAAAGGGGGATTTAAATCGCATGATCTTGGTGGCCAACTTACGGGTCCATTTCTTGAGATGAATTGTTGTCCGAAGTTTTCCCTCAAAATGGCCATAGAATCGCGAGCTGTGTGGCATGTAGCGCCATCTTGTTGAAACCACATGTCAACCAAGTTCAGTTCTTCCATTTTTGGCAACAAAAAGTTTGTTAGCATCGAACGATAGCGATCGCCATTCACCGTAACGTTGCGTCCAACAGCATCTTTGAAAAAATACGGTCCAATGATTCCACCAGCGTACAAACCACACCAAACAGTGCATTTTTCGGGATGCATGGGCAGTTCTTGAACGGCTTCTGGTTGCTCTTCACCCCAAATGCGGCAATTTTGCTTATTTACGTAGCCATTCAACCAGAAATGAGCCTCATCGCTCATCGGACGTAAAGCGCGAAACACATTTCGAACCGAACACTGATTTTGGTAATAAAATTCAATGATTTGCAAGCGTTGCTCGTTAGCAAGTCTATTCATGATGAAATGTCACAGCATACTGAGCATCTTTCTCTTTGACACCATGTCTGAAATCCCACGTGATCTGTCAAATACTAATGCATGAAAATCCTAACCTCAAAAAAATCACCCGTTAAAACAAGCGTTGAGTCGTAATCGGTTTAAAATAATAAAATGGTTCTTACATCTCGCTGATAATACCGATTTAAATACAGTAGATCGTTTTGCCAAGGTTCGCCCGCTTATTGATGCTCTCAATAAAAAATTTATGCAGTTCGGAGTTTTTAGCCATAATCTTTCCGTAGACGAACAGATGATTCCATACTTTGGTCGACACTCATGCAAAATGTTTATCAAAGGAAAACCGATTCGTTTTGGATTTAAGTCGTGGTGCTTATGTTCAGAAAGTGGATATTTATTTTCTAGTATACTATATGGGGGTGCAGCAACCCCTCACGATAAGAATATCGGTCTAGGAGCACAAACTGTTTTAGATTTGCTTGCTAACGTAACTGACCCCGACTGCCATATTATTTTCTTTGACAATTTTTTTCACCCTTATCATCTTATGTGCCTATTGAATGAGCGTCGATTTTTTGCAACCGGTACTATACGTGAAAATAGGATGGCAAAATCGCCCTTGGGGAAATTTTAAAGAAAAAAGAGAAACGCGGGGCATTTGACCAGCTACTCGATGGTCAACAAGAAATATTGACTGTACGGTGGAACGATAACGCTGTCGTCAATGTTATTACTAATAACTCCACAGCCGAACCAATGATATATGCTAAACGATATTGTCGGAAGCAAAAGAAAACTATCACCATTCCACAGCCCAAAGTAATACAAGAATATAATCACGGTATGGGTGGAGTGGATCTTCATGACAATTCTGAGGCCAACTATCGGATATGTATACGAGGAAAAAAATGGTGGTGGCCAATATGGATTAATGCTCTTGGTAAAGCAATGGTCAATGCATGGAAGTTGCATTGTATGTTAGCAAAATTTCAAAAGACGGAACCACTTTCACAAATTGATTTTCGATCTGAAGTTACAAACTATTTGTTGACTTACGACAATAAGGAAGATTACGAGAATGGAGATGAAGATGAGGACTCTGGACATCCATCGAACCTCTCTCGGATCAACGAAAAGGTACACGCCGTCATGAGAAGTCTTGAAAATAAATATCGGCGCTGTAAGTTATGCAAGAAACATACTATTTTTACTTGCAAAAAGTGTAACGTTTATTTACATACTAAATGTTTTGATGAATATCATCAAAATTTTTAAATTTACGTCTGTACAATATACATGTATTATATAAAAAAAATACATATCTTTTAAATAAAAGAAAATAATTTGAACTAAAATCATTAAATTTTTCTTAAATAAAATAAAACAAAAAAAATATATTTTTTCATACTTGGCGGTTTTTGGCCAGCGGTCAATTTTTCGACCAGTTCATATCAAGAAAACGGTTGGTCAAAAAAAATTTTTTTAATTATTCTTGATTATGATCATAAAACCACCCCTTCGAAAGGAAATTAAAAACTTACTTTGATTTCATGTAGTGGCCGAAGATGGGTTAATTGTATTTTTATTAATAAATTTTGTTTAACCTTCTTTTTTCCCCCCTCCAGCATTTGAGGTGTAATTTCACGTATTGTGGTTGACTAGGATCACAGAAAAAAAAATAGTGCAAAGCAGAGTTATGAAAACACCCACTTGACTTCGCGGAACGCGCGCGTTATTTATGAAGGTACTAATAATATGAAATACTTAGAAAATATGCACAGCTTGCTCGGATCTTATTTGTCAATGATGGTACTTATGCACTTTTTTCGCTTGAACGAAGGTTTGATTTTTTACAAATGGCATATTGAGGTCATGTATGCATATACATTAGACCTGGAGTTATTTTTTTTTTTTTTGGAATTTTGAGTACGGGGATTGGTCAAATATGCGATTCGATGTTATAATTCATGTGGTAAATTTTTAACTCAATCAGAGTGTACCAACCTGTGCCATAATGAGGTCAAAGTTCAAAATATAGAAAAACACTTGGTTTTTTTACTGTTATCTGTTTATTTATTAAAGAAAAAATAAAATGACGCAATTTTTCCACAATTTGCATTTCAATCATTAATATATGTCTCAAGAATATTACAAAAGCGAAGTTTTAGTACATGAAGGGAACTTTTGCCTGTAGTTCTCGACAATATGAAGCAAGTATTGTTTATCTTCTTCGTTATGAGTTAAAGACCGGTTAAAATCTGTTATTAGTTTTACTTTCCTCTCAGTAGAATCATTAACAGTAGTGACGTTTTTGAGGATTTGAACACCTTTTAAATATTCTGCATTTTCGCACCAGTTTGATGGATCTAAGTTGAAAAATTTTACGTCTATTTCCAATCGTGAAAAGATATTTCTGGTTCTTTGCGTTACAAAACAACTTAAATCTTTACTTATGAATGCTTTCATTTCTTCAATGCTGGCATTTACATTTTTATGCAGATAAACGCCATTGTCGTCATTGCTTTCAAACTCTTTTTCTAATGCTAGTGCTTCAACCATCTTTCTTTTCACTTTTAAGTCCGCATTAGAATCGAAAAAGGCGAGACCAACGGCTTCCTCGGACAGATACCATAAGTGGTTTTTCATTTTATCTAATAAGGCTAGAGCTATTTTTGGGTCGTAATAACCGGCAATGTTTTTTACCAGCTGCAAATCCAAATTTGGTGCTTCGACTGCATTAGTAGTTCGAAACCAATACGGAATACAAAGACGCACCAGGAAAATACACACATTGCGGAATCCATTCAAATGGCTGAAAGACATTTTAAATTGTTTTTGCAAAGCAAACTTTTTAAGGCATATATCGCTTTTGACATAAACCTGGCATGTGACGCCGTGCCAGGTGCACGAAAGGAAAAGTTCGGGATGCTGCCACCTAAGAAAATAAACATGAGTTGCAATAGCTCTTTGTAATCATGGCGAATGTGGTCTTTTGCTATATTTTTGATGCAAAATTCCTTATTGGCTTCACATTTCTCTGCATTTATAGCACGTCGCACTTCTTCATCCATGATTCCAATTGAAAGATCTTTTAAATTGAAAGTGTTCCATTCCCGCGAAAAAGTTCAAATATGGCAACTTCCGGGTAACAAGATTTTCCAAAATATATTTCAAATACAGCTCGTAGTATGATTTTTGCAATATGATGCCTGCATGGCAACCACAACAAGCTACGTTTCAATTTTTGTTCCAGCAACATTCCAGCACCGTTACGTTTACCAGTGTTTGTAGCTGTCGTGTCAAAGCATACTATTTCCACCGAATTTATCATATTAATTTTTTCTAAGTAATTATATATGGACTGGGCGATTGCTTCACCAGTTCCACATTCAATAATTGGAATGGAAATTAATTTTTCTAAATTAAACAATAGCTAGGCGTTCTACTTTTTCTTTTCCAGTCATTGGGAAGTAGTTTACCGTCCCAGTGTAACACAAATGTATCAGGGATCTCAAAAATTTTCGCTCTGAGAAGTATTCATAAAAAATCCAAAATTAACTTTTAAACCTTGAAATTCTCAATAATTTCTGTACCATGACGCCGACGATTTTCCTTGTGCTGTTTTCTCAAACTTGTACAATTAATAACCAGATCTTCAATATTGTGACCCAAAGCTTTAGCTGTTGCAATAATAAAATGAATTGCGAGTGGGGTTGACATATTGCCAGCATCCATGCAAGCAAGCATTCTATCATCTATGAAGCTTTTTTTACCACGTTTTTTTTCCAGCTTGTTGGTGTTTGATACGATCATCAACTGCTCTACAGATTTTTCAGACTCACATTTACTTTCATCACTTACACTCAACTCCAAAAAAAATTAGTTGAAAGAGAAACTTACATATTATTTGTTTCAGCAGAATTAAATAAATACCTTGAGTGCTTTCCAATCTTTGATACTTTGCTCTGCGTCGATTTTCTCCTTCTAATCTTTGCGCCTTCCGTTTTTCTTTATTTTCGAGACATTCATCTATAGAAATCATTCTCCCAACACGACCTGGCTCTCTTTGTTTAAATAAAAAGTCTCGGTCCTCAGGAATAGCTATCATTTCTAAAGCATCAGCATGTGCAATATCGAATAAATTGTTCAAATTATCATTGAAATCATTTTCCTTTTTACGAGAACTAGGAAACGAAGATGTACAAAATTTCTGTACTGTTCTCCACTCATCATATAATTTTACCAATTTATCGTCACATGTTCTTTTGTTTAACGTTGGAATACGTGCTCTTTCCCAAAAAGGCAATATTTCCTTCGAAGCCAATTTAGCACTTTCCTTAATTGTTTTCTTTTCACACCGCACATAGTAAAAAAAAAACATTTCAGCACTTGTAGTTTCGACGGGCCACTGACTACATTATCTGCGCAAATTCGAGTAATTTGTTGTTGTAAACTCAGTGAACGCAATTCCACTCAATTCCAACAACAGTCTTCTGCAGATAATTTGTGTAGTCAGTGACCAGCCTTAGTTCAATGTAATTTTTACTAATTTACTCTTTTCTAATATTTATAAATTTTCTTATCATTATTGGACATATAGAGGAAAAATGAGGTCATTACATTCTATATATAATAAATAAACAGATAACAGTAAAAAAACCAAGTGTTTTTCTATATTTTGACCTTTGACCTCATTGTGGCACAGGTTAGCACACTCTGATCGAGTTAAAAATTTACCACATGAATTATTACATCGAGTCGCATATTTGACCAATCCCCGTACTCAAAATTCCAAAAAAAAAATTTCATATAAGCTGCGCCAGCTTATAAATACGTACATTGGACAAAAGTTAAAACAACAGAGTAAGAGTAAATGACAAAATATTTGCAAATGAAGAAAAAACATTGAAGTCATGTGTAGAACTTCACGCAAGTAAGGAAAATCTTTTGAACGCCATTCACTTGAAGGTGGTCACATTTAAAAAAACGTCAATAATGAAAAGGAAACAACCCCCGGAACCGCATTATGGATTATGATTTAATTTATGACTCTAAGTGTACAGAACGTTTCGGTCCCTCAATTGAGAAGGTGCCCCTGCCAGGCCGATTAATGTCTCCGTAAAAGTAAAGGCTGACATCTCCGCCGTCCAAAAAGTGCGATGAGCGGGACAAAGACTGATACGAGTGTTTCCTTGAGGCATTTACTTCAGTGGCCATATAAAAGAGTGTAATTTTGGTGTAGGATTTATTATGAGAGTGGGACACCGTTACCGAATCCTTTTTTTATTCAATATTATTTTATTTATTGGATCTGCCATTTTTTCAAGCGTAACCATAAGTTATAAAATCTTACATCTTTTTAAAAACTAGAAAGGCTCAAGCAAGTGATACGATGCTCTTTAATACGCAGGTATATCTCTTCTTTTAAGGCGTTTTTGATTGCAGGAATGTACCAAAGCATTAGCCAAAGGGTTTGGGTGATCTCGGAGTTTAGATACATATTTCATTCTGCTATCTTCTACTTAGTTCTTTACCATAGGAATACCAAGGTCTTTGCTGATATTTCCGTTACGCATGTACCATGGTGAACACGTAATTGTTCGAAGAATTTTCGATTGGAACCTTTGTATAACAATATATTAATATTAGTTGCACATTTCGTACCCCACAGTTGAATGCCATACATCCAAATCGGCTTAATGACTGCATTATATGACAGCACTTTGTTGTCTAGGCTAACATGTTATTTTACTAGAGATGTGTTTTCTCCACGTAAGCCTTCTATCTAGGTGAATACCAAAATATGTTCCTTCGTTCGTGTGGCAACTCTAGTGAGTGATGACAACGGGCAGCACCACCGATGCGAATGGAAAACGAGCGAGGAGCGAGGGTAATCGAGTGCGCAGTTAATATAGTAGAGTCATCGAGTGCGCAGTGAATACATACGCTATTATATATTATATTACACAATACTGATACATTGAAAATATGAAAATACTGAAACTATACTGTGTATTATTTGGTAGTCAATACAGTGGCGACGAGAATGGGATAACAAAGAGAAAAAATAAACGAATCGGAAAGGGTGGAGAGGAATTTTTTTTTTGCAAATAACTGCGCAATTCAGCGAGTCAAAAAAGCAACAGGTAGTGTGTGAGAGCGACTGAATTTTGCCTGCGCAAGTGCGAGTGCGCGAAGAAAACTTAAAGAAGAGAAAACTCGGCATTCAGTCACATAAGCATTAAATTGCATGTTGAAGAAATTTGAGAAAAGAGAAAATTCGGCATTGAATTGCATAGGCATTAAATTGCATAGGCACTAAATTGCATAGGCATTAAATTGCATAGGCATTAAATTGCCAGTTGAAGAGAATCTAAATAATAAAGAGAAAATTCTGCGTTAAATTGCATAGGCATTAAATTGCAAGGTGAAGAAATTTGAGAAGAGAGAAAATTTGGCATTAAATTGCATATACATACAAACATAAAGGCATAATTATACTAAGAAAATGATGAATCCCAGTGTGGCACCATTTCTATGCGACGTGATGGACAAGTCGATAATCCGAACAGAGTGGGAAAAATGGCTTCGGTCGTTTACGCTGTACTTAGAAGCAGAAGACATTACCACTGCGACTAAGAGAAGAAGTAAACTGCTACACCTTGGCGGCGCTCAATTACAAGAAGTCGCGTATAATATCCCAGACGCGCTGGTAGAAGGAAAGGAAGGTGTAGATCCATATGAGGTGCTCGTGGGTAAATTGACACAACATTTCTCTCCAAGGAGGAACTCGACGTTCGAACGACATCTATTTAGGTCCCTGAAACCAATGGAAGGGGAAACCCTAAATAAATTCATTTTAAAACTAAGAGGTCAAGCTGCTAAATGTCAATTCGGTAAGACCGAGAAAGAAGTTATAGAAACGAATATAAAAGATAAACTCATCGATGTGTGGGCACCAATAGATTTGAAAAAACGACTCCTGGAAAAAGAACATGATTTAACGCAGGTGGTTGAAATGTGTCAGATACACGAATCAATAAAAAGCCAAACGACAACAATGGTTTCTGACGTAGTGCCACTAAACGTAAACAAAATCGCTAACAAAACTAAGTTTGATACTGCTGAATGCGATAGATGCGGGCGTAAAGGGCATACGAGTAATGACTTTAACTGCCCGGCTAAGAATGCTAAATGCAATAAATGTATGCTACAGGGTCATTTTGCAGTGAGGTGTAAAACAAAAAGGGTCAAACGTGAGCACGGAAGTGGTAGTTATGATAACCTGAAACGGCGGCGCATGGCAGTGCGCTGGATAAATGATGAGGGTGAGATGAGATCTGAAGAAATGCGGGAGTTCGACTGTTTTAAAATTGATGATGATATGAGCGATGAGAGGATTAGATGCTCTGTTGGTGGCCGAACGATTGACATGGTAATAGTTTCTGGGTCTCGATTTAATTTAATAAGTGAAGGAGATTGGTCGGAGTTACGAAACGGACAGGCCGTAGTGTGGAACATCCGGTCCCACTCTCCAAATCAATTCAAAGCGTATGCCGCGGATAAGCTTTTGAAAGTGTTGCAGGTATTTGACGCGCCAATCGCTACAGCTCATACAGAACTGATTGCTACCTTTTATGTTATTGAAAAGGGAAGTCAATCACTCTTAGGGCGGGACTCAGCAGTAAAACTTAATGTTTTGAGAGTAGGGTTAAATGTCCATCGAATTGAAGATAAAGAGCCATTTCCAAAAATTAAAAACATTAAAGTTAGTTTAGCATAAGATTGTAGTATCCGGCCAGTCCAGCAAACTCAATAAGACGCATTCCGATTGCATTAGAGACGAAAGTGGCGGAAAAGATTAATGAAGCATTACACCAAGACATAATCGAGCGAGTTCCAGGGCCAAGCTCGTGGATATCGCCGGTGGTCATAGTATTTAAACCTAATGAGGACGTGAGGCTATGCATTGATATGAGGCGCGCAAATGAGGCCATACTACGTGAAAACTACCCTTTACCCACCTTCGACTCCTTCATGACAAAACTAAGACATGCAAAATTTTTCTCGAGGCTGGATTTAAAAAACGCATACCATCAAATCGAACTCGATGAGGCCAGCCGAGAAATAACGACGTTTATCACACACAAAGGGCTATTCCGGTACAAAAGGTTAATGTTCGGGGTAAATTCGGAACCTGAGATTTTCCAACGCATAATGGAAGAGTTGTTATCACCTTGCAAGAATGTTCTCAATTATATTGACGATGTCATCATATTCGGAAGCTCTGAACAGGAACATGACGAAGCAGTAAGGGATGTTATGCGAATATTTAATGCGAATGGTGTCGTACTAAACACAGGTAAATGCGCCTGGAAAGTGAAGGAGCTAAAGTTTCTGGGGCACATGTTATCGGAACAGGGGTTCACTGCCGATCCAGAGAAAGTAAAATTAATCGGGGAGTTTCAAGCTCCAAAGACCAAAAACGAGGTAAGAAGTTTCCTAGGCCTAGTTACTTACATAGGGAAATTTATACCAAAATTAGCTGATATTACTGAGCCTTTGAGGAGTCTCCTAAAATCAAGTAGCACTTTTATCTGGAGTCACAATCAAGAACAGGCATTTAAAAAACTAAAAACTTATCTAGCGAAAATACCCAACTTAGCAATCTTCGATCCAAAGAACAGAACGCGCGTAATAGCTGATGCCAGCCCAATAGCCTTAGGAGCAGTCTTAATTCAATTCGACAGCGGTGGGGATCCGAAGATAATCACATACGCTAGCAAAAATCTCTCAGACGTTGAAAAAAGATATTCGCAAACAGAGAAAGAAAGCTTGGCTTTAATGTGGGCAGTAGAGAAATTTTATTATTATTTAGCAGGACTACAATTCGAATTGGTCACAGACCACAAACCCCTTGAAGCTATTTTTAAACCGACATCCAAGCCACCTGCCAGAATTGAACGTTGGCTTCTACGACTGCAAGCTTTCAAATTTAAAGTAATTTATCGCGCTGGAAGGTAAAACATAGCGGACCCCTTATCGAGACTAGTCAAGTTTTCAAGTAGTGACATATTCGACAGCAATAGTGAAGATAATGTTTTCCAAATCGTGTGTAGTTCCGTGCCAACAACTCTTACAGTAACCGTCATTGATAAAAAAAAGTACAGGGGATGATCATATATCTGATGCAATCACTCACATAAGTAACAACTCGTGGAGCTCGGGAACATCCAATATATATTATCCGTTCCGACTAGAACTTTCGGTGCTAGGCAATATACTCCTGCGTGGGAGACGCCTTGTGATTCCCGAATCTCCACGGCAAAGAGTACTGGAACTCGCACACGAAGGGCACCCAGGGGAGTCGGCGATGAAAAGACGACTAAGAGCAAAGGTTTGGTGGCCCCTGATTGACAGAGAGGTCGAACGTTTTGTAAAAATTGCCGAGACTGCTTGCTGGTATCACTACCAAACCATCCAACCCCAATGCAAAGACACAGATTCCCCGACGGACCATGGCAATGTGTGGCAACGGATTTATTAGGTCCTCTTCCCAATGGCGAATATGTACTCGTATTGATCGACTATTTCTCGCGCTATTAAGAGGTTGTGTTCTTAAGGAAAATAAGTTCCGAAGCTGTTATAAAATCAATGAAAGACATCTTCTCTAGACTAGGGTTACCTAAATCCTTGCGTACTGACAATGGGAGGCAATATGTTAGCAATGAGTTTAAAGAATTCTGTAGAGAGAATAACATCGAGCTAGTCACAACACCGCCGTACTGGCCTCAAGCTAACGGAGAGGTCGAGAATATAAATCGATCACTAGTAAAGCGTTTGAAAATTGCCCACTCTAACAAGGTGAACTATAAGTCAGAGATACAGAAATACTTAATGATGTACAATGTGACACCTCACAGCACAACCGGGGCTACACCAACGGAATTAATGTTCAATCGGACCATTCGTGACAAGATCCCAGACATACGTGATCTAACACAAGAAATCGGTGATTCGTCGGCAAGAGACTTGGACTGCATAAATAAACATAAGGGGAAAGAGAAGGCTGATGCAGCCAGAAGGGCGAAAAGCTCGGACATAGGAGTTGGGGATATTGTGCTTTTGAAAAACGTTATATTCCCGCACAAGTTAACACCAAATTTCAATGCAACCGAATACGTTGTGATTAAAAGGCAAGGCGATGAGGTACAGCTTTCAGGCGATGGTAAGGTGCTGCGGAGGAACATCAGCCATGTTAAGAAAATTCCCTCCGCTAACCAACAACCAGACAGTGAGTCAGAGAAAGCACCAGGAACATTGTTACATCCACCAATTGAACAACATTCAACACTATCCAGAAATTCAGGCGCGGAGGAGACAGGAACGTCACAAGGGTCACTACGTCCTGAGTCAGCGGCTAAGGTCACATCCCCTCCTACAAACGTGCTCACCGGCGACCAACCATCAGCTCAGCAAGAAGGGATTAAGTTGAAGCTAAAAAAAAAAAAAGGGAGGGATGTGGCAACCCTAGTGAGTGATGACAACTGGCAGCACCACCGATGCGAATGGAAAACGAGCGAGGAGCGAGTAGAGTAATAACGAGGGTCATCGAGTGCGCAGTGAATACATACGCTATTATATATTATATTACACAATACTGATACATTGAATATATGAAAATACTGAAACTATACTGTGTATTATTTGGTAGTCAATACAGTTCGCTTGGGTTACTAAAATATTGTTTATTCTTACCTACATGCTTACACTTCTGTTCATTCACATTTAGACGCCAGTTGACTAGCCATTCTTCGACAGAACTTAAATGCTCCGCTAATATTCTTGATGCTAAAATGTGGCAGTTGTTACGGCATACTATAGCTGTTTCATTCGCAAAAGTTGAAGTTAGGTAGAAGACTGATTGGACTAAAATTGCATTGAAGAGCAAAGTGAGCACAGTTATATTTGGTAACTCAATTAGCATTTTTGGGAAAATATTATCATAAACCCGTCGACTTTTCTGGATTAGGTTCTTTTATGATTCCAATAATTTCAGAAATTGAAGTCTTAAAAGGCTCGAGCTACTCTTTAGCTGTGTTGGGTAAGACTGACAGCTTAAAGTTGTTCCTTGGCAAATTAGGTTGAAATACCTTTTCTAGGTGACTTGCAAAGCAATTAGCCTTTTCCTCGTCACTTTGGGGCCAATTTCCACCGAAGTCTCGTATAGGCAGGCATGTTTTAGTCAGTTGGTGGCTTCATGGACTTTTGGGCTTTCCAAAGGGAGTTTTGCTTGCTAGAATTTGGGCACAGTTTCTTTATATGATTTTCAGTGTTGTGTTCTTCCTCGCATTTAAGCGATTTTTTTAACTTTGACATAGGAGATTGCAGTTAAAGGGGAGTAATTTAACTACCATTCACTTCTAGCTCGTCTTTTCTCATTTACAAGTTCCTCTATTTCATTATTGGTTATCTTTCCAAAACCAACTTTTTTATTGTTTTTTTTTTTTGGTGTTGCCAATACAGCTGCATTATTTATTACGTCATAAAGCAATGGGCGGTGTCTTCGTTGACAGTAAACACAATTGAATTTGCTTTCACAGTCTTTTGTCCACTGTGATTTGGACAGACAGTTGATGCAAAGCTTATGTTATCAGACAAGATTGTTTCTATCTGAAACAGAAACTCCTTAATGATTGTCGATGACTTGTTTGTTTTGGCACGAATATTTGGCTTCTCTTAACGTACCTATTATATTATATATGTACATATTATTGCTGGCTTCGGGCTTCAAAAATTTTTATTCGTGTTATTTGAATTATTTTGACTTGACTATTATTTTGTGTACTTGCTCACCTACTGCGTACCGAGTTGTTAAGAATTCTATCATTTGATGCCACTTTGGCGATTTCTTTCTTGCCACTAGTGATTACTCCTATCATAGCAAAACAGTATCAAGTAGTGTGTAGTAGTGCAGGTCGCTCCAAGATGGTTCATCTTGGGAAACGCTAAATGGACTGTGACCTTCACGGCCTTACAACTCCTGGACGAATTTTGGCTTTGGACTGGTTTTGAGTAAGATAAACTTTTTATTTGGATTTAGTGGAACCCTGGGCTGGTGGCGGCGGCATTCTGGAAGCTGGATACGATGAGGTGACACTCATCAGAAATGGTTGACGGGCTAATGTCCTAATGTCGCAACCGCCCTCGTGCCGTTAAAACCTCGTCAGGCCTCAGAATAAGTCCCCCCGTCGTCGTTAAGATGGTGGGGTAGGTGAAAGTTGAGATGTCTCCTTCTTTGCGCTAGTCGGCTCTGAACGTATTGCCTCATAAGGGCGTACGTCAACCCTCGCCTTGGCCTCGTCACTAAGATAACCTTGGGGCCAAAAAAGATGACTTCTTTTCCGGAGGACGGATAGCGGCTCTGAGTGGGGACTCTTTTTGCATGAATAATACTACAAATAACACAAACGACAAACAAGAACAACGACGAAAAGGCAAAGTGAGGTGAAGGGCTGTCGAAATCGGGTGGAGCCTTCATACGCAGCGGAATCGCCAGCTCTAGCAGAGGAACCGGATTATGAAATGATCTAAAGTTGCAGAAGCAAGGCAGCTTTGGCGAGGAAAGTCAGACCGCCGATTGGCGGCAAAAGCCGTGGAACGCTACGGTGGTAAGCATGTTGGTCAGGTATTTGAGCTTGAGTGGGCCAGCTGAGCGTTGACGATAGGGCAGGGCCGGAAGAGACCAGGACTGAACCAGCGGTTAAGCCGCAAAGGTTGCATGAGGTAGAAACCTCTCCTGGTAAAAAACCGCGAACGGGAACTGCGCCAACCTTAACGAAATCGCTAAAGGCGTTGCCGCTATAGTACTTGGTGTGCTCGATCGAAGTAGGGAGGACGGTGCCATATCTCACGAAGAACGGAAGAGAGTAGCGGCGTCTATCTCGTCAGTGTTGCTGAAGGCGGTCAAAGAAAACCCTGGGTACCCTCAAAATGTGTGAGTGTCGGTTGGCACCATGGGCTGCACAAGCTTACAAGATATGCTGAAGAACAATCGGCTCTCTTATACTGTGACAATAAGGTGACATTTGAATTTAAACTGCGCGCGTCTTTTTTTTAGGTTGGTAGTACCGGCAGTCACATTTATGTCAAATTTCATGACAAAATATTCATTAGTGTTTGAGATACGTGTCGTTTTGTGCGCTGCTAAAAGTGAGTTTTTCGTTTTTTGCGATGTCGAAATTTGTTGAGCAAAGAATTTGCATTAAATTTTGTTTACGGAATCAATTTTCTGCTGCGAATATGTTGAGGATGGTGCAGAAAGCCTTTGGTGATGAGGCTATGTCTAAAACAATGTTTACACGTGGTATAGTGAGTTCCAAGCCGGCTGTGAACGTGTCGAAGACGAAGAGCGCCCAGGGCGACCATCAACCTCAACCGACGAAGCTCACGTTCAACAAATCAAAGATTTCGTGTTGAAAAACCGTCTATTAACAATTGGCATATCGAAAGGTTCAGCCAACACCATTTTGAAGTATGTTTTGGGCCTCAAGCGCGTCAAATCTCGACTGGTACCGAAAACATCGAATTTTTTGGAAAAAAGGCGTCGCGTTGAAGTGTGTGAAACGGTGTTTTCCGACTACCAGGATGTCATGAAACGCATTATAACTGGCGATGAGACTTGGATCTATGCTTACGACCCCGAAACAACCGATCAGTCGAGCGAATATCGTGCCAAAGTCGCTCAAAAATCAAGGTCATGTTGACTGTTTTCTTCAATTATCGTGGTGTTGTGCATTATGAACCATCCAACCGGTCAAACAGTCAACAAGGAATATTATTTGAACGTTATGCGTCGTTTGCGTAACGCTATCCGCCTAAAAGGGCCGGAATTGGGGAAAGACAATTTTTGGTTTTTACACCACGATAATGCACCATCCCATACTGCCTTCGTAATTCGTGATCATTTCGCCAAAAACTCAACCCATATCGTTCCACAACCACCGTTTTCACCTGATCTGGCGCCGTGCGACTTTTGCAGTTCACCAAGCTCAAAATACTGCTCCGGGGACACCGTTTTTGTACGATAGAGGAGATTCAAGCCGCAGCGAAGACGGAACTGAAGACCATCCCGGAAAGTGACTACAACCAGTGTTTCGAAGATTGGAAAATCCGTTGGCATTGCATCGGGAGGGTATTACTTTGAAGGGGACGAAATTGATTTGGAAGAATAAATAAAGAGTTTTCAAAATAAATACAATATCACCTTTGGGCACAGTATGAGGAGGCAGTCTCTCAGGTGGGGGAGGTTTGGAAAGGAGAAAGACTGGAGACCGTGGACACAGCAGATCTTCCTCTTCGCTCTAGGGCTCGGGTCTGGCTGCTGACCGAACCTTCCACTGCGAATGAGATTGAGGAAATCCTCGGATACTCCAACCGCTGCCTTCCCAAGCAAGACTGGAAAGTTTTAAGGCTAGAGAGAACCGATGAACCATATCGACAAGCGCTGATAATACTCAAAGCGGAGTCCATCGGTCCTCTCAGCAAAACAAAGGGAACCAAAAGCTATGGTTTCGAAAAAGTAGTGCTTAAAGTATTCCCAATGGATGCCAGGGCTGAAGGAACCCAAACTGCAGTTGCGGTAAATAAGACTGACGGCGATGATGGTCAAACGACAATGGAAAATGACCCGAGTCTCTAGGACGTAGTGAGTTCTGGGGGCGGTTCGTCGATTGGCGAATTTGCCTTCAGTCTCGAACAATTGTTTGAGGAACTGGTGCTCCTGGAGGAGAGTCTGAAGGATGAAATTCCTCCAAATTGGCCTCCAATACGCGAAGCCGGCCTTCGCGAATCTACTGCTTCGCCTGGAGCAAGACGATGCCGATGTCGTCCTGATCTAGGAACCTTGACTAGTAACGGGATCTCTGGATCTCTGACCTCACCCTAGCCTCAAACGGGAATGCCCCGGTGATCTCAAACTGGACGGTTCTCGATAATCACTCCTTTTCTGATCACAAGTATATCGGGTTTAGCCTAGTCGGAGAGGATTCGCCTAGAAAATCTTTCAAAAGTCCTACAGACTGGGAAGGTTACCGCAGGAGGCTTCGGCAAACTCTCCCACGCGCACCGGGAGTGTACGCGTTGGCCATTAAGCTTTCATGACAGCCGAATATCGAGGAGAGAACAAAAAAGGTATCTATTGCCGTATACTGCTGTAGAGGAGCTATTGTCAAAAGGTGGCTTTTCACCAAAAGTGGTGCTTTGGCTCTATGACACCTTGTTTTATAGAGCCTTTATGTGGTTGAGGGCTTTAAAGAACACCACACTTGCTAAGAAACTCGAAAGCGTTCTACGGGCTGCGCTAATCAGCATGTGCGGTGCATTTAAATCCACCCCAACAATAACACTTAATGGAATTTTGAACATAACGCCCCTTTGACATTGCCGCAAAGTGTATAGCCGCGAAGGTGGCTATCAGGCTCAGAGAATCTGGATTCTTAAAGGAACGTGTATCAGGACACTCAGATATCCTCACAAACTTAGACTGCATACCGAATCATATCGAATTCTGGCGGCTCTTTCTCTGCCCATATACCGACGAGCGAGATATGGGTGGGAAGAAGCCGTTGGAGGAGAAGAGCATCAAGCTTCTTTACGAATGGGTCAAAGCTTGGGGGGAAGGTTGGTGGAGGGGTCTACTGTCGGGAGCTCTCTATCGACACCAGTTTCAGACTTTCAGACTGTATTCCAGGCTGAGGTTGCAGCCATCAAAGTAGCAGCAGATTTGCTGCTCCGGAGAGTGTCCACCTTCAGAGAGGTGACCATTTACTCAGATAGCAGAGAGGCAAGATTAACCTTGGCCTCATTTGCAGTGCGTTCAGGGTTGGTCTGACGTCGCTATCTCTAGCAGCGAGAGTTAACTGCAAAGCTGATGCGATTGCAAAGAAATTCACCCTAGAATCATTACCGGTCGAATGGGAACGGGTCGGTGCTCTTGCATCCTCTTCTACTCCTAGATAACTGGGCCTCACGGATGCTTGGCCAACGCTGGGTCAGCATCGGTACTTGCGCGGTCGTAAAAGACTTTTGGTGATTTAGTGATCCCTTTGCCCTCAGTAAGACTACCCTCTCATTAGTAGTGGGACTCTTAACAGGCCACTGCCCTACTGCCATGCATGCGGTTCGAATGCAAATCAGAAGAAGTTGCTTGGAAGAAGATGCGGTAGAAACAAACCAGCACTTCCTTCTTGACTGTCCCGCCTTCGGACATCCTACCGAACTGGCGGGTGTCAAAGTTAAGCGCCTTTGTAAATATGTATTGGCTACAATCTGTAAGTCCGAACACGGGAGTTCTTTTTTCAATGGCTTCAAAAAGGACTACATTATTAGTCCACGTGTGATCTCTAACCTAACCAAACCTAGTGTTGCTGCACAAATATTTACTATGATAGGGTCCCATGATTCTGTGGAAACACAGGCGAACAATTAGTCACTGTCGAGTATAGCTTTTGAAATTCTTGACGAGTTTATTGATGAATTTTTGGTATATTCGTTAAAACTGTTATTTGCTTGTCTTCATTTTCGCATCTTTCGGCCAGTGCTTGATATCTTGAGCCCGCATGCAAGCAAGTGCTATTTGTGTGCCGCTTCGGATTTTTCGCAGACTTTTGATTCTTGATATCTCCAAATTTTGGATTCCGCACTCTCTTTTTAGTGCTGCGCAGATTTCTTCGGGAGTTATAATTTCGTCCAGGTCTTTGCACGTAATCGTAACGTTGAGGGATTTAGGCTGTAACATTAGCATTTCGCCAACCACGCCTTGCAAGGCGCTTTGGAAAGATCTTCGTTTCTGCTAGACTTTTTAGTTCTATAAGCAAGTCTCCGTTGAGAGTTTTGCGAATATAAGTAAGGTCTTAAAACAGTTCCTCAAGCCCGCTGTCACTTTTTATTTTTCGCAGAATGTATGCATACGGCGCACCATCTTTCTTTGTAATAATAATGGCGTCTGGTTTTTTTCTGATTTTCCATTGATTTTTCATTTTTAACCAAGTTCACCCATCTTTCATTTGCGTTTTGAATAGACTTGGTTTCTTCTTGGGTTATTTTTGAAACTCCACTATTTGATGATTGCGCCTTTTCACTAACGGTCTTAGTAAAAGTTCCTTCAATTGCCTTGCTTGCGACCTCTGTTAACTTTTTTATGGCGTCTATGACCTGTGCATTCCAACACTTAATTGAATTTCGGCTAAGCCCGGTGGCTCTCTTTCTAGGTCTTTCTCTAGCCGCACACAGAGTATACGCTCCAGTATTTTCCCCACTGTGTCCAACATACATAATGGTCGGTAGGGCCTGGCCCCCCCATCTGGTGGGAGGCTTCGTCTTTCTCAAATTTGGCATGCTTTATAACTGCTATTGGTTTAGTTCCAAGAACAAACAGTGGCGACGTTGACTGCGATGCTTTCATATGAATTATTCAGTCATTTCTTGAACACGGTGGTGTACGGAGTGTTTTTCTATTTTTCAAGTGTGTATATGTAAAAAGTGTTCGTAAGTATTAGTGTGTAAAAAATACATTTAAAGACCTATTACTTTCGTTTTTTCCCCAAACATATCATAATAAAAGTGTGATTTGCTGTTATTTATGATTTTTCAATAAGTAATAGTGCGTAGTTTTCAAAGCGAAAAAATGTAAGTAATCGCGCAAGGGAGGATTCGACAACACCTTTTGGGTCGAAGCCTCCCTGGTATATTTTACTTATTTAAGAATATTTTAGAGCTATTGAGATGCCAAATATATATATAAAGAAGTTTCCCAACAAAACAATTGATGAAGAAAATATGAAAAAAGCATTGGAGGATATAAAAAGAAAAAAAGAAACACCAGCAAGCGCTGCCCGCAAATATGGATTAAAGCGCACAACACTTATATCGCGACTATTAAAGGAGCAAACGAATGTGGGAGTTGTGAAGGATTATCAGTCTAAATACTCGTCGAACCAAGTTCTTACAGCTGCGCAAGAAAGAGATTTAACGATATATTTCAAAAAAACTTCTAGTCTTCATCACGGGCTAACGTATGACTTGGCTAGACGTTTCGTTTTCGAATATGTTTCTAAATATAAAATAAAATATCCCCCAAGCTGGGACAAAGAGAAGAAAGCTGGAATTGATTGGTTGAAATGCTTCATGCATAGAAATAATGATTTAAGTCTTCGAAAACCTGAAAATACCAGCATATCACGCCTTTTTGCATTTTTTCAGGAAGCAGTTTCTTTATTTTTTTCAAACTTAAAAAAAGTATACGATTTAAACAACTTTACTTCTGACCGAATTTACAACATAGATGAGACTGGAATAAGTACTGTTTTGGATTCTCCTAAAGTAAGAATTACTCCATTTTTATATTTCAAATACCCTACAAGTTCTACAAACACTTTTAGGTTATAGCTGAAAAGGGAAAGCGAACAGTATCGCAAGCTGCATCTGCAGAGCGGGGAAGTTTAGTAACTATGGTAGGGATTGTTAACGGATCTGGTAACCATATTCCACCGATTTACGTTTTCCCTCGTAAGCGCATGAATCCTAATTTTCTAAAGGGATCAGTGCCAGGCTCAAAAGCACTTTTATCAAACAATGGATGGATGAACTCGGAGCTTTTTATAGATGTTCTTATCCACATTAAAGGTCATGCGCGTTGCACTATAGACGATCCTGTTCTACTTCTGATGGACAACCATGCTTCCCATTGTAGTCTAAACAGCGTCATTTACAGTCGAGAAAACGGAATATGTTTACTATCTTTCCCACCCCATACCTCACACAAACTTCAGCCGCTTGATGTATCGGTATTCGGACCTTTCAAAAATTTTTGTAAGCAATCATTTAATGATTTTATGATCAACAATCCGGGAAAGAAAATCGAAATTTCTGATATAGCAAATCTAATAAGGACTCCATTTTTGCGAGCTTTTTCTCCCGACAATATTATCAAAGGATTTTCAGCCACTGGAATATTTCCATATAATTCATTAATTTTTTCTGAGTGTGACTTTTCCCATTCCGAAACCGAAATAAGCTCTGATATTACCATCGAAACTAATCAAGCTGAACGTATTGAGAATTGCTTGCCAACTGATGCTATCCGGAGGCCACCATCTGAACCGAATTGTTTTTCTCCAGAGGTTATCCGCCCGCTTCCCGTACTGAAGAAGAAGAAAATCTTAAGTAAAAACCAAGGCAAGTCAAGAATATATACAGATTCTCCAGAAAAATCACGATAAGAGGAATTGAGAGAACAAAGCGTTAATAAATCCAAGTTGCCAAAGCTAAAGCTTTGTAAAAAAACAAAAACATTGCGCAATCCAAAAGCTAAAAAGCAGCGAAAGATAAGTTCATCATCCAGTGAAGACGGTTCCTACAGCTTGGCTGATTCTGACAAATCCTTTGATTTTGGTGACGATCTCAACAACGAGGAAACAGCTTTGGAGGTCACTGATGGAATTCCCGTTGAAAGCGAAAATCCCATGAATGAACATAAACTTTTAGAGGACGAAATGAATATTAAAGAGAATATATTTGTGCTGGTTAAATTCACGAACAAAACCGATTTATATTTCATTGGTGTAGTCGTAGAAGTGAATAGTTCTACGTGCATCGTAAAATTTCTAAGACGTAAGCTCAAAACGCAAATATTTTATGAACCTAATATCGAAGACAAAAGCTTGGTTTCTAAGCAGGACATAGCGCGTACGTTGCCTACGCCTGAACATCCACCAGGAACTTCCCGAACTCAAAGCAAATTTATTTTTAACGTTGATTTTTCAAATTTAGATGTGCGTTAAAGCTAATGTAATATTTCATTTTTATTAAGTTAAGTTATAAGTTTTTTTTCTGTTTTTTTTATTGAAGTAAAAATATAAATAAATTAAAGATACCTATGCGGTATAATTTTCTAAAAACATGTTTTTTGTTAAAAATTTAACTGATATGTTCGATAAATGTCGGAACCTCCCTTCAGTGTCGAAGGCTCCCAAACAGTTGTCGAAGCCTCCCTACTGTGGGAGGTTTCGTCACTTATGGGTTCTCATAGTAACTTGGTTATAAGTTGGAAAACAAATGAAAGAGAAGACTAAATATGGAAGGAAAGGGTAATATACATTCATATCAACAATAATTATGAGAGAAAGTATCTGCTCTTACTTTGGTTTCTCTAAAAAAACGGATTTTCTCTTAACGTGTCGAAACCTCCCCCTTCTACCCTAAGCACTACCCGCTGTTTTTTCTAAAGCTTAGGGAATATTCCCTTTCGTAAGCATTGCGTAAAAACATCCGTAAACGGGGTGGATTTATATTTAGTAGCCAGCTTTAGGGCCTTATTCGGGATGCCATCTAGGCCTGATGATTTGGTATTTGTGAATCTCTCTGCTGCTTCTATAGCTTCTTAGTCAGTAACTAGCGGTGCGTTTGCAGCTCCAGATTCTTTTATTTGCTGCCTTTATAGCAATTGCGTCGGGAAAAGAGTTTGGACAACCGTCTTTAATAATCTAACGCATGTAGGCAATTGTCCAACAATTTTGTATGCATCTTCGCACTGGTTTTCTTCGACCTTGTTGCAGAGCTCCTTAAAACAATACGCTTTGCTCTTCTTTATTGCTTTTGTGAGTTCATTTCGCTTTCGTTTAAAGGGCTTGTTTAACATTATGAAATCTGCCGTTTGTCGTCCCCTTTGATTTGCGTACGTGCACCACGTACTTCTTGTACCTAATTATCGATAATTCTTTCATATTAACCTTGTGCGATGCTCAGCGGAATGTAACAGCTATAAAAGTTTAACCCGCAGATTTTTGCCCGCCTGTAGTAGGGTCGTCCTGTTAGTGGCTTTTCTTGGAATACGTTTTCTCCACAGGCACAAATGGCCGCTTTGCCCGTTAGGTCAGAAGTCCACGTTGCTGCGTTAATGTTTTTGTATTGTTCGCAGACCATTGCCACGTCGATTTTCTGCTCAAACACTGTATACGTATGCAGGTCTTGAGCAGCTTCGCAGTGATTGAGGTTGAGCTGTAAGACTCTCATATGTTGGCTCTTTTGTATGCTTCTTGGTAGAGAGGACATTTCTTGCTACCTATCTTATGGTCAGAGTTCTTCTTTCCTTGTTTTTTACATGCACTGCAGGACGGCTCCTTTTTGCATGTCTTTGCGAAGTGTCCTTTTTCCCCACATTTAAGGCGGCACTGACTCTTATCGTCTGAGTTTTTGCAAACACCGGAAGCATTTCTTAAGGTTCGGCTTCTCCCCAATTTTACACACAACCCATCCTATTTTAATTTTTTTGCTTCAATAAGTAGCCTGGCCTATAAGACAGGGAGGCTTAGCAGAGCTGTTTAGGGGCCTGCGTATGATGTCCTAATGCCCTAATGATTAAGCCTTTATCACAATCTCCTAGTTTTTCTATTCGCGTGCGAATAGCATTGGAAATGTCTTCCTCTCCGGTTATTTCATCCAGATCCCGGGTTTCTACTGTTGTTTTACTCGTTAGGGCTTTAATATTGGCTTGATCTGGCAGAACTTTGCCTATTTCGCAGATGTAGTCAGCAGTGTTTTCTATTTGCGCGCTCTTATTAAAATTTCAGCTTTGGCCGTCTTTCTAATCCGGGTTACACTTTACTCTAGTTTCTGCAAGGCATCTTCTTTTTTAACAGCCCTCAAAATATCGCTGGATGTCATGTTACCGGTTCGCGCAATCTCTACCGCATCAGGCCTAGATCGCTGCTTATATCCTGCCTTCTTTTCCTTTTGATATCCGTCCAGCCACCTTGTCTTCCCGGTATATGTCTTTTATTAATGGAGGTTATTTAGGATATTCTGGATTATTTTCTTGCTCTTTTGGTGCTCCTCTAAGGCTTTTTTGTTCGTCTTCGTTATATTGCCAACGAAGTCCTAAGTATTGTTGATTGTTCGCTGTGGTGGACGCATCACATCTATCAACTTCTTGATTTCTTCACCATGCTCAGTCATGTGGTCGCCACGAGGTTTTACTTCCTTCGCTTGTGGTGTGTTGTCTTGCAGCTTTGGTAACGACGATCTTGTTCGCGTTGGGTTTTCTACGCAAAGCATCCTTATGGGAGATCTACTAAGTCACGAAGACCGCTTAAATGGATCCATTTCTATTACTGGTGTTCTTTGGGAGTAAGCCCCTGGCACTTAAGTTTTATGAGGTTGTCTTGCGTTTCCCGCGTCGTTTCCCAGTGTAGTGGCATAGAAGCTACTGCTACTGTTGCTGCTACTTCTGCTGTCATTTGTATTGTTTTTGCTCATGTAAAATTCCATTCCTCACTTTTGCACCAGCGCATCCTTTGTAGGGGTAAGTGCCGAAATAAACAGGAGCGGGTATACCCTCGGTGGTTATGTACCTACCCCAGTTCCCTCAGGCCTGTTCTTCGCTTTACTGGTCATCTCGGGAGCAGAGGAGTTGCTGAAAAGATATAAAGGGACTCCCAGTGCACCGCGATGTACATCGGTCAAAAAATTTTAACAGGCGCACCTGACATGGTGAGCCGACGCTGACCAGGAAGCCGCACATTGCGAAAAAAGTCTGGCCTCACTGAGAACCAAGACCAACGGGTCGACGCTTGTGACCGATTATTTGACCAAAAATCATATTTTAACCATTAACCACTCCCCGTATTCACCTGATATGGCACCGTGCCACTTCTTCCCTTTCGGAAAAATGCATTTGCCCATGAACAGAAAGCATTATGCAGACGTAGAGGTCATTCAGAAGGCTTGCACGGACATACTGGCGGCCATACCGGCCAACGAGCTAAAACATTCGTTCGGCACGCTTTTGGACCGTGCAAAAAGCTGTGTTGAAGCAGAAGCACTATTTTGAATAAAATAAATTGATTTTTTCGAAAAACACATTTTTTCCTTTTTTTTTGAGTCCTGTTTACTTTGGTAAGCACATTGCATATGTACAGTCAGTCCTTTACATCACTAACTACCTTAAATACAGAATGGCTGACAATGCCAACACCAAAATGATTAAAACAGGCTAGCTCATTTCCATTACAATAGCTTACATATTGGCCGATATTTACGGTACAAAGTCACCTGGAAATTAAAAAACTGTTATATTAAATAGGTATATGGAGGCTAAAGGAAGTATTAGCCGATTCAACCCATTTTTGACGTACAGACGTCCCATTAAAAGATAAAGATTATCCCTTAATTTCAGTTCTATATATATCACACATTGCCCGACTTTTTCGATCGCAAGTCAACTATAGGTAACGGGTTCTAAATATTCGGTACCTAGGAGTTTGAATAGTCTTTATTGGATTCAAACAATTTTTGGTCATAACGTGACACGCACTAAAGGCATTATTCATATAAAGGACTGGAAACTGAACGAATCAAGTGGAATTTGAAATTGTGTTATACGGGAATCTAATACCATCTCGGAGGTGAATTTTTATGTCTCTGATGTATTATTAATTTATCGCGCTTTTAGTAGTATACAGTACGAGTATAACAGTACCGTTATAAGGGAGTGATTTGGGTTATCCTCCGATTTCATTCATTTTTACACTGTAGGTAGGAATTTTTATACTATGGTGGTAAAGTTTGACAACTTTTTTTCCATTTTTCTTTTTATTGATATTTTTTTCTCAACCATCAACATCTCAGAATATTGTGTTAAGGTTTTAGGCCATTCGGAGAAAAATTAACGAGGTTACAGCAGGTTGAATAACGGTATCTCTAACTTAGGTTTGCGCGAGTTAAGGAACGTTTCAATTCTCAAAAAAAAACCAAAACATCTCTTGTTTATGTCGAACCACGCATAAACAAATAGTGATAAGCAATTCCAATATATGGTGTGAAATAGAAATGGTATCACACATAACAAGTGTTATCTCCTACACGCTATTCTCTCGGGACTGTTTGTAACGACAAACAATCGACTGTAGATAGTGTGTCTATTGTCAAATAACACAGCAGACAACAAATAGAACTTAGTACCATAAAGTAGTATAAATGGCACTAAATTATCAAAATGTATTTAGTCTTAGTTTTTTATTAATAAAGGAACTTGCCCTGACGGTGCAAAGTACATACAAAATTGAATCAATTGTGATTAACTGGGGGCTCAACCGGGATAGCAAATTTTTACTTGCTATTAAAAAAGGGCAGGAGACATCCTTGAAAAGACAGGAACTCCGCGATCCTAAAGAAGGATAAATTAATTATTATTATTAAAATACCACGGGAAGTAGGAAGTAGTGCTTGAAAAAGTAGCATACCTGAAAAAGCGGACAGCGCCGAATCCAACAAAAACGAAACAACAGTAATCTGAGAAAGAAGATTACAAGTTTACACCTCGATCAAACAGCAAGAAGGCAGCCTTTGACGACAACAAAAGTATACTCCAACTAGAAGCAAAAGCTATTAAGATGACTGAAGCAGCAGCACTCAAAGCACACATTGATGTCCTTACGACTCAACTCAATTCGTTAAAAACCGACTTCGATGCATTAATGACACAGTCACAGTTTTCGTTGACCACGGTACCAACTGCTCTAAAACCACAAATCGCACAAGCAAGCCAAATAAGCACAGAAATTTTTAAATGCCTACCAACATTTGGCGGACAGAGGGCGAATATAACCCTTGGCGCACCCAGGTGTGGACACAGATGGAGAATACAAAAGAATTTATACACAGCCCTGAGTATTACAATTGCGTATGCGTAATCAGAGCAAAAACAATAGGAGCTGCTTCTAAAGTTCTATCAGTTAATGGAACTCAACTTAATTTCTATGCTATAATCAACCGCTTGGATTATACCTATTCGGATAAACGACCACTACATGTCCTGAAAGAAATAATGATGAAGAAAAAGCAAGGAAGTAAAACTCTCACTGAATTCCATGACGAAATACATCAAGCCTTAACATTGATTCAACAAAAAATAGAAACAATGGAAGATAATATGCGAGCTGGAAGATTATCAGACGTGAGTGATGACGCCATCCGCACATTTATTATGTGACTCCGGAGCAACTACACCAGAGGTATACTTTATTCAAATAAACCAAAGAGCCTTGGTGAAGCATATGCAATTGCGTGCACCATTTACAATGATAATCAGGATCTACACTTCGAGAGCACTGTTCCCCGTCGATATGATTCGAGACATGAATATTAGACCACCTTTTATCACCAAAGAAATTATCATCAACTGAGACCAGCATATGGCGTTAATCCTCAACGGCAACCAACGTATGAAAAGAGAAGGAAACATAATTCTGGTAGCTACATCCAGCGAAATGGCCAACAACAATCAAAACCTATACCAATGGAAGTGGACTTTTCACACCAACACGTGAAGCAAACGCATCAAAACTCACCAAGAAATCCGCCTCACCAACAAACTCCATTTAAAAGGGAGAGAAACGTGTCATCCCAAAACTTTAACCACAATAAAGTACAGCGTATCAATCAAACCGAACAAGCTGACATAGAATCTGTGAACGGCTCTAACTACGAGGAAATTTTTGAATCTGGCAGTACTTTTTTAGGCGAATTAACGGGTTGCCATGCATCCAGACGAAATGCGGACTAACAGGCACACCCGTCACTTTACTAGTGGACACTGAATCCACAAATAACTACATTGGTAAGAACTGTAACATAGGTAAGTCAGTATCAATAAAACCATTTAGAACAAAAACTATTCGGTTATACATTCAAAAAAAGTGATCACAATGTACGCGCATCACTTAGTATTCTTTGAAATAAGGGAATTAAAAGAATTCGACATAATTTGAGGTGAACAAGGTCTCAGATTAATTAAGGGAGAGATTAACCTCCTTGATTATAGTTTAAAGTACCAGAAGAAAGTAGCAGGAAAAAAGGAACCTTTCATTAATTATACTGTAGATAATGCCAAATATGAGAGGAAATTAAGGAAATAATGAAAGCAAATGAAAATATTAGTGACACCCTACCCTTTGCAACTACTATCCAAGCTACAATTAGGACGCAAACAGAAGATCCTATTTGGACAAAACAATACCCTTACCCCGTGGCAGACCATGACTTCGTCAATAAAGAAATATATAGGCTTTTAGAAAATGGAATAATTCAGCCGAGTAAAAGTCCGTACAGTTCCCCTATTTGGACTGTTCCAAAGAAAGGATTAGACGGAAATGATAGACCTAAACGGAAATGGTGGTCGACTACCAAAAACTTAACGCGCATACTATAAACGACCCCTATACCTGATATTAATATGATAGTTCAAAATTTAAAAAGTTAAGTTAAGTTAAAGTTTTCTCAACCACCGATTTAGAATCAGGATTCCATCAAATTTTAATAAAGGAATCCGATCGCGAAAAAACCGCATTTGTAGTGAATGGCGCAAAGTATGAGTTTGTTAGGATGCCGTTTGGACTTAAGAACGCACCCTCAATCTTTCAACGATGCATAGATCATTTTGCGACAATATATCGGTAAATATGCTTACGTTTATATCGACGATGTTTTAATATTTTCTTCTACGCCTGAAGAACACATAGAACATATTCGAACTATAGTCAATGCACTGCATGAAGCCAATATGAAAATTTCGGACGAAAAGTCGCCTTTTTTCCAGCACTCTGTTGAGTACCCTGGCCACATAATTAAACATAGCAGAGTAACGGTTGATCCAAGAAAGATTCAAGCTATAAAAGAGTATCCAATGCCAAAAACCTTAAAAGAACTCAGATCATTTTTAGGTTTGGCTAGCTACTTTAGGAAATTTGTACAAAACTTCGCACAAAACACCAAATCACTAACTATACACCTACGAGGTGACTCAGGAATGATTTCAGAAAATTAAAGTGCGCGAGTAGAAGTAAAGCTCGATGAAGCGGCAATTACTGTCATAGAAAAAATAAAAGATGCTCTGCAAGAACAGGTAGAACTTTATCAGCCGGACTTTACCAAACCATTTGAACTAAATGCCGATTCCAGTAACCAAGCAATTGGAGCAGTTTTCTCCCAATTTCGCCAACCTATTGCTTTTATTTTTCGAACGTTAACCGACACTAAAAAAAATTATTGCACAAACGAAAAAGAACTTCTTGCAATCGTGTGGGCGCTACAGAAGCTCCACAATTTTTTATACGGCATCACTGATTTAACCATTTATACTGACCACCAATCACTCATTCATTCTATTTCGGAAAAAACCCGAATACCAAATTAAAAAGGTGGAAGAATTTTATTGAGGAATTTAGTCCCAAACTTGTCTACAAACCTGGTCACCAAAATGTAGTAGCTGACGCACTCTCCCGTCAACAAATCAACAATACAACAGATTGTTCTCAACATTCAGCACAGAGCTCTCCAACTGACCAAATAAAGAGGGTGAAACAACCTTTGAACTCATTCAAAAATTAAATAATACCTATTCTAGATCCCACAAAAGAGGCAATTGACTCCCAAACCACTTTTCCAGGTAGGACGCGTCACACATTTTATTACAAAAATAAGCAAGATTTTTTAACAAAACTACAACAAGTAGCTAAACCCAATGTAACTAACGCACTAAGAATAGATGAAGAGTTAATATTCCACTTTAAGGATGATATTATTTCCCACTTTCCCAACTGTACCTTTGTGATAGCACCAAACTTACCAATTGACATTACTAACCGATACGAACAATTAGAATTAGCAGAAAAAACACACAGACGTGCACACCGAAATTATAAAAACAATGTGCAAGAAATATTGCTTAACTACTTTTGGCCTAACATCAGAGAAATGTGCAAGAAAGAAGTGATAGACTGTCAAATTTGTTTGACAAACAAATACGAACGACAACCAAACAGACAACCTATTGGAAAAACACCAATACCAAAAAAAAACTGGAGAATATATACAGATGGACATATTTCACATGAATAGTTGTATGTATATAAGCTCTACCGACAAATATTCGAAGTATTGTTACTACAGCAAACTGTCACGAACATATTGAAAAAATACTTACACAAGTGTATCCAAACGAAAATGTATTTATCAGCAACATGGCAAAGGCCGTTTATACTCGACTACATATACAACATACTGCTACACCATTATAAAGGGTGATTTTTTAAGAGCTTGATAACTTTTTTTTAAAAAAAAACGCATAAAATTTGCAAAATCTCATCGGTTCTTTATTTGAAACGTTAGATTGGTTCATGACATTTACTTTTTGAAGATAATTTCATTTAAATGTTGACCGCGGCTGCGTCTTAGGTGGTCCATTCGGAAAGTCCAATTTTGGGCAACTTTTTCGAGCATTTCGGCCGGAATAGCCCGAATTTCTTCGGAAATGTTGTCTTCCAAAGCTGGAATAGTTGCTGGCTTATTTCTGTAGACTTTAGACTTGACGTAGCCCCACAAAAAATAGTCTAAAGGCGTTAAATCGCATGATCTTGGTGGCCAACTTACGGGTCCATTTCTTGAGATGAATTGTTGTCCGAAGTTTTCCCTCAAAATGGCCATAGAATCGCGAGCTGTGTGGCATGTAGCGCCATCTTGTTGAAACCACATGTCAACCAAGTTCAGTTCTTCCATTTTTGGCAACAAAAAGTTTGTTAGCATCGAACGATAGCGATCGCCATTCACCGTAACGTTGCGTCCAACAGCATCTTTGAAAAAATACGGTCCAATGATTCCACCAGCGTACAAACCACACCAAACAGTGCATTTTTCGGGATGCATGGGCAGTTCTTGAACGGCTTCTGGTTGCTCTTCACCCCAAATGCGGCAATTTTGCTTATTTACGTAGCCATTCAACCAGAAATGAGCCTCATCGCTCATCGGACGTAAAGCGCGAAACACATTTCGAACCGAACACTGATTTTGGTAATAAAATTCAATGATTTGCAAGCGTTGCTCGTTAGCAAGTCTATTCATGATGAAATGTCACAGCATACTGAGCATCTTTCTCTTTGACACCATGTCTGAAATCCCACGTGATCTGTCAAATACTAATGCATGAAAATCCTAACCTCAAAAAAATCACCCGTTATCACTCGACAACTAACGCTCAAGTAGAACGGTTGCACAGTACGTTGATTGAAATACGAGTTTAGCTAGTGAAAATAATACGACTCCAGGTGAAGAACTTTTTAACGCCATCCGACAATATAATTCTACAATTCACTCGTCTATAGGACTCAAACCTGAAGTAGTTTTCTTTAATCGCGAAAAGTATCCCGAGATTAAAGAAATCCTTCAGAACAATCAGGAGAAGCTATTGCTATACCACAAGAAAGGACGAAGAAACATCACGTATAAACCAGGAGATATCATATATTCCAAAACAGATCGTAGGAATAAAATTGCTAAACGATATAATCAGCACAAAGTTAAGGAAGATCGCGGGGACATGATCCTAACAACAAGAGGGAAAATTATTCATAAAGACAACATCCGCAAACAAGCCACACAATGCGATCCGAGACGGTATTAATTCATCTATTTTTATTATTTGTTATATCCCATTCTGATCTAATCACAGATCTTAAATTCAAGAAGTATGTTTTAACAGAGACCAATCCTGTCTACCTATTTGAAAATACGTCTTATCTGTACCACCTAGCAAACTTGTCAATTATCTTAGGTCCATACGAGAATATCATGAAATCCAAATACGTTGCAGGAAAAAAAAAGAAATAAATTTTTATTAATAAAATAGAGGCACTTAAGACACAGCTTATACCCAAATTCTAAAAGCTCATTAAACTTTTTAGGTTCTATTCTCAAGTTTGTCACCGGTACTCCTGACCATGACGAACTTATAGAGATCAAGACAGGACTCAATCAGTTGATAGAAAACAATAATCAACAACGGAAGATTAACAGTCAATTTGAAAAAATACCAGAAACCTTTGACCCAAACTCAATTACTGAAGAATTAATTATTACAGAAGTTCACAAGGAATTAGAAACAATCACGAATACATTAATTTTTTCTAAAACAGGAAACTTTTATTCTGCTACTCTAAACCTCAAAGACATTCAAGAAATTGCCTTTCCCTAGAAGATTTTAACATACCCATAATTAATATTTTAGAATATTCTGATATTCATGTATGCATGTACAAAGATGCTATAATTACAATATACAAATATCCCGTAATAAATAACCGCTGTAAATTATACAACTTAATACCTTTAGCATACAAACACGGTAAAGTCCGATTGGACTCTCAAGTTGCAAAATACGAAGCGAATTTCAAAAGAACTTCCAAATGAAAAAATTATCTGGGATTAAATATTTGTAAACAGGAGTCTCCCGACAACTGTACCATCCCATTGCTTGAAAATAACAACGCAAAATGTAATGTTATTCAAGAAAATAGTAGACCACTTATTGTGTTGGATCACGGAAATATAATTATTGATGAAGAACATCTGTGGAACGGACAACGTGTTAACGGTCCAAACCTGTTAAAATTTAACCCATCTTTACCCATCGTTGCGCAAGCGCAACATTTCGAATTTGTTTTTTTTTTTATTTCTAAAATAAGGAAATAAATCTATGAAATGTAAGCCAGTCTCAAAAAGAAGAACTAACAGATAGACAACAATTTTTTTTATGGCTTTTCAAATACAAATGCATTTTATTTTTATCATTCAAAAACTGCTAATTGAGTCATCTCGGGATCGATATATTCATCCAATCATAAAAAATATTAATTTAAATAAACCTTTACTTTTTACACTGTACAAAGCTTTAACAATATCTTCTTTGTGATATAAACCCTTTTGGTGGACAAAACTACCTACACGTGTTGTTTATCTTACATTTCTAGGAAACGTTGCGTTTACGCAACCTTGGGAATAACAATAGTCTGTTGTTATTGTTACTCAGCATGCCATTCGTGTTAGAAATGTATTGTCAATAATGGGTTCTCGCTATTCAAGGAGTAGTTCTGTTTTGTTTTTATTATTCAGTTGGTTCTAGAACGTTGAGCTAATAACATAGATAACTTGATACGAGACTCTTTGGTTCGAGAGAGAGCTGTCAAAACTATGCTAATAGTATCACATAGTAATTTCTAAAAAACGTTAAGTGAGTGTATACAAATCAGTAAATAATAAGGCGAAATATTATGGCTTGGCAGCGATTACTATCTTCTCAAGAAATTCTGAGTACCTTAGAAGAGGAAGAGGATTTACAAGATGCCACTCAAATCGATGCCGTGTACATCCCCCCGACGGTTGACAATCTTACAGACGAGGAAGGCCTAGATGATGACGCGCTAGGTGATTTTGACAATATTGTGTCCACTGATATCGCTGGAACATATGAAATACACACCGATTTACCCTTAGAGCCTGAAAACACGCAAGGTGAGCTCGGTCCTTCAACATCGAAGAAGCCAAGACTGTCAAAGAAGTCCCCAAAATGTGTTCCAGACTGGAAAAAAGAACATCCGACCTATATGAATTGTCCTACAAGTGATGAAACAGTAATGACACAAAATATTGAAGAACGTGTAGGTGGAAAAACACCTTTTGAAGTATTTTCACTATTTTTTAGTGATGAAATTTGGGAACAGATTGTATGTTTCTCGGAAAAATATGCTCGTGACCATAACCGTCATTTATTTATCCTCACGGTAGCAGAACTCAAAAGATTTTTTGGTATATTATTATTGTCTGACTATCATTCTTTACCAGCAACGAAATTGTACTGGTCAAAAGATGAAGACAAAAATGTATCAATTGTAAGAAATTGTATGAGTCGGAAAAAATTTTACTCTATAAAGGAAAACATTCATCTATGTGATAATGCGGATCTGGATAAAAATGATAAATTCGCTAAATTGCGTCCTATTTTCGATGTAATGAATCAAAAGAATATGCAGTTTGGGATATTCTCACACAACTTGTCAATTGACGAAGAAATGGTGCCGTATTTTGGACGTCATAGTTGCAAGATGTTCATCAAAGGAAAGCCTGTAAGATTTGGTTTCAAGATATGGTGCTTGTGTAGTTCAAATGGTTATCTGTATCGGTTTATTCCATATGGCGGAAAGGATAGTAACGACAATAGAAATGATTTAGGTCTAGGAGAAAAAACTGTTCTGGACCTATTGTCTGTCATTGAAGATCCTCGCAAACATCGCATTTTTTTTGATAATTTCTTTTCTTCGCACAAATTATTTTGCATTCTGAAAGAGAAAGGCTATTTTGCCACTGGTACTATTCGAGAAAATAGAACAATGAATAAAACCATGATAAATACGAAAACTCTTCAGAAAAAAGAGAGAGGATCATTTGATTTCAGCTTTGACCAAAAACATAAAGAATTATTAGTTCGATGGAATGACAATTCTGTGGTGACTGTGGCTACTAACAACGCAAAAATCGAACCATTGGTTACGGCAAAACGTTACGATAGAAAAATAAAAAAAAATGGTGAATGTGCCACAGCCCCAGGTTATAGCAGATTATAATAAAAATATGGGAGGCGTCGATCTGCATGATAATGGAATTGCCAATTATAGGATTCGAGTAAGAGGGAAAAAGTGGTGGTGGCCACTGTTCATCAATTTGATAGATAGTGTTTTAGTAAACTCGTGGAAGATTTACAATCTGGCAAATGAGCGATCTATGACTCAATTAGAATTTAAATCTTACGTTGCTGTTAGTTTGATGAAAACCGAAGAAGCCCAACTTACAGATAATTCTCACTTTTTGGGTAATTCAAATAGAAATTTAGGAAGACCATCCAAAAACTCATTACCTTCCAATATTCGCTTCGATAATATTGGTCATGTCATAGAAGAGCACGAAAATAAACGTCGAAGAAGATGCAGACAGTGTAAAAGTACAACAATTTATATGTGTAAAAAATGTCAAATACATCTTCATGCTGATTGTTTTAAAATATTTCACTCACGCTAATCGCTATAGTATTAGCGTAAGTGAAATATTTTAAATGTATTTTTATGACTTGCTTGTATAATATAAGTTCAGTAATCCCAACGTTGCGTAGGTGCAACATTTCACGGAATGAAAAATAATTAACCAATATTTTTTTTTTTAATAATTTTCTCTTTTTTTATGTATTTTTAAACGTAAGAAACAATAAAACCATAAAATATGCATTTATTTTTACCCTTGGGAAATAATCGGATAATATATAGATAATAAGGTATATTTCAATCATGATCAGGAAATTAAAGATGTGATTCATGCCAAAATGAACAATTAAAAGTTCTAAAAATATTAACCTCAAGTTCAGATTATACAATTTCAAATATTCAAAAAATGTATAAATACATGATTCCTATTGAAGAACAACCAGAAAAGTTCATATTGTACCTAATACTTATTGTAATACCTTTAGCTTTATTAATCTATGCTGCTGTTAAATTATGCGAATGCTATCGAGTACATTTAGAAGATAAAAAGGAACGATTATTCCGCCAAACATACGATGTCGAACTTCGTCGACTCCAAGCCCAAATGAGGACATTTCATCTTAACACAGGGGAGAGTTAAGGAACGTTTCAATTCTCAAAAAAAACCATAAGCAATTCCAATATATGGTGTGAAATAGAAATGGCATCACACATAACAAGTGTTATCTCCTACACGCTATTCTCTCGGGACTGTTTGTAACGACAAACAATCGACTGTAGATAGTGTGTCTATCTTCAAATAACATAGCAGACAGCAAATAGAAACTAGTACCATAAAGTAGTATAAATAGCACTAAATTATCAAAATGTATCTGGTCTTAGTTTTGTATTAATAAAGGAACTTGCTCTGACGGTGCAAAGTACATACAAAATGAATTAATTGTGATTAACTCGCGCCTTCCAGCTACCTGCGCTGAGTGTACAAAACTTTGGATCGATTTTCTCAAATATGTTATTTTTAAAGTCGGTGACCAGCCTACAGAAAAAACTACTGCATCGATCGTTTTAAAATTTTGTACTAATATTCTGCATGTATATAGCTCTCGAATGACGTAGAGTTTTTCGAAAAATTTTAATTACTAACAATTTTACAATAACAAATAGGTCGATTTTTTCGTCTAAAATCGTCATTTTGGCATTTGAAAATGGTACCAAAAATTTAAAAATTAAAAAAAAAAACTCGAAGTCAATTGAAAGATAAACTAATAAACTAAAGAAAGCATTTTGATTTTTTGGTTTCAGATGATACAGTGATGCTGTAGGCTGGTCACCGCACAAAAACTTTTTTTGGAGTTGCCTGCAGAGATCGACGATAAATCCGTTATTCCTCCATATTTTTCGATAAAGCTTTTTTTTAAGTATCCTTCAAATGTTGTTCTTTCATATAATAATAAGTAAAATAAACATACAGCAATAATTTTTTAAAAAAATTCATGAAAAAGGGTCTCTTTTCGACGAAACACATGCGAGATGCATCGGGCAATTGCCCGAGGATATCAAAGATTTCGTATCCTAAAAATTTTTGGATGATGTTTAAATATATAACTGTAAAACTACTAAATTCGCAAAAACCGATTTTTTGAAGCCTCTAAAGCATGCTCCCCTCTTAAGTCGACAATCATCTGCATGGAATCAAGATCGAGGGCATCCTAGATTAAGTCTGGTAGAGTGCTCAGAGTGAACAAAGCGGCGAAGGATAGCAGATTTAGAACTCGATGCCTCCGCTGTTTATTTGCGTTTGGTTTGTAGTCAACCGAATCCGTCGATTTTTCGTGTCAAAAAATATTACTCGCAACCGAAGCAAATTTAACAAAGCATCGGTGTCTACTTATTAGAAGCTTCGTCAAAAATATATTGGTTACTTTTTACCCTGCTATGGTTAAATTTTAAAGAAAAAATTATCCTGAGAAAATAAAAATTTTCCAGAATCTGACGCTGAATTATTCGACCACACTGCGTCGCGCATTTTAGATTGTAAAGCGATGTAATAAGTGAACTGAATGCGTCCTCAAATTACCAAACATTAATAGAAAAATGGGGCTTTGATGGCAGTTTTGGGAAGAGCGAGTATAAGCAAAAATTTGAAAGTAATAATTTGTCACGTCGTACATATGTCCCTCTACAACTGATAATAAAATCGGAAAATGATGAGCATAAACTAATTTGAAAAAATGCCCGACCTGACTTTATTCAACATGCATTAGTTTTAATTGAAGAGCTCTCAGAATAAGCTACTGGGTCAAGGAATTAGGACGTTAAAATGTATCAACGCATTCATGTATAATGGAAAGAACACATGGGTACTTACAAATCATGACTTGTTAAACTTACTAATTTTAAGCTCAGATCCTTTCCTCACTGGTCAAAGAAATAAGCAAACCAATTTTATTAAAATCAGTTTTCGATTTGGTTAAATAATATTAAAAAAAAATTTATTTTCATTCATCACCTTGTTGATTTTAATATAAATAATCAAACTTCGTTATCAGAGGGAGAGCGGTTTATTTATTTTAATATAGTTGTTTATTACATATTACAAACAGAACAAATAATTTTTTTGACAAAAATCAATTAATTTTATTCAAAATAGTCTTCTTCTGTGTCTGTAGTCTGTGCGAACTAGTGTTTTAGCTCGTTGGCCGGTATGGCTGCCGATATGCCGGTGTAAGCTTTTTGAATGGCGTCTACGTCTGCATAACGCTTTCTGTTCATGTGCAAATGCATTTTTCTGAAAAGGAAGAAGTCGCACGGTGCAATATCAGGTGAATACGGGGAGTGGTTATTGATTAAAATGTGATTTTTGGTCAAATAATCGGTCACAAGCGTCGATAGAAGAGACGACGCATTATGGTGCAACAAACGCCAACTTTCATCTTCGCGTTATTCGGGCCGAACACGTCGAATACGGTGCACCAAATGCTCCAAAACTCCAAAGTTGAATACCCCATTCACGTTTTTGGCCGGGTGGAATAAATTCTTTCTGGACACTAACCTTGGAATCAAAACACAAATCTGCATTGTCTTAACTTTTGACTTCGCCATACGCAATTTTTTGGGTTTCAGCTTGTGTAGCCCTCAATTCAGCACGAAGGTGTTTCGTTTCAAGACAATATTGTAAAGAAAGTTTTTGTCCTTTTGTCCTTTGTCTTTAACGATGTCCTTCGAATGTTGGATTCTGAGCAATTTTTGGTCGTCAGTCAATTTGTGCAGAACAAACCGTGCACACACCTTTCTTAAGCCGAAAGTTGAGTCAAAATGTGATAAATCGATATTTTAGATATTCAATTTCATTTCCATGAGTTTCAATGATGATTGCGGCTGATTTTTGATGAACTCACGGTAGAAGTTCAACCAATTTTAAAACAAAATTTAATGTTAGCTCTTTGTTCGAAGCTCATTTTCGCACCGATAACACAAACATACTGACACTTAAAACGTAAAAACTCCACTTCCAATCGATAAAATGTCATGAAATTCTCACCGGATAATCGATAAAATAAAGACATTCTAACGCACCATATAGATGGCGCCACCAGGGCGCTAGATTCAAAAAGTCCTGTTTACTCTGACTTTAAAAGGCTTAGGCAAAAATTTTTCTTTAATATAGGCAGTGGAAGTTTTTTGGCCCCTGATTCTATGCAATTCCGACCACTACTCTGCCAAAAAAGAGAGGATGAGTTCGTATACGGGCATAATAGGACCACTTCCGTGCTCACAAAATGCCACTAACGAAAATATGCCGTAACCAAGCAGTAAGCGAGTGGTACTTAAAATAATAATTTTCGTGTATTTCAAAAAACAAACCGTGAGATGCAGCAAGATAAAGGCAGTTAAAAGGGATCATTTTCATTTAAGCGGAGTACTAATTAACCGGGATTCACTCTACACGAAAATCAGAGCAATAATATTTTCTTTGATACATTTCTTGGCTTGAAAATCGACAAATAAACTATGTTGTCAATTTTATTCTAATATATTTGAATGCTTACATTTGCGGCGTTGTCACTTTTTCGATGTCATACAAAAATCAGAAATTGTTCAATTTACTGTAACAAATCTTTATAATTTAAGTAGAAATTATAAAATCTATTGAAAATTTACCTTTCTCAACAATTTAGCGGCGTAATATGTCTTTATGTAAAATGACAGCTAAAACAGGGCTGCAATTAAATTTTTACGTATCATTGCATGAAAATAAACATGGGTTGTGTGACACATTTTTCAGCCATTGCATTTGTTGTTGGGTCGTTGCATTAGGTGGCAAAATCTGATCAAAAAAAATATTACTCCGAAAATAGTATAATTGAATTGATATATTATCAATTTTCAATGTATTTATAAAAAACGCAAATTACATCAATTAATGTGCATGTAAACGTATAAAATTATATGCAAATGGCCAACACACATACGTCTGTAATAGCAATGTAAGTATATTTGTGAGCATAATATTCATTGAGTGCTTAGCTCTGTTCACGCGCTACTCTCAAAATTTTTTCCCTGACCTTGCTGTGGTGAAACAGGCTCACCGCATTTTGTTAGTCAAAAACATTTTTACGTTCTCCGCGCCGTGGACCTTTCCTATGATATACGTTCCTTGCTAGAAGGACGGCAACAAACATAACAGTGTAGTGGTGAATTTGCATTAGTTCGAAGATAACCCCATAAACCAAAGCGAAAGTGAATACTCGATATATGTAGATCAAATAAGTGCTTGTGAATTTTTATTTTGATTTCGATAGAGTAACAATCTTTGTTTGTGTACATAGTCGAAGACTAGGCGTGTAAGTGTAACAGGCTGAACTGAAATCTCTGTGGGCAGAGGTAAAGTCAGAATACAAGCTGTGTTTGTCAAAGGTGGGTCCTTCCGACACAAACTCAATTGACGACATTAATCTTAAATATTCAAGCTGTTACCACGATTATGTGTTATCAACTTATCGCCTTATGTGATACAGAAATATTTCAGGGCGATGTTTTACAATGACCCTCATTTAGGGATCCATTTGTTGCCATTTATTCCCATAATATGAGGCTATCTCCAATGGAAAAGTTATTCCGCCTGAATCAAAAAACTGGATTTGAGGCGAAAGCGCCTCTAACGAATGATAGATTGGCATTGGCTTGGAATAATTTGTAGTGTTGATATGAAAATTAGCGAGTGCTTGTCAACACACAATTAAATTTATTGTTCAAGTTTCCGCACATTTCAACAGAATTTGAGACTGAGATATTTACCACGAGCGATAAATAGCTGAATTTCAGTTTTACAAATACATGGCATCAATACAAATAGCTGGCATGCCGTATTTACGTATTTGTATTCTATCCGACTGCCTGACTATACACTGTCGCTTTGGGAACAATTTATGATTTGTTTATCGGACTCACATGAAGTCAAAAATTGTGAAAGTATATTTATTTGTTCTAAATGTTAAAATCACTCTATGATTCACAGGGTTCAAAATGAGAAAATAGCTCAGATATCCGACGGCACAGACACTACTGAGATTTCAACTAAATCCAGTGTAGCCTCCATTAAGGCCAAAGTGTCAAATATGCCTATCAGTCGAAGCATGCTCTTAGGTAGAGCCATGATGACCAAATGTCACAACGAGAGCACCTTCACTGTCAGAGCCCTGACCGATTCGGGATCTAAAAGAACTAACAATCCGCATAAACGCTTAAATCTGACAAGCAGAAAGGTCAGCGCGCGAGTTTCAGGATTCAATAACACCGTGTCGGGACAAGTTCAATCGGTATGCTCGATTACAATTGGATCGTTCCGTAACAAAAGTTTAAAAATAGAAGCGGAAGCCTTGGAGTGCCAAAATTGACTTAACTGCTTCCATCCAGTTCAATTGACAAATATCGCCTTTGCGAATAATAATTTATATACGAGTCAAAAGGTTGATTTGTTGATCGTAGGGAATCTCTACCCGAAAATCTTACTAAATGGGGTAAAATCGAAAATCTTCGGTTCCCAAATATATTTCCCGGGTTGGACCAATGAGTTCGGGTTGTGGACATCCAAACTCAAAGCGGCTTAACATTTTAAGCCTATCACAAAGATTGTCATTTTACCCAATCAATTCTAATTTTGTTTTATACATTCACACCTCATGAATAATCTTCTTTTTTATTTAGGAAATTATTCAAAATGACGGTCATCAATTGCCCACTATTCATAGACAGTTATCTTCTGCGCTGGTGCTCAAAATTTCGTCAGATGTCTCTAGAAATTAGGATGAGGACAACATTGATTCACCGTTATTACAGCAACTGCCTCCCCTCGAACCACTCAAAAGATGAATGCGACAGCGTAATACGCTGTAAACGTTGCGAAAAAGGTAAGGGTGCGAACTGCAACCAGGTTCATAACAGTGCGTGCCATGTTAGCCCGGTCAGACCATCCACAGTTACCCTCGCTCCCACGATTTCACGATTGCGACTCCGTACATAAGAGCGTGAAGACAATCGGGTGTGCGATCCCATGTTTCGGGAAAAATATTGTGGATAATCAGAAATCTCCGTAAGTGTTCTAGTACAAAAACATTCGTTACCACTGACGCCAGTAAGGTCTCTGGAAGACCACACTATTCAATACTACCAGAACTAAAGACTAGCAGACAACAATATCTACAAGTCAGCGCCAGTCGAAGTAATTTTGGGAGCGGACGTCTACTCCCGGCTCATACCGCCAGGACTACAACCAGCGGCAGTGGGACAACTCATCGCCCAAAATACGACGATATATAATATTCGGCGTCGTATAATATCGACACAATAATGTGCACTGACTGCCGACGCCTCTCACATTTACCAAGCTTCGAAGTTTTTTCGATGTTTTAATTCGAACGCAACCAAATATTGTTTGGTAAAAAGTTGCAATCATTCTCCTTTGTCGACAGCTCATCTGATCCAGCCGTGGTAAGTGTGATTCCAAAAACATATAATAAATTATATTTATTATAAAGAAACATTTTGTTCTATATTAATTTTCTACTGTGGAATTATTTACGCCGTCCATTTCCCACGGCCAACCACAACCACGGAACGAGCCACATTGTGCTTCACCACCCAATTAATCATCTGGTAATACATATATGTATTTTACTACACAGTTTCCAACTTTCAGTTTCTTTTAGCATATATACGATTTACCCCCACTCCTATACGCAACATATAATGATTTTCGTCTTTTTACTCGTAATATTATTTGGTATTGCCAAAAATTGACGAGAACACATTTTTGAAACTTCGGTTGACCTTTTACCATACATATGAATTATCTCCACTCCTATACACTGCATGTAATGAATTTCGTTTTACGTACAAGCCTCATGATTTCAGTGTGTGAGTAATATATACGAGATATGACAATAAAGTAATGAGACTGATTCCATAAAAACCGCATATTTGAAAATTATTCTTCAACTCTGCCATCCCCTTCAAAGTAGTCCCCTTGGGCAGCTATACAGCGATTCCAGCGCGTTTTCCATGCTTCGTAACATTTCTGTAACGCTTCGAGTACCCTCGTCACGGCCGCCTGGATGTCAGTAATCGACTCAAAAAGGGTTCCTTTGACCACCGATTTTGTTTTAGGAAACAAAAAAAGTCGCAGGGTGACATGTTTTCGACGAGAAATATCCATAAAGACCTTGGTATTCCCATGGTAAATAAAGAATTAGAAGATAGTAGAATGAAATATATATCTAAACTACGAGATCACCAAAACCCTTTGGCTAATGCTTTGGTATATTCTTGCTATCAAACACGCCTTAAAAGAAGAGATATGCCTGCGTACTAAGGAGTAACGAATCACCAAAACAGCTCAATCACTTGCTTGCGCCGGTCTAGTTTTTAAATAGATTTATGATTTTATAACTTATTGCTAGGCTTTAAAAAAAAGGCCGATCCAATAAACAAAATAATATTGAAAAAAAAAAAAAAATTGGCAAAAGCGAACACTGTACAAATGCAATTGCCCCATATACAACCAAATGGAAGCGTTGAAACTATGATTTTCAACCTTACCCAATGTGTGACACAATTTATGTCTACAATGCAAAATATGTTTCAAGAGATAAAAATCTCAAAACCCAATGGTGCAAACTTTTTTAAGTAAAAATTAATGTATGGAATGCTAATGGTGTTATCAAACATAAACTGGAGTTTATTAGACTTCTCAATGAAAATAATATAGATGTTATGTTTTTGTCAGAAACTCAACTTACATTAAAAACAATTTCTTTATACCGGGATTTAAATGGAAGGGCATACGGTGGAACTGCAGTGTTGGTTAGAAAACGATTAAATTCCCACGCATTAGAATCTCATGTTAAAGCACATTTACAAATTAAAACCACATCTATAAAAAATCGCTGCGGGGACTTAAACTTGATGGCTATATGCTGCCCACATTGGTTTAAAATTGCAGACAACTAACTTAAAGAGTTTTTTGGAACGCTAGGTCATAGATTTCTAGCAGATGGAGATTACAATGCAAAACACATGTGTTGGGGCTCACCACTAATTAATCCCAAAGGACGACAGCTGTATCAAACTGTTATAAATAGGCACAGTAACATGAAATAATATCTCCTGCTAAGCCAACACATTGCCCTAGTGATCGTAACAAAATACTAGATTTAAGGGGTCAGTAGGGTAATCTGGCCTGTTTTTTGACTTGTTTTTTGTCATAAAAATTTTTATTCTAAAATAGAACTTTTTTCACATATTATGAGGTATATCGTGGAATGTATAAACCAATTTTTTCGGAATTTTTTGATGACATCTGTCGAAGAAATGGCTGGGTGAATGAGATGCGTTTTTACACTGGCGGATACGATTTCTCATGTTTGGATCATCTGAAACACAAAACCCCAATTTATTCTTAACAAGTTCGTGAATGGTTATCGTCCCTACTAGAATCATGAAAAAATATTCATAATTAAAAAAGTGATTAACGTTGTTCCCCATGTATTTTTACATAAATTTTGTCGTACCGTTGTCAATAAAGTATAAAAAATATAGGGACGATAGCCAGGTGTTTTGTGAACATTTAAACAACAAAATTAAGCAAATCAGTTGAGTAGTTCGACCGGAATCATGACCGCCAGTTTAAAAAAGTGTGTGTTTGAAAAAACCGTCTTTAAAGTGCCAGGTGTGCACCCCGAACGCACCGACCGTCGAGCGGTAATATTATCTTTGGGCCTTTTCGAAACCTTCCAATCGTAAAGTGGGTTTTTACATTGATTCTAAGGGTATAAGGGAACAGAAAATGCAAAAAATTTCTTGAAAAAAGATTGCCCTACTGAACCCTTAATTGATTTCGCTGCAATCAAAAATATAGATAAATCGCACAAAACAGTTTATACATATACTGATCTAGCTTCTGAGCACTCTCCCATACTAATAAGGTTATGTCAACGAATCATATTCGTAGATCCAAAAGTGGGTCTAATATTGTATAAATGAGTATCTTCCCCCGGACATTCACACATACACCACACCATCACAACACATCAACTCAACCTCACAGCATTGACACGCACCTTCACCATACTCTCTTCACAAATCATCAGTGCTTACAACCCACATTCCACACTATTCATGAGAACACCAACCATCGACACCCACATACACGTACAACAACCAACCACATCACACCATCTGATCCCACCCACCAAAGGGAAATAAGGAACCGTCAAGGACATCAGTCGCCCACTTCGCTTTCGATCTCAGCGGCGATAGGTACGCGTGTGCGAACATTTGAACGAAACGACATCAGCGTTTTTTCCCTTCTCCAGTTTTTGTAATTTTCATCAAGTTTCGGAATTATAAACCTTTAATTATTATATTTTATAAAGTGAATATTAAAATTGTACACAAACAAGAGAACCGCAAGAACATCGCATTTCATTTGCATATATATATATATACATATATATATATAAACATGTGTGCATATACATATATGTAAAAACAACAACAAAAAAAGGTTTTACATATGGAAGTGCAGTGACACCAATATTAAAATATATTAGAACGAAGTGGTACATAAATCTACATACATACTTACATGCACATACATACTTGTATATGACAAAACAAAAAGTGTGGGGAAAAAAGAACAAAAGAAGGCAAAAGCAGAAAAATAGTGCAGTGAAATAATATACATACATACTAAACTAACATATGCGCACAAAATTGTGATAATTCCTAATTAACAAATAAAACATTTACTAAAAGTGGGTGCAAACTAACACTAAATAAAATACGCGCGCGAACTCATAACAACAAATAAATAAAATACATAGTCAAAATACAAATAAAACAAAAGGAAAGAATTCCCACCCAGAGAAGCTAGAAAAGGAAACGCACCACTCTTACTAAAATTCTATACCCAAAGTCCCTGAGGAAAATCGGAGTGAGTGTATCAATTGCACTTTTGATTTTATTTATTACTAGCTGACCCGGCAGGCGTTGTCCTGCGTGAAATTATGTGTTTTAAAATTAAAAGAAAATTTAATTTATATTGTGCTAAAAATCATTCATTTGGCGATTATCCACATTTTTTTCAATGTAGCGTAATTTGTTTCGGTGTCTAAATGTACAGAGAGGATGGTTTTCCAACTTATGAACGCGTTACATATAGCTGGCCGTGTGAAAAACATGGCATTTCCAGATTTATGTCACACATTTCTAGCGACTATCATTGTGTCCTGTTAATTGTCATTTCAAATGCAATTTTCCCTAGAAACTGAATAGGTTTGAACTGAAATGGCAAATCGTTGGAACTCAAAGGAATTCGTAGAATCAAGCGGTCTGCCCTTGTATTCGATAGCTGCGTTACGTGATAATGACAGATCCAACTTTGAGACGCAAATGATGCGGTGGCATACCAAGCCTCCCCAAAGAAGTTAGAACTTTTACTGGATAATTAACGGCTTCGTATTCATTGTCAAGACGATCATTTTATATGAGCGCAAAGCTCTCGGAATTTGACATAGAATCTTCCAGTTTAAGTCATTAGCATCGGTATTTCTGGCTGCTAAAATTGAAAAAAGGCACGTAGAATTGGTATCAAACGCCTGGAAGTATCAGTCGGAATTTTTCTATTTCCAATTCTTATCGAAAACGATTCAAAGTGTCCTCGCCAAAGTCATTTTTATTCGTATCCCATAATTGACGCCAATTTGAAGGCTGATGTGCCGAAATGATCATGGCGATCGTCCATCGTTTGATTCCATTGATTATCATGTTCCAGCAATTGTAACTGATGGCATACTTCTCAAAAAGTTGTAAACACCATTCACAATACGCAATGACTCAATTAAAATTGAACCGCGTACATTTATCAATAGCAACCGAAGGTAGAAGCAATCGGCGCTTTTCGGGTGGATTGTGTATATTCGTCCTAAGGCATTAGTTAAAAACACACCTGGATGTCAGTCTACTGGTTGGCCTTGCTTTCTGCGTAGCTATTTCTTCAACGATGCATTCCATGTATAATATCACGAAAGTTGAGGAAAAATTCATCAATGTTAATTTTGTTGTTGGCGGTGTTTCTACTGGCTGTAATGTATTCTAAGGGTTAAAATACGCTCTTTGGCCATTCTCCAAATGAACTGTGAGATGCAGAACAGTCGGAAAACGTTCATGAATCGCAAAAGTAAATACATCATAAAATGCTTCATTGCACTTCACGCATCGACTTATTTGCTAGTTGCTGATCTCATCTCGTTCACGGCTGTAGCGGTTATTAGCCGCTACGTCTTTTGGTGACGTACTTGCAAACTTACTTGATCGATTTCGCAAACTGCAATACTTAACATTGATATGAGCTTTGAATATGATACAATAATGGCGAATATGGTACAATCCATGTGTTGCCAACTTCGTTATTCACAGCTCTTAATTGAATGCTAAATGTTCTGTCATTGTCGTCTGGTGAGCGAGACCGATAAAATGGATATCTATCATTTCCAGTTTGCGTTTCCGAAAGAAAAGCACGCGGCTAGTGTTTCGTGCATACACACCGAAATGCGATTGTGATGTCCATGAGGTCCATAAACCAGATTGGTTTCACCACTTCGTATAATTCTGGATCTTTCTCCAAATCAGGAATTTCCACAGAAATGATTTCATCAATTTGATCTGGTGTAACCATAATTCACCAACTCAAGAACATCTTTTTTGCCCCTCAAAAGAATAAATCTTGCATCTAACAGTACCATATATACATACGATGCTTCAAAATAAAGTCCATCAAACATTACAGCTGTTGTTTGAAAAGTTGTGCTGTGACATCGTGACGATCTTGCTGATTGATTACGATTCAATAATTCCGTAATCTATGATCGTTATGCATTGCAAGTGAATGTAACAAATAAATCCGCCTGTCCATAATCGCATCCTGCGAGTACTCGTGCATGTGCTTTGGGCTGCCAATATTAGCGCGATCTACTCGTGGCATCGGAACAAATTTACCTTTTGAACAGCTGAAATAATGAAAACAATCGACGTAAATTGAACGATTCAAATAATTTACAAATAAATTAATTAGAAAACAAAACAAAAAAAAGTGATACGGGAAAGTCACTTTTTGGAAATTTGCGCTCGTAAGTCCATTAAAAATGAACTTTATCATATCATATAACAGTTTAGTCAGCTATAGCTCAACTTATTTTTATATACATATGGCGCACAAAAAACCTTCCGATGTTCTTTGGCTGTAATTTTTTAAAAAAATTAAAAACTTTGACTCTGCTTGTGGATTATTTTTATTTGGTCATTTTCCATCACTTTGGGCAGAACTTCCGGCGATAGGTCCTCACATTCTTGACGAATATTGTCTTTAAGAGCTGCAAGAGTATGAGGCTTGTTGACATAAAAGCCCTACAAATAGAAGTCTTAAGCGGTCAAATCAGGCGATCTTGCTGGCCAGTGCAATTCCTTCAGCATATCGGTTGTGGCACGTGCAGTGTGTGCCGTCACACCGTCTTGTTGGAACCACATGTTTTCCACTCCCAATTCATCAAGTTGCGGCAATAAGAACTAGTTGATCATTTCTCTGTAGCGCTCACCACTCACAGTAACCGTTTGGCCTACGACATCTTTGAAGAAAAAAGGTCCTATGACTCCTCCAGCGAAAACAGTACACCATACAGTGACGTTGAGCGGGTGTAATAGCTCTTCGTGGGTTACACGCGGATTTTCAGTACCCCAGAAGCGTAAATTTTGCTTATTAATGTATCCGCTAAGATGGAAATGGGCCTCATCACTCATAATTATTTTTGATGAAAAATCATCTTCTTCTTGGTGGTGATTAAAGATGGCTTGAGCGTATGTTGGACGCGATTGGCGGTCAGCCGCTAACAGCTGATGCACCGTCTGGACTTTGTACGGAAAAATCTTCAAATCTTGTACCAAAATTCGGTGTAAACACAGTCGACTGATACCCATTTGCTTGACACGTCGTCTGGTAAGAGCGGCTCAACGTCGTAGTGTTTCACCAGTAGGCATAGGACTGCCAGGAAATCTGCGACTAAGTTTACGTTGTGCCAAAGTCACCGACCGATTATTGGTCAAATAAATAGTAACCAATAACCCGCGTTTTGAAACAGTGTAGCGTACCATTGTTTATTTACGTGTATTTCGCATGTGTTTACTACACAATTGTCAAAACAGAACTGACATTAATGAAGTGATGTGATGTGATATCATGCCATGTGATGTGACATCACGTCACTTTTGTCTGGGAAACGTTGCACAAACGGTCAATATAATAGAACCGATAGAAATTAAACCCGTTTAATAAAAACACTTAGTAAAAGTTCTAAGTCGGCGACAAATTTAAGTACCGATAGAAAGCAATACAGTAAATAATATATATGTGTATATGTATCCACAGTATATATACACCATATATATGTATATATTTTTTTAATAAATTTAACTAAATAAATTATTATTCCTAGCTTTTTAAACTTACCTTCGCGTATAAAATACACACAATCCACAAAAAAAATGCAATACAAATTTATTTTCAAATTATTCCGCTCTAGTTCATTAACTGTGAGAGGGATACTTGCAAACTATACGAACAATACCTATTCAGCTTATTAAGCTTTGAGAGGAATTGCTTCCAAAACAGTAAGCAAAAAGAATATAGCATAAAAGAGAAAACAAACATACATATAGACATATCCTCAAGCGGATTGAATATAACGAACAAAAAGCAAATTTATTTGGACACATACATACTTATTTATATACGTATAAATATATACCCTACATACAAGTATAAACATAAGCATTAGAGCATATTTCTAAACGCGAGTATTCAACCACGAATACATAAACGCGAATTATTTTATATTCATATAATAAAAATAAAAACATAGGATACAATTAAGAAACACAAATTAAGAAAATATATCAACGGTGCGGTGAATCAAAACAACTTTGGTTAAACAAATTAAATAACTAATTTGCTTGAATTTGTATCACATGTATCAACGGGCTTTAGGGAGAATAAGAATACTGATGTTATATACACAGATTTTAGTAAGGTTTTTGATAAAGTAAACCATTCAATTCTTTTGCATAAATTTGAGCTTCTTGGTTTTCAACCAATATTTCTAAAATGGGTTGCCTCTTATCGTGGTAATAGAATTTAACAAGTCATATTTAACGGTCATTTTTCTGATATAATCAATGTTCCTTCAGGCGTTCCACAAGGTAGCCATCTTGGTCCGATTTTGTTCTTGTTATTTATTGATGACATATCATCTGTTGTTAAGTTTTCAAAAGTTTTATTACATGCTGACGATGTAAAACTTTTTAGAACGTATACTTCAAAGAGCGAAAGATGTCAGTTGCAAACAGACTTAAACAACCTAGTTTCTTGGTACGATAGAAATGACATGCCATTGAACCTTAAAAAATGTAAAACGATGTGCTTTTCACATAGATCTGTAGACCACTTCATACGCAATACAAAACTTTAGGTTGGAACAAGTATGAAGTTTTGTTGATCTGGGTGTAACTATGGACACCAAACTCAATTTTAATCTTCACGCATCTTCCACGGCTTTTGAAGCTAAATGCGGGTTTTGTTAAACGTTGGTTAGAGATCCGCTTGCCACAAAATTTTTTTTTTACATCTCTGGTGAGGCCTATTTAGAGCATGCTTCTGTGGCTTGGAACCCTAGTTACCAAGTCCATTCAGATAAGTTAGAGTCCGTTCAAAAACAATTTTTACTTTTTGCCTTAAATCATTTGCATTGGCATTCCAGTTTAAATCATCCCCTTACAATAACCGCTTAAAACTTATAAATCTGCCGACATTCGCTAGTCGTAGGGAGATGCTTGGTATAATATTTCTTGTAAAACTCATGAATGGGTCAGACTGTAGCTCATCTCTCTTATCTGATATTACTTTTAACATTCCCGCTCGCTCTATCAGGCTGTTTAGACCCCTACTTTTTAAATTTTCTAGAACAAATTTTGAGTTAAACTAACCATTCCGCCGTATATGTCATGATTTCAATTCTCATTCCAGCACATTTGATCTAACAGACCAACTCTTTACCATTAAAAAAATTATCTTATCTACTCTTAACAAGTAACATTTAAAAATTATAAACTTAAATTTAATTCTTCATTTTGGCTGTTGAAATTTTTGTTTCTGTAGCTGAACTGCTTAAGATCGCAACGCTTAAAACTCTCTTGCCTTTTATGACTCGGCTAATTCCGCTCGTTCGCGGTTTGCGCCCCTCGCGTCGGTTGGGCGGGAGGAGGGTAATCGTTGGGTATTATTATTTTACATGCTAATTACCTTTGTACAAATGTACATACATATTAAAAGTCCAATTTGACGAATTCTTAGCATTTATCTTGTTAATTGTCAAACAAGAACAAGCATAATTGCACATATTTTATTTAACGCATACTATATGCACATAAAATCTACACGTGTGTACAAAGGATATTGACTTAGCTTCAGCGAGTTAACGACATAGCCTCGCTCCGGGTCACACACACTCACATACATCTTATCTCCTAATATACATTCCGAACAAAGGCGAACTATGTATGTAAACCGATAGAACTCGCTTTGACATGCACTATCAGTCGAACAATAGAAATGAACATGCATTATCTAGAAAGGCATTCTCAACATGTAAACAACAAACATCTGGCAATGGAATAATCCACTGCGATAACCAACTCCGCATCTCAAGTAATAGCAAGATAGCAGATATCGAATTACGACAAAGAAGTCGCATGCAGATAACAGCAGCCGCATTTCATTAGTATAAATAGCTGTAAGATCTTATATTAAAAGTTAGTTCTTAAGAATATCAATAAAGGCACGCATTTCGGCGTATAAATAAAATTGTTTAAATTCTTGAACTCATATCGTGTAAACAATATTAACTGGGGGCTCAACCAGTCTGTAAGCCATCTCTATCCATTGAATAAAACGATAGAAAAAATTCCACGGGAAGTAGGACTTCCAGCACTAGATCTTTGAAAAAGGTGCTTAAAATTGAACAAAGATAAAATTAATATTCCTGCAAAATCTGGAAAAGAATAACGGATAAGTCTTGATATATAGATAAAACAGTCAAGCAACGTTATATCAACGGATATCCCAACACGCTAGAATCTCAAAAAAGGAGACAAAAGCCGTTCAATTTGCGTCGTCCCCTATTGAACACCGACGTCAAGATGACAACACAAGAAATCGCAAGCTTGAGAGCACAAATCGCTGCTCTGACCACAACGCTCACTGAAACTCAACAAAGATTGAATTCGTTGGAAACCCACGCAACACCTAACGTCACAGTCACAAACCAATACCAGGACTGTACACCAAACATCACAGATGAATCACAAATAAACTTAGAAATATTCAAAACCTTACCAGTCTTCACAGGCGATATGAACCATTATAGGTCATGGAGAAAACGCGCCTGGACGCACATGGAAAACATCAAGAATTACGCTACTACACCCATGTACTACACGGCACTCTCGATTGTACATTCCAAAATTCAAGGAGAGGCGGCCGATATTTTAATAAACCACAACACCAAATTCAACTTTTATTCCATAATAAACCGTCTCGATTATACTTATGCGGACCAGAGACCTCTGTATGTTTTGCTCGAAGGAATGAAAAGAATAAAGCAAGGAAAAAGGACTCTGGCAGAGTTCCATTCCGAAGTCAGCAAGTCACTTAATCTTGCACTCACTAAAGTTGAGATGGATAATCATGGACCAGGAAATCCATCAGCTATGATTGAATATGCAAACCAGCAAGCTGTGAGGACATTCATTCTCGGTCTAAACAGCAAATATACCAGCGGCACCCTCTACAGTCACAATCCGAAGGACTTAGAAACCGCTTACGCTATCGCGAGTACGATATACCACGATAATATAAACTCACAATTCGACGTTCCGCAATACAATCAGCAGAGACAATATAATACATCACAGTACCAAAACTCAAGCAGAAGACATTACGAGGAGCCACAAAGGTACAAACCTAACGTACAGGTGCAATACAATCAGACAGCACCCCGGCAACAGCATCAACCAATGGACGTAGATTCATCACAACAATACACGAGATCCGCAAATCCCAATAGGGATCATTCCAAACCACAACAAAACAGCTATAACCGTCAATTACAAGGGCTACCTCCAAATAATCAATTTCGCGGTAACCCTCAAAAAAGAGAACGAAATCCTTCATCTCATAATTCCCACGTACAACAGAAATGTCAACGTGTAAACCAGACACGCGACGAAGAACTACAATCGCTTACACCAGAATACGAGAACGATGATTACGAAACAGGCAGCGCTTTTTTAGGCGCATGAACGATTTGCCGTGTCTGCAACGCCACTGCAGGGATACAGGCAAACTTATTAACATCCTGATTGATACTGAGCAACAAACACTATATAAGTACAAAATGTAACTTAGGTAAGTCTATTCAATTAAACCTGTAAAAGTGAAAACTCTTCATGGTTACTCAATAACCAAATCAAAAAAAATAATTACATTGTTAGAACATAATCTCACATTTTTTGAAACTGATGCATTAAAAGAATTCGATATGCTTCTGGGTGAACAGGGTCTTAGGAAAATTAAAGCAGAAATCAACCTTTTCGAGTACACGCTCAGTTATAAATATAGGGCCAAGAAAGAAAGTGAATCTATGCAAAAAATAAATTATACGGTTAATAGTGAAAAATATAGAGCAGAAATCGAAGAAATTATGCAAAGAAATGAAGACACAAATGAAGTGCTACCATATACTACCACGGTACAAGCTACCATTAGAACGAAATCCGAAGATCCTATTTGGACCAAGCAATATCCGTACCCTATGTCGGATAGCGATTTCATTAACAAAGAAATTAACAAACTTTTAGAAAATGAAATAATTCAACCCAGCAAAAGTCCGTATAACTCTCCCATTTGGACAGTCGCAAAAAAAGGTACCGATGAACAAGGGAAACCTAAGCGCAGAATGGTCGTAGACTTTCAGAAACTTAACAATCAAACTGTTACAGATAGATACCCCATACCTGATGTGGCTATGACCATACAAAATTGAGGAAACGCAAAAGTATTTTCAACTCTAGACTTAGAGTCTGGTTTCCATCAGATCCTTATTAATAAATCAGACAGGGAAAAAACGGCTTTTAGTGTAAATGGAGCTAAATACGAATTTCTTCGTATGCCATTCGGCCTGAAAAACGCCCCTTCTATTTTTCAAAGATGCGTGGATGATATCCTTAGACCATATATCGGGAAGTTCGCGTACGTCTATATAGACGATGTTCTCATTTATTCTTCCTCTCCTGAAGAACATATCGAACACATCCGCATAATCATAAATGCCCTTCACCAGGCCAATATGAAAATCTCTAACGAAAAATCTCACTTTTTCAAAGACTCTGTTGAATACTTAGGGCATATAATTAAATACAACAAGATTACAGTTGACCCAACAAAAATACAGACTATTAAAAATTTCCCTATTCCTACAACACTGAAGGAACTCAGATCCTTCCTAGGTCTCGCAAGTTACTATAGAAAATTTATAAAGAATTTTGCAGCCATCGTCAAACCACTAACTACGTTCCTCAGAGGAGAGAACGGTGGCATATCAAAGAATCAAAGTGCAAAAATAAAAATCACTTTAGACGAACCTGCACTAAAAGCACTGAACATAATAAAAGAAGAACTACAAGCCCAGGTCGAACTCTTCCAACCAAATTTTAACAAACCTTTCGAATTAACCACAGATGCTAGCAATTACGCTATAGGAGCCGTATTATCCCAAAACCAAAAACCCATATCATTTATTTCACGAACGCTCAGTGAAACAGAACAGAATTACTCCACAAATGAGAAAGAGTTACTCGCAATTGTATGGTCACTACAGAAACTACGCAACTACTTGTATGGTATAGCAGATTTAACAATATACACCGACCATCAATCTCTAATATTCTCCATATCAGAAAAAAACCCCAATACAAAATTAAAAAGATGGAAAAATTTCATTGAAGAATATGGTGCAAAAATCGTTTACAAACCCGGACATCAGAACGTGGTCGCTGATGCCCTTTCTCGTCAGCAAATAAACAACACTTTAAATTCTGATGACTCCCAACATTCAGCACAAAGCTCACCAACACAAAGACTCAAACGAGTAAAAAAACCAGTAAACTCCTTTAGAAACCAAATTATTGTAAAACGGTCAGATCAGAACCCCATCGAAATATTCTCACAAAACATATTTTCTAACAGCCGACACACGATCTTTTTTAATACGAAAACTGTATTACTAGATAGACTAAAAAAATGTAATTAGACCAAAGATAACTAATGCTATACAAATAGACGAGCAAATGTTATTTTACGTCGAAAATGACATTATCAACACATTTCCAACTGTATCGATTGTACTAGCGCAAAAATTGGTGGACGATATTACCGAAACCGAACAACAAGAACAGATCATACAAGACACACACACACGTGCTCACAGAAACTACAAAAACAACGCACAGGAAATCTCGCTCAGATACTACTGGCCAAACATACGTGACGCTTGTAAAAAAAAAGTACAAAACTGCGAAATCTGCCTCACAAACAAGTATGAACGCCGACCAAATAAACAACCAATAGGACCAGCACCGATACCGAACAAAGTAGGCGAATACATACACTTAGACTTATTTTTTATGAGCAACAATATGTACATTAGTTCAACCGACAAATATTCCAAATTCTGCCATTTGAGACAAATACCATCAAAGAAAGACACATACAAATATGTTGACGAGATACTGTCACAAATGACTGTAATGACTGATAACGAGTCACCATTTACTGGCATATGTGCACAACAAATATACAAGCGATTACAAATAACGCATACCAAAACTCCAGCCTATCATTCGACAACAAACGGTCAAGTTGAAAGAACGCATAGCACAATTATCGAACTCACAAAAGTTTTAGCGCATCAACACAGTTCGGCTCCTGACGATCAGTTATTTGAAGCAGTCCGACAGTACAACAAAACAATCCATTCGGTAACCAACCACAAACCCGAGGGCGTGTTTTTCAATCAAAGGGAATATCCTGGCATCAAAGAGCGTCTTCTACAAAACCAGCAGAGAGTTTTGCGATACCATAACCGTAATCGGAAACAGCTCAAATACAAAGAAGGAGAGGTAATATATTCAAAAACGCATAAACGAAACAAAAACGGAAAAAAATACGTGAAACATATAGTAAAAAAAGACAACGGAGAAACAATAACGACCAATAAAAAAGTAATTATCCATAAAGACAATATCAGAGCAAAAGCATGTAGGTAAATACTATACCTTACTTTTCTCTATCGCACTTTGCGACAATATTATAGATTTAAGCCATAGGAAATATGTACTAGTAGAAACTGATCCTGTTTACATTTATCAGGATACAGCTTTCTTGTATCACATATCCAATCTCTCAAAAATATTGGCGCCATACGAAAGTATAATGAAATCATCATTCAATCTAGAAGACCAACCCCAAACTCAAATTTTAGTAAACAAAATCGAAACTCTGAAAACTCAACTCATTCCCAATATTTATAGATCCAAAAGATCACTTAACTTTCTTGGTTCCATGTTAAAATTCATCACGGGCACACCAGACCACGATGACCTTGTGGAAATAAAAACTTCACTTAATTTGCTAATAGAGAATAATAATAAGCAAAAATTAATTAATTCACAGTTCGAAAGAATACTCGAAAGCCTTGATCCCAAAGCAATAACCGAAAACATTGTTATATCAGAAGTTTATAATGAACTCAAATCAATAACTAACACTATAAATTTTGCAAAAACTAATAATTTCTATTCTGGCACATTAAATTTGAAAGACGTGTACGATTTAATAAACCATGAAAAGTTAGATCTTCCAATAATTAATATATTAGAATATGCCGACATTCATATATGTTACCTACAACAAACAATTATAACAATATACAAATATCCTATCCTTGAAACTAAATGTAGCTTATTTAATGTATATCCTTTAGCATATAAGCATGGTAAAATTAATTTAGACCCTAAGATCGCAAAGTGTAACGATTATCAAAGAATATCTAAATGTAGAAATTATATGGGTAACTTTATTTGTAAATCAGAACCCGCTGACAATTGTACTATAAAAATATTAGAAGACAAAACAGCACAATGCGAAACAACCCACGAAAATAATGCTCCACTTCGCATCCTAGAGAATGGATACATTTTGACAGATTACCAGCATACTTGGAACAACATGCATATATCAGGCCCTAAATTGATACACTTCAATGAATCCACGAACATCGATAACATGACATATTACAATCATCAAAGACAACTCAGAGAAATAATACACAATCAACACAACGAAAAACTTGAAGTACTCCGTATCCTTTCTTCAAACTCAATATACAAATTCAGCAATATCCAAACACTCTCAACATTTTTGATACCTATTGTAGAAAATCCAGTACATTTTACGTTCTTCATCATAATAGGATTCCTTACTTTAGTAGTCACCACTTACGGTATGGTACACCTCTGCCGATATCGCGTAAATAGAAGAATGCTTCACAGACAAAGGCAAATTGACGAAATATACGAAGTCGAATTGAATCGTCTTCAACAACAACAATCTGTAGCAGCATAGCGAGGACGCTCCGTTTTAAGAAGGAGGGGAGTTAACGACATAGCCTCGCTCCGGGTCACACACACTCACATACATCTTATCTCCTAATATACATTCCGAACAAAGGCGAACTATGTATGTAAACCGATAGAACTCGCTTTGACATGCACTATCAGTCGAACAATAGAAATGAACATGCATTATCTAGAAAGGCATTCTCAACATGTAAACAACAAACATCTGGCAATGGAATAATCCACTGCGATAACCAACTCCGCATCTCAAGTAATAGCAAGATAGCAGATGTCGAATTACGACAAAGAAGTCGCATGCAGATAACAGCAGCCGCATTTCATTAGTATAAATAGCTGTAAGATCTTATATTAAAAATTAGTTCTTAAGAATATCAATAAAGGCACGCATTTCGGCGTATAAATAAAATTGTTTAAATTCTTGAACTCATATCGTGTAAACGATATTAACTAGCGCGTGCTGACACAAGGGCATACGAATAAACCCGTAAAAAATATTTTTTCGAAAAAAAAACAAGTTAATACAAAGAAGCGATAAACGCATTATTAAATTAAGCTCTTATTAAACAACAACTCATATTTATTGAAAAGAGTTTTCGGTACCAAATATTCATATGTATATATTTTATTAATTAAAATTTTCTGAATTAGCACTGATTCAAAAGAATCTAAAGCAGAAGTCTTAATTTTTAAGAATTCCAAAAATGATTACTGGTGATAAAAGTCCATGTACACATGTACACGTGCAGAAGCTACACGCTCGAAGCAAAGTGCCACAAAGCTAAAAAGAGGGAAGACATTTCGTTTATTAAATTCATTTCTGAGAGTAAAAGCTTAATTAAATACTGCACTCGATTTGCATCTTCACCGATTCAGGACAACGCTGACTCGGTACTAGATATAAAAAATAAATCTATTGACAACTTTTGGAAACGCCTCCAGGCTGCACACGACGCAATAAGAAACTGATGATTTCGATCTACCTCAAAATTTCAAATCCTCGGCTTACACCAAATACGAAAACTGCTTAGACCTTATACTTATACATATAAAGTCAATTGCACCTACTCCCCTTAGTAGTGTAGAGTTACCACCATTGCAAGCCCAAGAGTGCCAGCGTGTGATACGGAAATATTTCATGGATGTTATGAACAATGGTCGTCCTTCCGTGACATGTTTATAGATGCGCTTTTGTTTCAAAAAAATCCACGGGTTTAGTTGCAACAGCAACTCCTGAAACAAAAACTCCAGCAATTTGCCAAAATACACCATGCTGTTCAAAGGCATTAAAAACTCAAACGCTACACAGCGAAAATCATAGTAGAGTACTACTACTCACAGCAGTTGTCTCCATCAAAAATCAAGGAGAACTGTTCAAACTAAGAACCCCAATAGACCAAGGATCACAACGATCATTCATAGCGTCTAGGGCACAAAATAGGCTAAAACTGCTAACAAAACATGCCAACTATGAAATTACGAGAATGGGCTGGCGAGTAGTACAAAACTCAAATAACATCTGCCCTATTACCGTAATTTCCCCTCAAGCGGATAAGCGCGTTCAAGCAGAAGCCATAGTCTTACTGCAACGTACATGCTTTCAAACTATCATATAGATAGCAGACATTGGCAAAAGGTTACACACCTAAAGTTAGCAAATCCCAACTGCACCACCCCCGCTCAAATAGACCTTCTATTAGGCAGTGATCTTATATCGCAAATTATACTAGGAGGTGTTGAAAAAATTTCGGAAATACTACAGGCGCAAAATACCATTTTCGAAAGTGTCCTAAGTGAACTAGGTGCGGAGCCAGTCACAGCAATGACAACTCGAGTTGAGAAAATGAGTACCTCAATTCACAATTGAGAAAATTTTGGGAGTTAGAAGAGCTATACCATTTCAATTACAACACCAGAAGATCAGTATTGGGAAGACTTTTACAAAGCCACAACTACTCGATCAGATAATGGTCGGTATGTCGTACGACTACCACTAAAACAACAATTTCCGGAAACACTCGCCTCAAGTAACTCTCGCACCTCTGCAATACAGCAGTTTTTAAGTATGGAAAAAAACCTTCCTAGAAAAGGTGGGATCAAACAAAATTATGATGGTGTCTTAGAATAATATCTCCATTTAGACCACATGGAGGAAGTAAGCCCATGCGAAAAAATCATAAAAGGCAAATATTACTCATTCTACTTGCCATATCATGCAGTAGTAAAGCCTGACAAAAAAACCACAAAGGTTAGAGTTGTCTTCAATGCCTCAAGATCCGGTAGCTCGAGGAATTCCTTAAATCATATTCTATTCACGGGACCCTCACTCCAACTAGATTTAATGCTCTTCGTATTAAATTGGCGTATATACAAATACGTATTCAATGGGGATGTCGAAAAGATGTATCGACAAATACTCGTACATAAAGATGATCAAGATTTTCAGCGGATTATTTTCCGAAAATCTGCCAATAGTCCACAACGCGACTTTAAGTTGAAAACAGTGACCTTTGGCGTAAACTGTGTCCCATATCTAGCCATTCGTACACTACACGAACTGGCAGAAGACACAAAGCCAGAATTTCCTCTAACAACAGAAGTCTTAAAAACGCAAACGTATGTAGACGATAACCTGTCTGGAAACTACAGTCTTCCATAAGCATACTAAACCTTATCAACCTCGCAGGGTTTCCATTAAAAAAGATGACAGCTAATCACCCAAATATTTTAAAAAATATTCCAAAAGACTAATTGTTGGATACTTATTTCCTTATATTCGAAAAAGAAAGTACAACAAAAACATTAGGCATCCAATGGAATGCGATATCTGCCAAGTTTTCATATACTACGTCAATAGCCGCATAACCCGCCATAACAAAGAGACAAAATTTATCCTCTCTGGCAAAAATTTTCGACCACGCAGGATAGCTTTCGCCAATCATGATACAAGCGAAAATTCTGATACAAGAATTATGGCTATATGGAACCGACTGGGACGAACAAGTGAAACGCTTAGAAAAATGGTCCCAGTTCGCCAATAATTTGAACGATATCTCGCAGATACAAATTCCGTGGTGTGTAAACTTTTTCACTCGAATACAAATTGGAACTACACGGCTTCTGCGACGCCTCAGAAAAGGCATATTGTGCCACTATGCACGTGCGTACACAAAACGATTTCGCAACTACAAGCCACCTTCTAACGGCAAAAGCAAAATTTGCCACTCTAAAGACGCTAAATCTCCCACAACTTGAACTCTGTAGCGCTCTGCTACTAGCAAAACTAGCTTCAGTAGTGCAGACCCACTTAAATATGGCGAAATACAAATTATATTTATGGTCCGATTCTGCGATAATTCTATCCTGGTTAGAAAAATCCCCACATTCGTGGAAAACATAACCGAACGTCTCAAATACTTGACCTAGTAGGATCAGCCACTTGACGATACGTAGCCAGTGCTGGCAATCCTTCTGATCAAGGTACAAGAGGATGTAAACCTCTGCATCTCGCCACCTCCACCCTCTGAATCTTGGCCACAGGCGCCCATGCTCAATATACTTGCCCCAGAAAGTAGAAAAATCGACACTTATCATGACACTGGATGACACCGACATCCTTGAATGATTTTCATGGTTCCCCGGTCCCTCCGGGTAGTTGCCTATAAGCTCAAGTTTTTAGAGCGGCTTAAACTTAAAGTTATAAGAGAAACTTATCTGCTTTGCGATGCAAGCCTTACAAAAAGCAAAGGTCGCTGTTATGGCATCAACCCAAACGCGCTACTTCAGCCGCAATATAGCATTATTAAGAGAATCAAAGCCTATTTATAAAAAGACTCACTCACTCACTCACTCTTAGTTCTAAACCCATTTCTAGACACGAAGGGTCTACTTAGTGCGAATGGCCTAACGTATAATGAACGCCACCCTAAAATCATACCAGAGAGGTGTCCGTTTGCCATTTTATTTATTAGATATTCCAGCATTAGGCTCCACGCCGAACATCGTCTCATGCAACATATGGTCCGTAAAGAGCTGTACATACCCCGACTGAAGCTCCAAACAAAGAAGTGCATTTTCATGTGTAAAATCCGCACTATGCATAAGCAAAAAATGCGATAGCAGATTATGGCAGCACATCCACCTGAACGCTGCAATTTTGCTCTGCCTTTCACCACCACAGGTGTAGATTTTGCTGGGCCTTGTATGATAAAGGCATCCATGCTAAGGTCTCTTACCCTCATGAAAGGCTATGTGGTTGTTTTTGTCTGTTTCACGACAAAAGCAGTACACCTTGAGCTATGTACGAATCTGACGACGGAGGATTTTCTTGCGGCTTTTGCTCATTTCGTCGGATGACGAGGCTTTCCATCAAAAATCATGAGCGATAATGGTAAAACTTTTATCGGAGCTCAAAGAGCTACCGAAAGACAGCTTTTCCTTATTTCATCGTTATTTAATCGTTGGGAAAGAATTAAAATTCTCCATCATGACTTCAGTTGCCGATGGAAAGACGATTATTTAAAGGACCTCCACAGAAGGTACCGATGGAAAATCACAGAAAATGCGCCTAAGCTTGGAGGTTGTGTCTTAATCAATGACAATTGTTTCCTTTCTACTGAATGGCAGCTTGGCCGCGTAGAGAAGCTCTACTACGGCTTCGACGGTCATATTCGCATAGTCAATCTCCGTACACAATCGGGAACGGTAATCAGACCGCTTGTTAAATTATGCTTTTTGACAACCGCAGATAAAATGGAAACGTAACCACAACTAATAAACAAAGAAATGAAAAAAATGTAATAATAAACTCATCCACTAGATATATAGTAAATACCCACCAAAAACCAAAACCAAAAAAAAGTGTCGATCCACATGACGACTCACTCGTGCCACATTATGTGGCACCAACGCCCAAATGGGTATATACAAACATGTAATAATTAACATGATATCTCATAACAGATCAATATGGATGCCGAGATGCCCACTGTACGTTCGGCCGTCACTGTTCCGCATCCGAAAACTACCCCAGTAGCAGCCCCGCGAACAACCATCGCTGCGGCGCTTCCGAGAATCAATTGCTCCGGAACAGCCACAGCTTCAAAGCGCGCTATGTCCCCGACGACGTCGTATTGCCACACTGTGGTATCTTCAAAGGGATGACACTCTTGCAACGCCAGCAGTTCGCACAGGTACACGGCCATTGCCTGAATTGCCTGGCGCCTACCCATCTCACGCGACTTTCGTAGGTAAAGCCGAACGAATTTTTTGTATTTAAAAATCTTTATTATTGAACTTTACATTTCGGTTGGTTCTTAAGAACTAACTACATTCTTTAAAAACTACTTATATTTATACGGTTCTTAAATTTTCAAATGCAGACTCAGCAGAACGTCAGTTGAACTCATTCATATGTTTGTGAAATCAATTAAGTCAACGAAATCGATCGTTGCACCAAAATTATTAAAATTAACAAAAAGGGAAGTATCGAATTACTATTGCAGTGAACAATAAATTTTGGCTGTTGTATACAAAACAAAATTAATTAGGTTACAATGTTGCTGTGCAAGCATACAATTGAATTTGTAAGTTTGGAAATCAATAAATTTGATCGGTCTGCAGTTTCATTGTACAAACAACTGAAACTGTTTGTTTGTCATTTGCCCCATTTTATTGGAAGCGAGTTGAACGACTTATTGGAATGGGGAGTGGACGTAACTCCTCCCCCATTTGACTGAAAACTCTCCTGAGTTTTTATAATAAATTCTGTTTTTTTTTTAACTTTTTTGGAATAATAAAGAAATGTGAGTATTGTTATTAAAGTTATGACACTGCATGCTAAAGCAAGTCCGCTAGAAGTGTAATTAATTTTATTTATGAAATCTAAGTTCTTCAATTTTTTCTATATTTTTAATTTGGTTTGCAATGAGTTCATCAAACGTTAACTGAGTTTTTGTATTATTAATGAAGAAAGTGCCAGGCCTTATGAAACTTTCATGGAATTCATTATTATAGTTGCAAAAGATTACTCCATTTATTTATTTCTATTTTACGATTAATGAACGTAATTAAAGCATTACCTTTTAATGTTAATTGACTTTCATTACAAGTATTATTAACTACTGAGTTGACATGGTTTTTCAAAATTAGCAGGCCTGGTCGTATTTCCTTAGTTTCTAACTTATGATTTTTGATTCTTAAACAAGTTTTTGTGAATATACATAATTGTGATATTTTTAAATTTTTTAATAAAGATTCATTATTATATTCATACATTCTTCTTCTTTACTGGCGTGGACACCGCTTACGCGATTATAGCCGAGTCAACAACAGCGCGCCAGTCGTTTCTTCTCTTCGCTACGTGGCGCCAATTGGATATTCCAAGCGATCCCAGGTCCTTCTCCACTTGGTCCTTCCAACGGAGTGGAGGTCTTCCTCTTCGTCTGCTTCCCGCGGCGCGTACTGCGTCGAATACTTTCAGAGCTGGAGTGTTTTCATCCATCCGGACAACGTGACCTAACCAGCGAAGCCGCTGTCTTTCAATTCGATGAACTATGTCAATGTCGTCGTATATCTCGTACAGCTCATCGTTCCATAGAATGCGACATTCGCCGTGGCCAATGCGCAAAGGACCGTAAATATTTGGCAGAACCTTTCCCTCGAAAACTCGTAACGTCGACTCATCGGTTGTTGTCATCGTCCAAACCTCTGTACCATATAGCAGGACGGGAATTGTGAGCGACTTATAGAGTGTGGCTTTTGTTCGTCGAGAGAGGACTTTACTTTTCAATTGCCTACTCAGTCCGAAGTAGCACCTGTTAGCAAGAGTAATCCTGCTTTGGATTTCCAGGCTGATTGTTAGTGGTGTCAATGCTGGTTCCTAAATAGACGAAATTATCTACAACTTCAAAGTTATGACTGTCAACAGTGACGTGAGAGCCAAGTCGAGAGTGTGACGACTGTTTGTTTGATGACAGGAGATATTTCGTCCTGCCCTCGTTCACTACCAGACCCATTTGCGTTGCTTCCTTGTTCAGTCTGGAGAAAGCAGAACTAACGGCGCGGGTGTTGAGGCCGATGATATCAATATCATCGGCATACGCCAGCAGCTGTACACTCTTATAAAAGATTGTACCTGCTCGATTAAGTTCTGCAGCTCGAATAATTTTCTCCAGCAGCAGCATAAAAAAGTCGCACGATAGGCAGTCGCCTTGTCTGAAACCTCGTTTGGTATCGAACGGCTCGGAGAGGTCCTTCCCAATCCTGAGGGAGCCTTTGGTGCTGCTCAACGTCAGTTTACACAGCCGTATTAGGTTTGCGGGGATACCAAATTCAGACATCGCGGCATAGAGGCCGCTCCTTTTCGTGCTGTCGAAAGCAGCTTTGAAATCGACGAAGAGGTGATGTGTGTCGATTCTCCTTTCACGGGGCTTTTCCAAGATTTGGCGCATAGTGAATATCTGGTCGGTTGTTGATTTACCAGGTCTAAGGCCACACTGATAAGGTCCAATCAGTTTGTTGACGGTGGGCTTTAATCTTTCACACAATACGCTTGATAGAACCTTATGCGCGATGGTAAGAAGGCTTATCCCACGTTAGTTGGCGCAGATTGTGGGGCTCCTTTTTTAAGGATTGGGCATTGCACACTTAAATTCCAATCGTTGGGCATGCTTTCGTCCGACCATATTTTGCAAAGAAGCTGATGCATGCTCCTTATCAGTTCTTCGCCGCCGTGTTTGAATAGCTCGGTCGGCAATCCATCGACCCCGCCACTTTGTTGTTCTTCAGGCGGGTAATTGCTATTCGAACTTCTTCCTGGTCGGGCAATGGAACGTCTGCTCCATCGTCTTCGCTTGGGGAATCTGGTTCGCCTTCCCTCCATAATTTAGGTACACTTTGGGCATCGGTGACTAGATCACTTTCGGGGGTTCTACAAGAGTATGCTCCGGTCTTAAAACCTTCTGTAAGTCGCCGCATCTTTTTGTAGAATTTTCTGGCATTACTCCTGTCGGCCAGCTTCTAGAGCTCTTCTTACTCACGCATTTCGGTCTCCGTGTTGTGGTCGATCGTAACGCTGCGAGGTAGGCAGCCTGTTTTCTCTCCGCTGCGACACGGCACTCCTCGTCGTACCAGCTGTTCTTTTGCACCTTCCGAGAACCAATCGCTTCGGTTGCAGCTGTACGTAACGAGTTTGAAATGCCGTCCCACAGTTCCCTTATACCGAGTTGTTGACGGGTGCTCTCAGAGAGTAGGAGTGCAAGCCGAGTAGAAAATCGTTCGGCTGTCTGTTAAGATTGCAGCTTTTCGACGTCGAACCTTCCTAGTGTTTGTTGGCGTGCGTTTTTTGCTGCACAGAGGCGGGTGCGAATCGTGGATGCTACAATATAGTGGTCCGAGTCGATGTTAGGACCTCGGAGCGCACGCACATCTAAAACACTGGAGACGTCATTTCCGTCTATCACAACATGGTCGATCTGGTTGGTGATTCTTCGACCCGGAGACAGCCTGGTAGCTTGATGTATCTTCTTGTGCTGGATAACCATATTTCGGGCCCCGGCGAAGTCCGTAGTTCCAAAGATACCTTCTTTGCCCACCCTGGTGTTGAAGTCGCGAAGCACGATTTTGACATCGTGGCGGGGGCATCTCTCATAAGTGCGCTCCAAGCACTCATAAAATGCATCTTTGGTCACATGGTCCTTCTCTTCCGTCGGGGCGTGGGCGCAAATCAGCGGTATGTTGAAGAACCTCGCCTTGATGCGGATTGTGGCCAGACGTTCATTCATAGGAGTGAGTAATAGTATTCGGCGACGGAGTCTCTCTTCCACCACGAATCCAACACCAAACTTGCGCTCCTTTATATAGCCACTGTAGTAAATGCCACAAGGACCTACTTGTCTTTGTCCTTGTCCCGTCCATCGCATTTCTTCGACGGCGGTGATGTCAGCCTTTATTTTCACGAGGCCATCAACCAGTTTGGCAGCGGCAAGCCCAAGATAGGGACCGGACATTTCAGGTGCATGCCCCCAAATCATAGTCCTTAATTCGTTTGCCATGGTCGTCATCAAAAGGGGGGTCACTCATCCAAGGCTTGTTGTTACCTTTCATTGGGGGCGCACAACCCTAAGTAGGGAATATTTCGCCTTCTCACCTTAGCTCGCCTTCAAACGGATTTTTTAGGCTACCCAGAGGATACTTGGTCAAAGACCGGAAGTAGTGAGCTGCTTGAGTCATAAGTAAAAGAATCGTTTCCGGCCACTCCCAAGTGAATGGCGATCAGAGAACTTTCCTCACTTGCATGAACTTCTACACATGACTCCATCCTCGATTTAACCTTATTTAATTCTTGTATGAAAAAATGTTTTTTCTCATTATCTGTAATTTGTTCGATATAATGTTCAAGAGTTTCAGTAACTTTAATAATTTCTAACGGGTTGATAGTATGTAGTATTGTGCTGTAATTGACTGTTATCTTTGCGTCTTCAAGAGAAATTTCTGTAAAACCGTTTGTACCATCAACGTTTTCCATCATTAGGGTTGCGTTACTCAGTAACAGAAGTGTAGTGTTGTAATCGTGATTGATTTTACCTGAAAATTTGGTAGTTCTTTTAATATTAGTTGTGTGAATGTTGTCGATTGCCATTTTTTGTATCTCGGTTCCTGTTTGTGTCTATCAGCTTTATAGTTTTTTACATATCCCTCTCTGTCGGTGATAATTTTCTCTTCTAGTGTTAAGCTTTTCGATTTGTTTTTCTTTTACTGTTTTAAGTCGTTCAAATATTTAATTTCTATCATAATTACCGATTGCAATATCTATTGGCTTTTTCCCTGTGGTTGAATGTATGGATTTTTTATACTATTCGGTGCATTTATACACTTTTTCCTGAACTGACAATTCCGGCGTTTTTATTTCTATTATTCTAAACCTTTCGCGTAAAGTATTATGAAATCTTTCGATGTCAGCACTACCAGTGTGAGAATTAGGTTTTGTAAAATGAATTTCTATTTCTTCTCTTCTAAAGAAATCCTTTTCATTAGTTGAGATAAATTCATTATCGTCAATTATGCGTTTTTGCTTTGGTTTTAAGGAAAAATATAATCGATATTTTTATATTAATGTTATGCTGGTTCTGTTTTCTAAATAAATTGCGGTAGCTAATTTAGAAAATTTATCTATGAACGTCAAGAAACTGTGCTTTTTTTCTGTTTCTGTTAAAAAATATTTTGGTTTAATTGGTCGTCTATCGTATTTGGCTCTACAACAAATATCGCAATTATTAATTTTTTTGGATAAGTTGTTTCAGATTTTTATAGTAAATTAAATTTTTTAGTCCTTGATAATTATCATTAATCTCGCCATGCCCTGTCTCTTCTTTGTGATACTTTTTAATGTATCTAAATGTTTCTTCTTCATTTCTCATGTCTTTCGCATGATATGTGCATCTGTAAAATTTTATGGTATTATTGAACATTTATATTAGTTTTAATTAAAGCAATATTATAATCGCTGTCCGAGATACCTGAGTATATGCCTACTTTTCCCGTTTTAATAAATCTTCTAAAAATATCGCTCACAAATCCACTTTTTATGGGGTCTAAACTTATATATATTTTTCGTTTATTTCCAATTATTTCGACTTCTCTGGTCATATCGTTCATAAATTCACTTTTTATGTCGTCAAAACTTATATATATTTTTCGTTTATTTCCAATTATTTCGATTTCTCTGGTTTTACTTTAATTTGTGTATGAAAACGGTTGACAACTGGTATACCATAACAAAGTGGTCATTATTTTCTTCTTGTTGAGAATCTACTCGTATAGATGGACAAGTAGTCATTTTGTCTACCTTTTTTCTCTTGTGCCAATGATTTCTGGATTTTCAAATTCTATTGTTAAAATTTCTCCGGTATCGGCGTTAAATCGACTAAGAAAATCAGCTAATGTATTTTATTTTCCTTTAATATAGCCAAGGGTTAATATCATATTCACCTAGTTTAAGCAGCCAGCATTGCAACCTGAGGGGTTTTTTCCCTTTATATTTTGTTTGCAACCATTAAAGTGGCTGATGGTCAGTCATAAGGTGAAAATTTCTGCCATATACATATGGTCTGAAATAATTAATTCCCTTACGATAGCCAAGAGCTCTTTTTCTGTGGTGGAATATTTCTTTTCATGTTCACTTAGTGTTCTACTAGCATAGCATATTGGATGATTTGCCTGCGTTAAAACTGCGCCAATCTCAACTTCACTTGCATCTGTACACAATTTAAATTTTTTCTTAAAATCGGGGTAACGAAGAATTGGTGTGTCAATTAGAGGTCGTTTTAACTTATAGAAAGCATATATATATTTTGGGTCGTTTTTTCTTAACTTAGCATCCTTTTTTAAATACTTTGTCATTCCATGTGCAATTTTCGCATAGTCTTTTAAGAATTTTCTGCATTATCCGGTGACACCAAGAAAGGACTTAATTTGTTTAGAGATTTCGGGAAACTTTATATTTTAGATTACTGCTATTTTGTTTGGGTTGGGCTCTATCCCATCAGTGGTTAGAATATGTCCTAAATATTCTGTGGATTTAGCAAAGAACTTACATTTGTCGATTTGAATTTTTAAATTATGTTTTCGTAGCGCATTGAAAATTTTCTGGATATTTTGTTCATGTTCTTGTATTGTGCTACTAAGTATTAAGATGTTGTCTAAATAAACAAAACACGTTTTATTTATGTAGTCCCTTAATACAGAATTCATGAGTCTCTGAAATGTGAAAGGGGTATTTTTAAGTCCAGGCATTCGGACGAATTCGTAGTGTCCTAGGTGTATGAAAAAAGCTGTTTTTTCTGTCTTCTTCTTTAATGAGAATTTGGTGAAAACCCTTTGCAAGATCAATTGTTGTAAAGTATTGTGCACGGCCCAATTTGTCCAACATATTTTCTTTGTTTGAAATTGGGAATTTGTCACTGACACTTACATATTTCATTTAGGGCTCTGTAATCAATTACAATCCTCCATTTTTTCTTTCCAGAATTGTTCATTTTTTTCGGAATAATCCATAAAGGAATTATAAGGAGATGAACTTTCTTTAATGATACCCTGGGTCAGCATATCTCTCATTTGCCTATTATATATATTTCCTCTTCATGGATTTGGGGATATCTATGTATTTTAGAATATATTGGTCTGTCTGTTGTGGTTATTATCTCATGTTGTATTTCATGAGTATGGATTAGCGGATGCCCCTCTTCAAAAAATAAATCTGAACTTTGGTTTATCAGTTTTTCCAACAAGGATTTTTAATTTTTTTAACACTTCTTCATTGGGTGGTGAAATATTGAACGTTTGTATTTCGTTTTATTGAAATGGACAACTTTCAATGAATTTAGTTTTAATGTTATTTATTTCGACGTACTCTTCATGTAGATTAATGATTGCAGAGAATGGCTTTAAAATATTTTGACCTATTATAGCATCAAACTTTTAATTCCTAAAAGTAGTCAATTTCCAACGCATAAAATTTTTTCATTAAATTCGATTGGCAGAGGAGTTATGATTTCCTCATTAATACTAAAAATTCCGTTAGTAATGTTAAAAGTTAATGGTTGTATAAGTCGTTTGCGTTGTTATTGTGGTAAAAGATTTTTATTGAGTAAAGAAGTGGTGTATCCCGTGTCAAGTAAATACCTAATTCTTATGTTATTTATTGTTATTGTGATTATCGGTAAACTATATTCTCGGCCTGATATTGAAAATTTACCTCTTCACCATCATTAGTTTCAATGTGGTCTACTTCCATTTGGGTTACTTTATTATTTTGGCTTTGCCTAGCTCGTTGGAAATTGTTGACGAAATGACCATGAATTATTTTTTGGATTATAATACTATGTTCGGACCGACAACGAAAACATGTTTTCGTGGGAAAAACTGGTTTTCGCACGAAAACTTGTGTTTTCGTCCATGTAAAATCTGTCAAAAGAAAGCATAGTTTTCGCTGAAAACTACTTGAAAACTTACATTCCACTCATTATAATCGGCGGCTGCTCTAGTTTAATCGATTTTTTTTGGAAGACATATTTTGCCGGCCCTAAATTGTCACTTGATATTTGTTTACATTCCATATACAAATACAGCTGCTCACTGTTAAGGGGATTCTCTTGTTCTTTCAAAACCCTTGCACGATGCACCAATTGCAGAATTTTCTTCTTGGTGCAACGGCACAACAAACACACGCAAAAAATTATTTGCAATGGCTGTAAAATATGTCGGACCAAAACCCATGTTTATTTTCGTGCCGCCATATATCACTAGATTCGTAATGGGTGCTTTCTTGGCCTTGCATATTTCGGTATAGGATTTTTGCATTTTTGTCATCTTGAAAGAGCAAGAAAATCCCAGTATTGATATTTGTCAGTGAAAACTCATCGAAAACACACATTGTCGGTCCGAACGACTTACATTCCACAACATATAAATGTGATTTCAAAATATTTTCAATGTCGGTCCGAACATAGTATTATTATTTTGACATAAGTGTCCGGAGTTATTATATAGATTATTACTATATTGAGTTATTATTTGAGTTATTACTGTTTTGACGTAACTGTCGCCGAAATTATGTTTATTGCTTTTCCGTAAATGATTGTAAGTTATTGTTTTAGGGAACTCTATGTTGTGGTAAGTATTGTGAGTGTTGTCTATTGTTTGGTATAAATCTGTTCTGTACATTCGGTCTACCGTCGTATTTTTTCACCATGCCTGTTTCTTCTAACAAATAATATGCACTTCTAAGACACGTTATGTTTCTACTATATACGAGTATAATACTTGCTAGATTTGGCTCAATACCATTTAAAAATGTTTTTATAATCAGCGACTCATTTATTGAAGGCTTTAATTGTGGAGGTTTATTATTATCTTGATCGTATTCAGTATTTAATTTGTCTAAAATATTTCTAAGATTATAAAAATAACACCGGTCAACACGATTTTTGGGTCTGACATCTACATGTTAAATTTTAGTTTATCCTATGACAAAATTAAGGAAAATAATTTTTTTTTCGGTTAAAGTTTGCTTTCGTAGAAATTGGAGCAATTTTTCGATTTTATTCTTACCTTCTAAAGTATTTGTACAATTAACGCAGGCGAATTGAGATACCCAATTTTCATTTTGATTACTGACTTTTAGGTTGATATAGGCTTCATAGGCTTCGCAAAGTTTCAAATTTGTTGATAAAGGACATTTTTTACTTCTAACTTTAATAAATTCACCGCAAATAAAACAGAATAAATCAACATCATTCTTTCACTGACTTGATGCCATTTTTTAACTGAGTAATAAACTAATATTGTTGTTACAGCTATAATAAACAGGTTAACATTCACTACTGTGCCTCTTACAAATAATAATACTGTTTACTTTCGGGTTAATCAAAGTGCTGCCATCTTTGATTTATGAAATAAACTAAAATATACTTATCGATGTAGTTCAGCTCAAAGCAAACTTTAAGAACTAAAGATTAATATTTGAGTGTTCTTCAATGTCTAGAACCAGAATTCAAGCATGAGAACAGAAACCCAAAAAAAAAATATTTTTTGTTGACCGGTGTAATTGCTTACATTATAATTCCTCAAGTTGACTGCTTGTTGACACAGGTTATAGTACGTTTCTTCGATGCCGAAGTTTTTGATGAGTTCTTCTTTGATGTCTGGCCATGTGGCTTCCTGTCCCAATGTCCCTATTGCTGCTGGGGCTGGTCCTTGGATTTTATTTTTTACATACCTCTAAAATATAAATCGTTGCATTACTATTGAATAAAAGTATACAAAATTTATGTTTGATAAAAACCAATTTTGTTTGTATTTTAACAATTTCTCAAACGGAATTATAAATTTTGTATTTATAAGTTTTAAACAATTTAATGTTAATACAAATAAGAATCGATGAACGGGGCGGCAAGAATCCGACTTGCTGGATGGATGGAGGTCGAAAAGTATAATCGCGGTAGAGTGGCGAGGTGTGGACGCGGTGCAGTGTCTCAGCGAAAAAAAGGAAAGTTGTGACTGGGCGGCTTGTGTAGAACGAATTGTTGACGTGCGAATTGTTAATGTCGAATTGGCCCTTCCATCCCGATGTCCATCCTTTTTGTTGAGTGGGTACATGTGTGGTGAGTTTTGTTGGTGTTGTGTGGTAATGTGAGTGTATGGTGCCATCGGATGTGGTGTATGTGAGTTCGTCCTTAGGGTGCGCCAGTTTCTCTCGGGTAAAGTGGGGGGAGGCTTAACTCATTTAAACATCCTGGGCCCCCTAGGCGAATATTTTGCCTAGTTTTATATATATAATTTGATGCATGTAATTCGGCTTACTATTGGTGGAGTAACCGAGGCCGCAGAATATTAGCTGTAAGAAGCGATTTTGGTTTTAATAGCCAATTGTATTTGGTGTAAATATTGGTGCTTGAGGTAGTAATTGATTTTGCGTGCTTTGACGACTTTTTGTATTATTATACCAAAAAAGTTCTTTGCTTTTATTAATTTTATTAGCTGTTATTTACAATTTACTATTTATCGGTTTGGCTTACCGGTACTTTATTAAATGCCTTTTCTGTATTATTGGCAATGTTTGAACTTTATTTATTCTCGGCTTATGAAGGGTAGTAGGTGCGTTAAGTTATCGCATTGAAAGTATTGTGATCCCTTAATTTCCTTTTTGATTTTTTTTTTTTTTTATATTTGAAAATTTGTGCCTCAATGGGGCATCATTGTATTTAATGTGTAGGTTTTTCGACTTTTTGAAAAATCAGCTGCGAACCGGTGGCTGTGAAATTCACTGTGATCATAGTTGCGTATGCACTAATTTGACAAGTAGTAGTGCGCCACCGCTCTAGGATCTGTTCAGATTGTTTTTCCATTATTGGCGACAGCCATCCTGCGGGGCCGAAAATTTGTATGACCTTTTAATATAGGGACTGTCAGAGGTAACTCTAACTTTACTTTTTATACCACTTTGTGGAGTGTTGGAATATTGTGGCTCTAGAGGTAGTCGTACGACGTACCGGCCATTATTTGATCGAGTAGTTGTGGCTTTAGAGAAGTGCTCACAATACTGATCTTTTATAGTTTTGTTTGTTATTGCAAGTTTTCTGAACGTTTGCAGTTCACTTAATTGTGAATTAAGGTATTTGTTTTTATTATACTCAACTTGAGTTGGTATGGTGGGGACTAGTTCTATGACCAGTCCATTTTGTGTTTCGCTGTGCAGCGTTTGTGATTTTTGTTCCTTTGAACAGCATGGTGTCTCTTGGCAATATTTAGTATTTTGGCTTTCGGGATTTGCTTTTGTAATTAAACCCGTATTTCTTTTTGTATATGCGCTCCTTTGAGGTGAGGGATATGTGCTGTAATGCAGCATTGTATGATGTCTTTTATGACAATATAGGCAGTTAAATTTGCTTTTGCAATTTTTAAGAGTATGTGTATGGGACAAGCAGTTTGTACAGAGTCTTTTTGATCTGACAAAGTTGTTCCTTTCGTTAATGTTTAATTTTTTAAACTTTTCGCAAGTTTTAAGTTTAAGCCCTCTTTTACATAGTTCGCATGACGTTTGTTTTCTTTGTTCGGATGTGAACGACTGTGTTTTGTTAAAAATTATGTTTGATTTGTTTTTGCTTCTAGCTTGGGGTCTATTGAAGCTTACATTGAGGTCGCGTTTAATGTTCTTATTTTTTATTATATTTTCTTGTAACCTTTCCGCAATTTCATATTGGGTGGTGAGAAAATCTTTCATTTGTTGCCACGTTGGGCACTTTTTTCGTGATGAGAGCGATTGCTCCCATAGAAGTAACGACTTTTCTGGTAATGCGGCGGTGCAAATGTTTACCAGAATTGGGTCCCAGCTGTCTGTGGGAATATTTTGTGTTGACAGAATCCACAAACAATTAGAAACAGTGGATTGTAGTCTTACAAATTCTTCACTTGTTTCTTTCTTGATTTTAGGCAAGTTTAATAGTGTCGTTACTTGCTTGTCGATCAATATTCTTTTGTTTTCGTAACGTGCTTTTAGAGCTTCCCAAGCTAAATTAAAATTTTCGTCATTGAGAGCGAACTGTTTGACTATTACGCCTGCTTGACCTTTTGTTTTGTATCGGAGGTGATACAATTTTTGCGCTTGTGATAATTGAGGATGGTTTATGTACACGGCCGTGAACATGTCCCGGAAGGACGGCCATTCTTCATAACCTCCGTGAAAGGTTTCTGTGTCACATGCGGGCACCTCGAGTTGGATGCCTGAACTTGCCTTCTTACTGTCTTCTTGTGGCAGCTCTACTCTACTGTGGAGAGTAGGTGCAATTGTTTTAATGAGCTTTAGTTGATCGGAGATCATAGATTTTGTTTCTTCGAACTGGTCTAAGCAGTTTTCGTATATGGCGTAAGCTGATAATTTAAAATTTTGTGGTAGATCTGAATCGTCAGATTCTACGATGGCGTCATGAGCAGCTTGGAGGCGAGTCCAAAATTTTTTAAGATTTTGACTTTTGATTTCTAGTAGCGATTCCGAATTTTCGTGAATCGGTGAGGAGGCAAATCTAGTGCAGTATCTTGTTAAACTGTCACTTTCTGAAATAAATCTAGCAACCTGTTTTGATTGCGTAGCTCCAGGTGTACTTTGATTTTGGTTATTGTTCATACGGATTATTGCTTTTTTTTTACCGTTACTTATTTGTTTGCTATTTAACTTTCTTTTTATTTTTTATTTTAATTTTATTTTATATGCTTCGTTTTCAAGCTGCAATATTAATTTTAAGTTTTTTTTATTTAGGGTAGGCACACCCTAATAATTTGCTTGTATGTACTTGTTTTTGTGCAATTGAGAGCTCGTCGAAGAGATCAATATGCTTTGTACATAAGTATGCACGAATTGTTTGTGCTAATGATTTTATGCTTATGTTTTTGCTCTTAAGCGATTGAGCGCTCGTTAAAGAAATCAATTTGCTTTTTGTCCACAATCCTGCTTGTTTTTGTTTGCCAAAAAACGAGAGGTATTGCTGGATAGTTGCAAATGTGGACTTTGAACTTTTGGTTTTTTTTTTTTTTTTTTTTTTTTAGCTCTTATATATGTATTTTCCTACGCAAGTAAATATGCACTGCAGTCCTGCTTATTACTTTGTTAAGCATAAAGGGTACTGCCGGAACTTTGTAATAAGTAAATATTTGAATTTTTCTTTATTTTTGGAAATCTGGTATGTATAAGTAAGCAAAAGTAAGCTTCAATATTTTTAAATTGCATATTCCGATATATATGTATATATATTCTTTTAAACAATATTTCGGCTTTTACCGTGTTTGGTAAAATGTTTATGAGTTTTAAGCATATATCAAATAAATAAAGGATATAATACGCTCACTTATTGCACGGTATGGTATAAGTATTTGTAGGGTGTATGTGTTGCCTGCCTTCTGCGCTTTATTCTCCGTGCTGTATTCCAGCTGGCCACCTCCCTGTGTTGTTGTTTGCTGGTATATTTGTTTTAATTATTCGCGCCCGTTTGATCCGTTTTTATGCATTGTTGTTTAGGTGCTTTCCGCGCCCGATTAATGTTTTATTTGGTTTATGTTTTGATTTTCTTTGTAATTTGTTTTTGTGTTTGTCACTTCACCTTTTTTGTAATTTTTATATTACATATAAATATATTTTAATTTGTTTTGTCTACCGCTCTGTTTTAATGCACTTTTTTGTTTTTTGTTTTCTTAGCACCACTCTATTTGTTATGTGCGCAAATATGTGTTTTATTTTTAGTGTCACTGCACCGCTAAATTTATGTTTCGTGTATATATAATATGTGGACGTTGTTTATTGGTTTTTAGCTGGGTCACTTTTGTTTTTTTTTTTTTTGGTTTTTCCACTGCACACTGTGTTGTTTTTTTTTTGTTTTGATTGTTCGCCACTGCTCTCCACCGCACTGCACTTAATTTTGTCTTAATTTATTTTCTTTAAAAATCCATAGTGCCTGTCACTATGGCTCGAAGGACCATGAATAAAAGTATACAAAATTTATGTTTGATAAAAACCAATTTTGTTTGTATTTTAACAATTTCTCAAACGGAATTATAAATTTTGTATTTATAAGTTTTAAACAATTTAATGTTAATACAAATAAGAATCGATGAACGGGGCGGCAAGAATCCGACTTGCTGGATGGATGGAGGTCGAAAAGTATAATTGCGGTAGAGTGGCGAGGTGTGGACGCGGTGCAGTGTCTCAGCGAAAAAAAGGAAAGTTGTGACTGGGCGGCGAATTGTTGACGTGCGAATTGTTAATGTCGAATTGGCCCTTCCATCCCGATGTCCATCCTTTTTGTTGAGTGGGTACATGTGTGGTGAGTTTTGTTGGTGTTGTGTGGTAATGTGAGTGAATGGTGCCATCGGATGTGGTGTATGTGAGTTCGTCCTTAGGGTGCGCCAGTTTCTCTCGGGTAAAGTGGGGGGAGGCTTAACTCATTTAAACAACTATGTTGTTGTTGAAAACGGGGAGAAGTAGTACTATCTCCCTTATAAAGAATGATAAGTCGTAGTCTTTGCCCGTATACTCTTTTATTCTCGACGCTTCTTTTATTAACTCCGAACCCGTTAAGTGAGTGAGTTGGTTTGATTCGGTTGCCATGGTTCTTCTTTTTTTTCACGTGGTTCACTTAAAACTGATTAATCACCGACGTAATTTTTATTATTAATTTTTTGATCAATACCGCGGTAATTTTTAATATTAATCTTTAGGTTATACCGTTCAAATTATTATTATTAATCTTAAGATTAATACCGTGGTAATTTTTATTATTAATCTTTAGATTAATACCGTGGTAATCTTATGATTACATGCGAGGATTTCCGACTGCGCCACTTTCGTATGTAATGCCGAACGAATTTTTAGTTTGTATTTAAAAATCTTTATTATTGATCTTTATATTTCGGTTGATTCTTAAGAACTAACTACATTCTTTACAAACTACTTATATTTATATGGTTCTTAAATTTTCAAATGCAGACTCAGCAGAACGTCAGTTGAACTCATTCATATGTTTTTGAAACCAGTTAATTTAATGAAATCGATCGTTGCACCAAAATTATTAAACTAAACAAAAACGGAAGTATAGAATTACTATTGAAGTGATCAATAAATTTTGGCTGTTGTATACAAAACAAGATTAATTAGGTTACAATGTTGCTGTGCAAGCAAACAATTGAATTTGTAAGTTCGGAAATCAATAAATTTGATCGGTCTGCAGTTTCATTGTGTAAACAACTAAAACTGTTTGTTTGTCATTTGCCCCATTTTATTGGAAGCGAGTTGAACAACTCATTGGAATGGGAAGTGGACGTGAATGCACGACCAGGTACCAGTGCCAGATATGCATGCGGCATAATCACACGATGCTGCACCGCACCGTCGGACCCGACGTCAAGTGTCACCATACCCCTCGCGGCCGTACTGCCAGCCGACGACTCCCGCGACCGCAACCGCGAAGGCAAGCCTCCCCTTCGTAGGAGTCCCGCTCTTGGCGCCATCGTCATACCACCCGGCGTCGGAGGAGCCATCCTATGCCGCAAGCCCGTCGTAAGACAAGCCTCAGCAACGTTGTTGCAACACTGCAACAACTTCAGAGGCTACTAGGCTAAATACTCACCTAGGGAAGCCGGGATGTACAAATAAGCATCCTCCCCCGGGCATCCACACTTACACCACACTATCACACCACAGATCAGTGGCCCACTTCGCTTTCGATCTCAGCATCGACCGGTACGCGTGAGTTACGTCGCCGTCACCCCACTTCCACATTAACTGGTCTGCATAAATGTAACCAAAGCATAAAATGCAACCAAAGCATATTTAAACACAAGTAACACAATACCCACTAAATTTCATATTTTTGCATATCTCTTTCCTACGGTGGTCATGTTACGAAAATTGCAATAATGCTCTACATTATGAAATGCCAACTGAACAAATTTTGTAAATGAAGAATTAGACTAAGAAATTTCAGTTTTATTTAATAAAAGGTTTAATCACATTTCTCATATCTGGCGCAGTCGAACGGCGTACAACTCCAAAGAATTGTACGGAACCACAGTTCTAACGCGAAAAATATTCTAAAGAATATTTAGTGGAAAAAATAAATAAATAAAAACAAACTCTTTTACAAATGAATTTAAGATATTAAGTGAAAAAATAAAAACAAACTCTTTCACAAATCATTTAAAGATATTAAGTGAAAAAAATAAAAAACACTCAGTAACAAATCAATTTAAAATATTGGAAAAACTGAACATCCAAGAACAACAACAACTCCCGGTCACGGAGCTAATCAAAGAAGCAGCGAGAATCCCCCATACTTCGGAAATGGGGAGAATGACTTAATCCTTATTCCTACGGGAGGTCGACTTGATACTTCCTCTATTCAATAAAACACAGCAATACATCCTGGAAGGACACATCAAAATCAAAATACAGGGGGATGCTCTTCGGGTTATTCAGGCCTTGAGCGAGGCGGCAACGTGGAATGAAATTAAACTGGAACTGATCAAAAACTTTGGAGTTCGAGAAACTTATAATCAACTCCTTCATCAAGCAATATCGATAAAGAACTATAACGTGAAATGGATCCTAACCTCTTTGATGATACTACTGGCATTGACACCAGTCCAACCTCATCTCACAATAGAAAAAATTGAAACTAATCTTGGATATGGAGGATAGAGTCATGTATAGAAGTTCACGCAAGTGAGGAAAGTTCTCTGATCGTCATTCACTTGGGAGTGGCCAGAAAGGATTCTTTTACATATGACTCAAGCAGCTCACGACTTCCGGTCTTTGACCAAGTATACTAAGAACATCCGTTTGAAGGCGAGCTAAAGTGAGAAGGCGAAATATTCCCAACTTAGGGTTGTGCACTGGGTTTGGGGCATGCCACGCAAAAAAACACCCCCAATGAAAGGAAACAACAAGTCAAGTTCTGCTTTCTCTAGATTGAACCAGGAAGCAATGCAAATGGGTCTGGCAGTGAACGAGGGCAAGACGATATATCTCCTGTCATCAAACAAACAGTCGTCGCACTCCCGACTTGGCTCTCACGTCACTGTTGACAGTCATAACTTTGAAGTTGTAGATAATTTCGTCTATTAAGGAACCAGCATTAACACCACCAACAATGTCAGCTTAGATATCCAACGCAGGATTACTCTTGCCAAAGGGTGCTACTTCGAACTGAGTAGGCAATTGAAAAGTAAAGTCCTCTCTGGACGAACAAAAGCCACACTCTATAAGTCGCTCATAATTTCCGTCCTGCTGTATGGTGCAGAGGCTTGGACGATGACAAAAAACCGATGAGTCGACGTTACGAGTTTTCGAGAGAAAGGTTCTGCGAAAGATCTATGGTCCTTTGCGCATTGGCCACGGCGAATATTGCATTCGATGGAACGATGAGCTGTACGAGATTTACGACGACATTGACATAGTTCAGCGAATTCAAAGACAGCGGCTATGCTGGTTAGGTCATGTTGTCCAGATGGATTTAAACACTCCAGCTCTGAAAGTATTCGACGCAGTGCCATCCGCGGGAAGCAGAGGAAGAGGAAGAACTCCACTCCATTGGAAGGACCAAGTGGAGAAGGACCTGGCTTCGCTTGGAATATCTAATTGGCGCCACGTGGCGAAGAGAAAAAACGACTGGCCCGCTGTTGTTGACTCGGCGATAATCGCGTAAGCGATGCCTATGCCAGTAAAGAAAGAAGAAGAAGAATCTTGGATACATGGAGGTGTGGACCGAAGACGTCCAACGTGCAGAAACCTACGACACTATTCTTCATATAATAACTATAGAGAAAATATTAGGTATAATCGACACAATTCACAAAAATAAAGAACATGCTGGCCTACAGGAAGAAACCGAAATTTTGGAAATGCAACTTAACAATATAAAAAGGAAAGCTTTAACTTTAATACCACACAGACAGCGAAGGTGCCTAATTATTATTTTTGGAACAGCTTAAAAATGGTTATTCGACACTATGGATGACAGCGATAGGCAAGAAATAGAAGAACATCTGAATTCAATAGATACAAATAATTATAATGCAATTACAAAGCTTAATAATCAGATAGGCATTAATACACACTTTAATAAAACTTTCTCTAAACTCAAGTCAATTATAGAAAGCGACCGTAACATAATAAATTCAAAATTAAATAGTAGAAATAAAGTTAACAACGAAATAAAAAACCATATCCAATACAATGACTTTACACTTAAACTAAAAATTATTCAAGACAATATCGAACACATTCAGGAAAACATAGCTGAATCAAAACTAGGAATTTTTCACGGAAGCATGTTGACAAAAGAAGAGTTAACTAAGTTCGGAATAGATTTCAATAAACTGCAAAATATTAAATTGGGAACACTTATTGATAGCAATGGGAATATAATATTCGCCATTAAAACACCAAAAGATTTTATCTCTCTTCCAATAAACTTCCCATTGGAAACGAAAATAACAGGGAACTCTTATTTGAAAACCAAATTACATTATATTATAGTAATAGCTATATTTACGAAAGATATTATCAACCAGATCGATCATGTTGTACATGCGTACGCTCCGAGGTTCTAAAATCGACTCGGACCACTATCTTGTTGAAGCCAAGATTCGCACCCGCTTCTGTGCAGCAAAAAACGCACGTCAACAAACACAAGGAAGGTTTGACGTGGAAAAGCTGCAATCACAACAGACGGCCGAACAATTTTCTACTCGGCTTGCACTCCTGCTCTCTGAGAGCACTCGTCAACAACTCGGTATAAGGAAACTGTGGGACGGCATTTCAAACACCTTACGTACAGCTGCAACCGAAACTATTGGTTTTCGGAAAGTGCAAAAGAACAGCTGGTAGAACGACGTGTCGTAGCGGAGAGAAAACAGACTCCCTACCTCGCAACGTTACGATCAACCACAACACGTGCGGGATGGGATAGATTCCGAGATTTGAAGAGGGAAGCGAGACGCATTTGCAGACAGAAAAAGAAAGAGGCCGAAATGCGTGAGTATGAAGAGCTCTAGAAGCTGGCCGACAGGAGTAATGCCAGAAAATTCTACGAAAAGATGCGGCGGCTTACAGAAGGTTTCAAGACCGGAGCATACTCTTGTAGAACCCCCAAAGGTGATCTTGGAAAAGACCCGTGAAAGGAGAATCGACACACACCACCACTTTGTCGATTTCAAAGCTGCTTTCTACAGCACGAAAAGGAGCTGCCTTTATGCCGCGATGTCTTTAATTTGGTATCCCCGCAAACCTAATACAGCTGTGTAAACTGACGTAGAGCAACAAAAAGCTCCGTCAGGATCGGGAAGGACCTCTCCGAGCCGTTCGATACCAAACGAAGTTTCAGACAAGGCGACTCCCTATCGTGCGACTTCTTCAATCTGTTTCTGGAGAAAATTATTCGAGCTGCAGAACTTAATCGAGCAGATACAATCTTTTATAAGAGTGTACAACTGCTGGCGTATGCCGATGATATTGATATCAAATGGGTCTGGCAGTGAACGAGGGTAAGACAAAATGGGGGGGGTGCGATATGGCCATGCGAGATAAGAGAGAGATAAGGCCATATGGTCTAATTTCCATTTAAATGTGAGATGAAACCATACATTTTTTTGATCAGATGGTACATAAAGCCATATCTTTTATTTGCAAATGAGAGGTAATGCCATTTTTGTTCTTTTAAAGTAAATGGAAATAAATGAAAATGGTTTTCTAGAAAATCTAAGAAAACTTTTCGCATGGGGGAGGGGGCGGGCCGGCGCGCGAACGGCGCGGCGTGACGCGAAGGAGAGTAATCACAGAACCGCCAAACCATTCTGATATATACATAAGTTAACAATAGTTAACGCACTGAAGCGCTAATGCTGCTACAAATTGCAAAGCATGCAGTCTGCATCGTTCACTTCATGCGCGACCAAATTATCTAAACAAGACAAAATGCTTGGTCAACTGTAGAAATGAGTTCGATACATGAGCGTGGGAAGTGCCTATGCAAGCAATAACGTCGAGCAAACGGCAGCAGCGACGGCAAAAATAGTAAACTAGCAATAAGTTACAAATTATAAAATAAATCAGTTTTCGAATGAAACTCAAAGGGCCCGGGGGAAAATTAAAACAAAAAAAAAAATTTTCAAAATAACTCTTTGGGGAAAAGTCGGGGAACAAACACCCGGTTTTGCCCCCGCCCCAAAGGAGTTATAACTAGAAGATCAAAAATAGCTTATATACATTTACATACATTTACATTTTTTCAATATATCGAATAAATTAGCAAATATTAAGTAAACATATTTTATTATTGTATTAGCAATTTTGCAGTTCTTTAACAGGAAAAAAAGACGACAAAAAAATTTAATTCTTTAACAAAAAAAAAAACAAAAAAATTATATTATCTATGTTAACACTCCAGTGGTCGCGCCCCTATTTGTGCCGTTAGTAGTCGCGCGTACTACATGTGTAGAACATTTTAGACTTAAGGGTTTGAAACGAAATATTCGTAAATAAAAAAATATGTTTTAATATTAATAAGTAACAGTTTATTATAAAACCAAATCAACCAAAAAATATTAATTTTAAACATATTAGGAACTTAAAATCAGACTTCTTGCGAATAACTAAAAAATAACGTAAAATTTTGACGTCCAATCCAAAATGACTATTTTTTTATTCGCTTATATCTAACAACTCCGATTCTTCATTTTCAGTGCAGTCTAGACAAAGAAGAAACTGATGATCAGGACAAATCCATTTTTTACATTTGTAGCATTGCTTTCTTGTCGACTTGTGTCGCGTTCTGCCACAAAAGAAACATTTTCCGACTCGATCGGTATTTGGAGGTTTTGCTGGACTGGGATTCATTTCATTCGGTGGATCGTTTAGTCCCACAATAACTTTAGGTTTCATTTTTATAGATTTTGTAACACTTCCAGTATACATTCTCCGCTTTAAGCAAGGAGCCACGAGCTCGAAACCAATTTCATGTAAATAATCTTTTCGTGGCTTGTTACTGTAGCTATGGTTTATTTTATGTATAACATAACACTTATATTCATAAAATCGAAGAATACAGTAAGAGGCCAGCGTCTAGAATTTCTGGAGACATCGTAAGAACCGCACATCTTGTCCACAATATCCACGCCATATTTGGTATTATTATAAAATGTAATAATTTCTGGCTTACGTTTATCTCCAGTGTGCGAGTCGATATTGCCGTCATAGCGCATAGAAGAATAAATTAGCACTATCTTATTATTTTTTGGAACATATGACACTAAAGTACCTTCTTTTTGAAAGCCAAATACTGAATCGTTTTCTTTTCTATCTTTGGTATTTTTAAAACTTTGTGGAATTTGCGGTTTATTTTTTTTTTTTTTTACAGTGCCATCAACAGTGATCTTTTTACTCACAAGCTCTTTGCATTGATCTATATTCGTAAACCAATTATCCATGGTAACAGTGCGTCCCTAATGTTTTGCGGGAGTGAGCATTCGATCCACTATATCCACAACCCTATTAGACTGTTCGTATGGACCTGGCGGCTGGGCACCTGCATATATTTCCAAATGGTAAGAGTACGGTACTTTAACGTCAGCTAACAAAAAGATTTTTATACCATACTTGGCAGGTTTGTTTGGGATATATTGCCTGAAACTGCAACGTCCACGAAAAGATATAAGCTGTTCTTCTAAAGTCAGGTATTCACCAGGTATAAATTGTTTTTGAAAGTTGGCAACAAGTTTCTCAAAAATTTCTCTCACAGGAGCCAGCTTGTCATGCTCTTGACGTATTCTTCGGTCTCGTATATCGTCGAATCTGATTGCTCTTAGCAGGAATCTAAATCTGTTTTGTGACATGAAAAAAAAAATTAATTCGGTACCTGTACCTCGGTTCATGTTCCAAAACTCTTTCAAATTCAGTCTTCCAGATTTCTGACAACCTATCAAGCATACCAAGAAATGCTCTCATTTCCAAAATATCTGTTAGCTTAGCATCTCTATCTCTGGAAAATTTAGATTTTACTTATTCAATGTATATGTTAGTGGAGTTTACTATGATTTCCATGACGGAGTGGTCAAAATACAGTTCAAAACATTCTAGCTCAGTCTTGGTATTTTTTGCTGTGTCTTTAGGCCCTGCATGTTCTCTAAGAATGTTACAAGCCCGAGTTCTTGTCACTGGGTAAGAATTTTTCCTCCACCTAGTACCATTTTTAGAGGTGAAATATAGATTTCCGAGGAAACTTAGTGGTATATCATCATCGGATTCTATATCGGATTGCTGAATGACTTGTTCAACATTTTCTAAGCCAGACTTCCTGTTCTGTGTCCGTACTATGTGGAGATTCTTCCAAGCAGTCATCGTCTTACAAATCATTTTCATAATCACTCTCCACTAAATCTTCATCATCAGTGTCTTCTTCTTCCAGCCATCTACAAATTCTTTGTTCACTGCGTGAAGCCATTTTTCTGAAAAAAATCCCCGCTCTAGTTACTGCTAACCTTCTAATTATCTGTATATATCATAACAACTTCAATAAAGGGTAATAAATATACTTACAACAAATAAACATATACCGCAGCTCGCAAAAAAATGTCACGCCAGTGGTCGCGCGTACTACAATAGTAGAACTTTTCTTTTGACTTCAAAAATCTCCAACGCTCGCTAGCATCGGTCGTCGAAAACACTCTGAATGTGTTTGTTGTTTACTAATAGAGGATTAATGAGACTGTCGGTGTAACGGTACATGAATAAGCGAAAATATTCAAGTATATACACAAGTGGTCTACTATTGTAGTACGCCCGACTACTGGAGTGTTAACAAAAAATTGGTTGAGCATCTATAAAAATCGTTCTGCAAATTGGACATAATGTTTTTATGCCTAATGAATCATTTCTATTTTTCATATAATTATAACAATCTTGACAAACTTTGTAATGTTTGCACGGGTTGAAAAGAAGCTGCCTTTCCCTCCACTAAATGTGCAGATGATCTATGATTTTTGCACTGACCGTCAAATATTTCACAAACACTTGTGGCATTTTGACCTCACTTTTGATCGCATTTATTATTTTCAATTTATCAACCAATATATTTTGTTTTTCATGATCATGGACTGAATTTGAGTTTTTAATATTACGACAATGAATCAGGAGGTTGTTGAAATCAACTGCAACGCTAACACTCAAAAACTGTGTTCACATTTTCCATTTTGTTAAGAATTTCGCGAAATTGAAAACACGTGCACGGCAATAAAAAATGCACTTTTTATTAACACAGGGTGACTTCTAATAAAACAATACATTTCCAATTGCACATCTTGTCAAAACAGGGTGAGGATTTCCCATTTTTGTTATCTTGTAAAAGGGTAACACTTTACTAATCTTTCATAAATTGCAAAATATAAAAAACGTTAAAAAAATCAAATATAATTTTTCTTTAGAATGCATTTGAGATATAAGGCCATATTGAATTATGTGCTATTGTGAGATAAGGCCATGATGGCTTTATCTCAAATTCAAAAGCGAGATAAAGCCATATCGTTTTTTCAAAATAATATGGCTTAATCTCCCATTCAGATGTGAGTTAATGCCATCATGACCTTAACTCACATGGCCTTATCGAACCCCCCCAACGAAATATCTCCTGTCATCAAACAAACAGTCGTCGCACTCGCGACTTGGCTCTCACGTCACTGTTGAAAGTCATTACTTTGTAAGATAACAGCGTTTTTTTTTGGACCACCAACAATGTCAGCCTTTAAATCCAACGAAGGATTACTCTTGTCAACAGGTGCTACTTCGGACTGAGTAGGCAATTGAAAAATAAAGTCCTCTCTCGAAGAAAAAAAGCCAAACTCTATAAGTCACTCATAATTCCCGTCCTGCTATATGGTGCAGAGGCTTGGACGATGACAACAACCGTTGAGTGACCTTAAGAGTTTTCGAGAGAAATGTTCTGTGAAAGTTTTACGGTCCTTTGCGCATTGGCCACGGCGAATATCGTACGAGATGTACGACGACATTGACATAGTTCAGCGAATTAAAAGACAGCGGCTACGCTGGCTAGGTCATGTTGTCCGGATGGATGAAAACACTCCAGCTCTGAAAGTATTCGACACAGTACCCGCCGGGGGAAGCATAGGAAGAGGAAGACCTCCACTCCGTTGGAAGGACCAAGTAGAGAAAGACCTGGTTCCACTTGGGATATCCAATTGGCGCTACGTAGCGAAAAGAAGAAACGACCTAGCGAAATGGCAACATGTTGCAAGTACAGATAACCCAGCGGATCTTGGGACAAGTGGTTGCAAGCCACGGCATCTCACCAGCACTACACTCTGGTGAAATGGTCCAACATGGCTAACAGAATCACAAGAATTCTGCCCAAAGTCTCCCGCTCGGAATATAATACTGCCGGAAAATTTAAAATTTTCATATCACTCTAGAAGACGATTATACTCATATAGGGCGAATGCCTTCCTTAAACCGAATGGCGACTAGGCCGCATTGAAAAGGTGTATCGAGGACGTGATGGTCATATTAGAGTGGTAGATGTACGAACACAAACTGGCATACTAACTCGACCGTTGGTAAAATTATATTTCTTACACCGAATAACTGATTACACAAACTACGCGAAATCAAACGCATAAAATGAAATCAAACCCGTCAATTAATTCGCTTAATCCAAAGTACTATCGTTCTACAAACGATACACGCAAACCTAAACCCAATGAGCGATAACAATTTAAACGTGAAAATTATAACGTAGTATATAAAGATATATGTATCTATCACTAAAAACAAATACCCAATTATATAATTCAATCCATGGACCATACAGTGTTTTAATATAGTATATTCCTATTCTAATAGAAAGACTATGAAGACCGCAATTGCTGCGACTAGAGCATCACCTCCACCCATCGCCGCACCAAGGACACGAAATGTCTTGAGTCCGCCACGTCAATCATCTGCTACAAAACTTAGGGGTACAAATGAAGGTGCATTTGAAGAAAATTTGCCACCACGATGCAGCTTACGCCATCGGCCACATGTTCTGAAGAAGTGCACCATCTTCAAAAGCATGAAGCCAGCTCAACGCCAACTGATCGCACGCGCACACGGCCTTTGCATTAATTGCTTGGCAGACACCCACGCCCCATTCGTATGCCTAACCGACGGGTCATGCCAATATTGTTAACACCCTCATCATACCCTGTTTTATCGATTCCTTCGCCGAGTAAATCTGCCAGTAATCCACTCAAATAACAGGCATAGACAACACGAGGATTCCGTCCAACGCCGAAGAGTGCACCATTCCTGGTACACCAGGGGAGCGCACTCACTACCACCTCCCCGCCCTCCTAATCAACAACGCAAATCAACTGGACTGAACGCCGTAGTAAGTACTCTGCAACGGTTGCAAGGACTTCTAGGCGAATCCGCCCAGAGGGGGCCCGGGGTGTTTATGCGACATCTGGTCTTGCGATATTTTGCTAAGTCGTACACATCCTCCTCGCAGTACTCATCGCACAAAACCCACATACAACATACCGAAAGGTTGCACAACCCACTGCAAAACAACATATCATCGACACAATCACAGCTACACATCATACCAACCACACTACACACCAACACTTCGCTTATTTTACCACCCACAACCGATACAAAAGAATGGGACTTTTTTCGTTTTTACCTGTGACCTTGCAGGTTTTGGCCACGGTACGTCTGTCGAACCAAAGTGCTAATAAAGTTTTGTACAAAGAAGAACATTTTGTGTGAATACAAAATAAACATTTATATTAAATGGAATATCCACTTCCTTATTTCAAAAAAAAAATTGCGCATTACACATTCCAGGTGCAAGTGAGTATATCACCGACATCAGGGTGAACAAAAGGATTACAACTAAACAATCATTATTGTTCATTGTAATATATGTTTACTAGTATTTATAAAGATGGTAAGTATTAAGTATTACTGTTGACGTGTAACACTAGTATACTTACTTGATACACTTGTAGTATACTTATTCCAAATAAAAACACTTTCTTTCACACTCTATTTAATTTTGTATTTTTTTTTCTCGTTTATTAATATAACAATTTAATTATTTTTATTTTTGTATTTGTTGTCACACACTGACACTGCGGCGAAATCCGGAACTCACGTCACAACGTCTGGCGGGCAGTCACAAAAAAGGAAAAAAAATGCGGAGGTTGCGGTTGTAGAAAACAAATGTATTTTTTGTGGGTCGACCGTCTTACTTTGCGGATGAAACGAAAAAAGGAGTGATCCCGTTCGGATCTATCCCTTTTGATAGCTTGGGTGGTGAATATTAAATTAATCCGAGTCGTCTCGCTAATGATCGTGTGGTTGTTGTGTTGTAATAGTGAGCGGTTTCAGGTACTGTGTTTGATGCGTGCGTGTGTAGTGGTGTGTGCTGAACTGTTGTGTGATGACGTGTGACGTGACGTGATGTGATGTGATGAGGTGTTGTGATTTTGCAGAATGCTCATAGCTCATGTGAACATCCCGGCCCCCCTAGGCGAATTAATCGGCTAGGAGCCTTTGCAGCTGTTGGAGGGTGCTGAGTACAGCGCTCAACCCTGTTGAGCGTCGTTGTTGCTGGCGATGAGCGTGGCGTGGCGGAGATGGCCGCGTACGTCTTGTGGTTGGTTGGGTGCGTCGTCGTCGCCGGAGAGGATCGCTGCGTGGTCTAGTACGGGAGTTGGTGTGATTGGCTCGTGTGGGAAATCGATGGAACAGAGTGTGGTGCGGCCTGTGGCAATATTGACAGGCACCGTCAGCCCAGCACTCTATGGTGGCGTGGTCATCTGCAAGGCAGGTCATGCAATGTCCGTGAGCCCTTGCAACTTGTTGTCGTTGAGCCGGCTTCATACTTTGGAAGATGGTGCATCGTTTTAGAGCGTGTGGGCGATGGCACAGGCTGCAACATGGAGGCCCCTGTGGCTCTACTAGCTGCTCTTCTCCTACTTCTCTGACTGCTGCGGCGGATGGCGGGGGGCGCATAACATTGGCCCTTGGAGCGGCAACGGGTGCAGCCGACGCTTTGGGTGCAGTGCTTTCGGACCTTACGGTGTTGGAGGTGGCTTGGGTCTCCTCTACGTCCATTTCTATGGGAATATAAGATTGCATTAAATTGATTTTATTTATAATGTTATGATGTAGTTGTTGTAGCTACATATCTATACATATGTATATGTATAATAAGTTGATCTTCAACGCGCTTGTTTGAATTTATTTTTATGTACGGATTATAAAGCGGGTTATTTTCGAAGTAGCGGAATTGTTTTATTATTTTTCGATTAATTTTGTGAGTTATTTTCCGAGTTATTTGGTGGTTTTGGTTGAAGTTGTTCTTCGCCGTTTGGAAGAAAACACAGTTTGGTGACTGGTCGAGTTAATATGCCGGTTTGTATCCGCACATCGACTACTCTTATGTGACCATCTGATCCTCGATGAACCCTTTCAATGCGGCCTAGTCGCCATTCTGTTGGAGGAAGGCATTCGTCTTGTATGATTACGCATTCTCCTGCCTTGGCTTCCTTCTGGGCCGTTTTCCACCGATATCTCTTATGGAGATCTTTGAGATAGTCTTCCTTCCATCTGTGGCTGAATTCGTGATGGAGAATCTTGATTCTTTCCCATCGATTTATTAAACTGAGTGAGTCTCCTTCTGTCTCAGGTATGGCGAGAAGAGGAGCTCCTCTGAGGAAATGACCTGGTGTAAGAGCTGTGAAATCGGAGGGATCTTGCGAGAGTGATGATATAGGTCTTGAATTTAATACGGCTTCGATACGAGTGAGTAGTGTCGTAAACTCCTCATAATTGAATTTATGATTACCAGCCGTTTTCTTTAAATGGGACTTAAAGCTTTTTACTGCTGATTCCCAAAGTCCGCCCATGTGTGGAGAACATGGAGGTATGAATTGCCAATCGATCCCTTGGGGTGCATATTTGTTAACTATTTCAGGGGAGACTTCTTTCATGAAGTTTATAAACTCCTTCTCTGTTGCTCTTTGGGCTCCGACAAAGTTTTTCCCATTATCGCTCATTATTTTTGAAGGAAATCCGCGTCGTCCGACAAACCGTGCAAATGCTGCGAGAAAAGCCGCAGTAGTCAGATCTGAACAAAGCTCGAGGTGTACTGCCTTTGTCGTAAAACATACAAAGACAGCCACATACCCTTTCCTAAATGAAGAAGACCTTAACATGGAGGCCTTTATCTGGAAAGGTCCAGCAAAATCAACCCCAGTGATGGTAAAGGGTAGAGCATAGTTGCAGCGTTCAGGTGGTAAAGCTGCCATGATCTGCGTACGCATTTTGTGTTTGTACATGGTACATGGTTTACACATGAAAATCGTCCTTTTGATTTGTGGCTTTAGTCGCGGTATATAAAATTCTTGACGGACCATTTGTTGCATTAATCGATGCTCACCATGCAGTGTAAGATGGTGCAGATATGCTAGAAATAGATAAGTAAAACGGGATTTCTCTGGAATAATGATGGGATGTCGTTCGTTATAACTAAGGCTGGAGTTTGCCAATCTTCCATTTGCCCTTATTAATCCCTTAGAATCCAAGAATGGATTTAATACGAGAAGAGAGCTTCCCTTTTCGAGAGGTCGCTTTTCGAGCAACTTTGATTTCTCTTTGCTGAAATAGCGAGTTTGTGTATATAATATTAGACTGACCTTGGCATGTTGCAAGTCGGAATGCGTTATTTGTACGCAAGGATCATTTGGTGCTCCTTTCATTTTTAGTTTAAGTCTTTGAATGAATTTGTGCATGTAAGCGACTACTCTTAGTGCTCTAGCAAATGACGAAAATCGGTGGAGAATATCATCCTCTTCTGGAGTGATATGAAAATTTTCAATTTTCCGACTTTCCGGCGGGATTATATTACGGGCGGGAGACTTTGGCCAGAATTCTTGTGATTCTGTTAGCCATGTTGGACCATTCCACCAGAGTGTAGTGCTGGTGAGGTGCAGTGGCTTGCAACCTCTTGTCCCAAGATCCGCTGGGTTATCTGCACTTGCAACATGTTGCCATTTTGCTGGGCCAACTAAGTCTAGAATTTGGGATATTCGGTTAGATACATAGGTCTTCCAGCAATAGGGTGGTTTTTCTAACCATGCTAAAACTATCTCTGAATCTGACCAAAGATACATTTTATGATCGTTTAATTTGAGATGGGTTTGGACTAAGGAAATTAATTTTGCTAACAGAAGAGCACCATTCAGTTCAAGCCGTGGCAGACTGAGTGTCTTCAAAGGTGCAACTTTGGCTTTGGCTACCAAGAGGTGTGAAGATATTTTGTTATCGTACTGAGTGCGTACGTACACTGTTGCGCAATACGCCTTTTCAGAGGCATCACAGAAACCGTGTAATTCTGCGTTAATGTTAGGAGTGAAATTTACCCATCGAGGGATTCGAATTTCAGATATAGTATGTAAATGGTTAGCAAATTGGACCCATTTCGCTAAACGTAAAGGTTTTACCTGTTCATCCCATTCAGTGCCGTCTTGCCACAATTCTTGAATGAGGATTTTTGCTTGAATCATTATTGGCGAAAGCCATCCTGCGGGGTCGAAAAGTTTTGCCACCGAGGAAAGTATTTGGCGTTTTGTAATGGCGGACATTGCAGATATTGACTCAATTGTATATGAGAATTGATCTGTTATCGCATTCCATTGAATTCCTAGAGTTTTAGTTGTACTAGCCTTTTCAAATTTAAGGAAGTCTGTATCTAATAAGTCTTCTTTTTTAATGTCTTTTATTATATCAGGGTGATTTGAAGTAATTTTCTTTAAGGGGAATCCCGCTGAATTTAGTGCTTTGATCACTTGAGATAGTGATTCGCACGCTAAGGACAGACTGTGGCTACCTGATAGTATGTCGTCCACGTATGTTTGTGTTTGCAACACAGAAGATGCTAAAGGCAAATTTGTTGCATTTGTTTTTGCCACTTCATGTAGTGTCCTGATCGCCAAATAGGGTGCGCAATTGATGCCAAAGGTGACGGTTTTAAGTTTATAGTCGCTGATTGGACTATTACTTGATTTGCGGAAGACTATACGCTGGAAATCTTGGTCCTCTTCATGTACTAGAATTTGTCTGTACATTTTCTCTACATCCCCATTGAAAACGTATTTAAACATGCGCCAATTTAGAATTAGCAACATGAGATCAGGTTGCAATGTTGGCCCTGTGTATAGTACATCATTGAGTGCTTTGCCTGAGCTCGTACACTTTGAGGCATTGAAAACCACTCGTACTTTTGTTGTGATTTTATCAGGTCTTATTACCCCATGATGTGGCAGATAAAAAGATAAATATCTACCTTTAGATACTTTTTCATATGGTACAGCTTCTTCCATATGATTGAGGCCAAGATATTCGTCCATCACATTATCGTATGCCGATTTAAGCTCACTTTTCTTTATCAGGCTTTTTTCCAGGCTTAGAAATTGCTGGACTGCTGATATTCTAGAGTGGCCTAGAGCAATGTTTTCTGGGAAAGTTGGTTTGAACGGTAATCGCACAACATAACGACCATGTTCGTTTCTTGTTGTTGTGGATTTGTAATAGGCTTCGCATGCCTGGTCTTCTTCTGAAAGCTGGGTGATTTGGGGTAATTCTTCTATTTCCCAAAATTTTTTAAGTTGATTATTTAAAAATTCGTTTGAAATGTTTTCCACTTGTGTGGTGAAAGAATTGATTTTTTCAGGGACTTGGCCACTTATAATCCACCCAAAGATTGTATTTTGGGCTAACAATTTATTGGAGATTTTCTCAATACCTTCAAGAATTATTTGAGGTATTAAATCACTGCCTAATAATATGTCGATTTGTGATGGGGTATGACAATTGGGATCTGCTAATGTAAGATGTGAGCATTTTTCCCAGTGTATTTTATTTACTTCATAGCTTGGAAGCAAATTGGTAAGTTGCGGTAGAACGATGGCTTGCGCATCTATTCTAATATCCGCATTTGGAGATACTATCGTAATTGGGCATATTTTGTTCGAATTTTGGATAATTCTTCCGCCCATTCCCGAGATTTGGAAATTTGAATGTTTTATTGGCAATTTGAGCCGATTTTGAGCTTTTGATGATATAAAGGATCTTTGAGATCCTTGATCTATTAGTGCTCTTAGTTTGAATAAATCACCCTTATGTGCTATGGTGATGACCGCAGTGGGTAAAAGTATTTTGCTTTCATTTTCTGAATGAAGCGCTTGAATTTTTGCTGCTTTAGAGCAACTTGGTTGTTCTTCCCTTTTTTCGGGATTTAAGATTTCGGGATTATCACTTTTGGTTGTAGTGACTAACCCGGTGGTTTTATGAAATTGATTTTGCTTCATATTTTGAAAGTTCGTAATATGAAGCAGTGAGTGATGTCTTCGTTGACAGTACACACAATTAAATTTGCTTTCACAGTCTTTTGTCGTATGAGCATTCGACAGACAGTTGATGCAAAGTTTATTTTGTCTGACAAGATTGTTTCTGTCAGATACGGATAATTTTTTAAATCTCTCGCAAGATCTTATGTTATGACCTCCCTTACAAATTTCACATACTGGTTGCCATTTATTAGTTTGGTTTGACACGAAAGTGTGACTTTTATTAACGTGTCTATTGTATTGCATATTGTTGCTGGCTTGAGGTTTGAACAAGTTTTTACTTGAGTCATTTTGATGACTTTTTAGATTTATATTTTTGTTGTCAATTCGCTCAGCTATCTCGTATTGAGCAGTGAGGAATGCTTTCATTTGCTCCCATGTGGGCATTTTTTTTCTTTCCACAAGTGATTGTTCCCATCTTAGTAACGCAGCATCAGGGAGTGTTTCTGCACAAATAGTTACTATGATGGGGTCCCACGATTCTGTGGAGATATTTTGTGTTTTTAACACTGATATGCAATTAGTCACTGTCGAGTATAAATTTTGAAATTCCTGGCTCGTTTCTTTTTGAATTTTTGGTAGATGTAATAATGTTTTTATTGGGTTTTCTATCATAACCCTTCCATTTTCGTATCTTTCGACTAGTGCTTCCCAAGCCAGCTTAAAATTTTCGTCATTTAAAGCGAATCGCTTGACGATACTGCCTGCTTCCCCTTTTGTTTTGTACCTTAGATGGTATAACTTTTGTGCTTGTGAAAGTTTAGGATGGTTTATATAAACGGCAGTGAACATGTCCCGGAAGGACGGCCACTGGTCATAACATCCATTGAAAACTTCAGTATCACATGCTGGTACCTTTAGATACATGCCTTTATCTAGGTCTTCTTTTGGTGCTGTAACTACTCTGGGAGGGGGAGTAGTGGCTCTACTTGGCCTTACTAAACTTATTTGTTCATTTATCATTCCCTTTGTTAACTCATACTGATCGCGGCAGTTATCACATTTGGCTGTCGCCGAAGCTTTTGCGTTTTCTGGGAGTTCTGCGTCGTCAGTATCTAGTACTGTATCGTACGCTGCCAGAAGGCGAGCCCAGAGATTGTTCACACTTTCTAGTTTTATATTTAAAACTGATTCTGTGATGTCAGTAATAGGGGAAGCTTGGAATCTTGTACAATATCTTATAAAACTGTCACTTTCAGTGATGAATCTAGATATTGTCTGATCTTTTGATCTTTTTTGTTTTATACTCTGCTTTGAGCGTGTAGCTTCTGCAGGTGTGCCTTGTGGCTTATCTTCATCAGCCATTTTAGGAATTTCTAATGATAGAGGTGTTTTTGGCTTAACCTCTCTTGATTTGTCAGATTGCATTAATTTGAATAAAGTTTGAAGCTTTTAGCTTAAAGTTTTGTCTACTAGATGTTGGTTCAAAATTAATATTGCTATAGCAATGTAGTTAAATAGTTTTTCGAAAGAGTATAAATTAAAATTTTATCAACAGAAGAATTTTTTTTTTTTTTTTGTAAAAAATTATATATTTTACAAAAAATATATTTGTGATCAAAAAATTTTTTTTTTTTTTTATTCGCTACCGCATAAAAAGATTAAAGTTTTTTGTAAAAGTATTTTATGTAAAAGTCCGATAATTTTTTTTTTTTTTTTATAAATGTGACTGAAAAAATGTTTTTTCCAGTGTATCAAAATATCTTTAGTTCACTCGCGCTTATTTGTATATTTGTATCTGCAAACGAAACGTGAAAGAAAAAATACAATATGCAAAATTGTTTGTATGTATCTATTTATTTATTATATGTTTGCATATGCTTTATATGCGCCACGTAACGTTTTCCTTTTTGTTTGGTTTTGCTCGTATCCCTTTTAGGTATGTAATTGTTATATATGTATGTATATGTCATAAAAATGTAACATATAACAATTTGCTAATCACACCTAAATGTATAAATGCGCGGAAAAAGCAGTAGGAAATAATATATATATATATATATATGTTTATATATTTATGTCGGTATGTATGTGGTTTGAATTATATATGTACATAAATGTGTATGTACTAAATAATTCGTTCAAATATGTATGAAGAAAGAATAGTTGAAATATAATGTGCAAAATAAAAACAAATAGTATTTTCATATGTCACGCGGAAGCTGCACACATTGGTACATACATAAATGTAATGCCTTTTTCCTCTCTTTTTATTTCTTTATTTCTTTATTAGTTTTTTTTTTGTATTATTACCTACCTTTGCTTGAATGTTATAAGCGATCCAGCTTATTGCTTTATAGCCCAAGGGGTATCGCTGGAAATTTGCAAGCAACGAGTACTTGTTTTTTGTAATGTTTTTTGGTAGTGTGTTTCGTTAAACGAATTGAAGATCCAAGCAGGTAGTTAATATTATATTATTGTATGTTATAGCTTCATGTACATGAAGTTAGTTCACGTATGTAAATATGTATGTACCATACGATTATGTGTACATATGTATGTATATTAAATTGGAAGAATTTGCAAATTAGAAGAATAATGTGCTTACATAAGTATGTATGTTTTAATTATATATGTATGTATATATTTGGTTTTCTTTTGTTTAGTATCTTCCGCTTTTGCTTAGAGTTTGAGCGATCCTGCTTGTTGCTTTTTTTTTTTTTTTTTATAGCCCAAGGGGTATCGCAAGAATTATCGCAAGTTATACTTGACTTAGGAAAAAATTTTTTATTTTTTATTTTTTTTTTTTCGGAAATTATATAACGGGGTGTCTAACGACACAAGCTAAGCAAAAGGCGGGTACCGTATTTTTTTTTCCAGTTATTATTATTTTTTTTGTAGATATATGTATATATACATACGAAATACCGTCCAAACTGTACTTAACATACATACATATATATGTGCGTAATAATTAAATTTTTATATTTTTATATATATATCAAATTAATACAATATATGGAACGGACTCACATTATTTTCCGCCAGGGGTGTTGGGTTTTTTTTACTTATCCCTGTTAAATTCAATAAATGTGTGTGTATGTACATATGTCCAGCGCTGTCCCTTTTGATTAGGTTTCTTCCTCCTTTGTTGTTCGTTAGCGTAGTCTCCTGCGACTTATGTTATATAGTTTATATGTTTGTTAATTTATGTGATTACAACGCGCCCGTTTTTGATTTTAGTTTTTTTTTTAAATATATTTATGTGTTTGTTAATTTATTTGTGGTTATAACGCGCCCGCTTTTGATTTTAGGTTTTATGTTGGATAAATTTTGTTGTATTAATACCGCGCCCGTTTTAATGTTAGTAGGTTTTTTGTTGTTTTTTCACTCACTGTACAATTTCTGTTTCTTTTCTGTATCTTTTTACTTCACTTCAGGTCACTTTTTTTTTGTGTTCAACTTGTGTGATCTTTCTTTCCGTGTTTTTTTTTTTCCAACCGTGACTTTGTATATTCTGTGTTCACTTTAATATATGTATATATATATTTTTTCTTTTGTACTTAGGTGCCTTTCGGAAAGGCTCGAAGGACCATTTGTTGACGTGTAACACTAGTATACTTACTTGATACACTTGTAGTATACTTATTCCAAATAAAAACACTTTCTTTCACACTCTATTTAATTTTGTATTTTTTTTCTCGTTTATTAATATAACAATTTAATTATTTTTATTTTTGTATTTGTTGTCACACACTGACACTGCGGCGAAATCCGGAACTCACGTCACAACGTCTGGCGGGCAGTCACAAAAAAGGGAAAAAAAATGCGGAGGTTGCGGTTGTAGAAAACAAATGTATTTTTTGTGGGTCGACCGTCTTACTTTGCGGATGAAACGAAAAAAGGAGTGATCCCGTTCGGATCTATCCCTTTTGATAGCTTGGGTGGTGAATATTAAATTAATCCGAGTCGTCTCGCTAATGATCGTGTGGTTGTTGTGTTGTAATAGTGAGCGGTTTCAGGTACTGTGTTTGATGCGTGCGTGTGTAGTGGTGTGTGCTGAACTGTTGTGTGATGACGTGTGACGTGACGTGATGTGATGTGATGAGGTGTTGTGATTTTGCAGAATGCTCATAGCTCATGTGAACAATTACAAAGTACATAGAATAAAATATTTACAGTTTTGATTTCAAAATAATTAAATTCAGTTATACAAGATCTGTCGCAAAAGAAACAGGACTGTTAAAAAAGGAACGAAAAACTAAATTTTTCAAAAGTTATATTTTTTTATTCAAACTAGTTTCCTTGTGCTTCGATACAGAGTTTAGCCCGGCCAATTAACATTTCAAATGAGTGTTTAAGGTAATTTTTCGGAATGCTCTTGAGAATATCTGCCGTCACCTTTTGAATAACTGAAATGTCCTGAAACCAGTGTCCTTTCATGGGCAAATGAAGTTTTCCAAATAGGTAGAAATCACAGAGTGCCAGATCAGGTGAGTAGGGTGAGTGATTAATGGTTAATATGGAGTTTTTTTTCAAAAAAATCAGTGACAAGCGTCGACCGATGACACGGCGCATTATCGTGCAACAGGCGCCAGGACCCTGCCTCACGGTATTGTGGTCGAACACGTCGAATGCATGACAAAAGAAGCTTCATAATACCAAGGTAAAACACAGCATTAATCGTTTGGCCAGGTGGGACGAACTTTCGGTGTACAATACCCTCGGAATCGCAAAAACAAATCAGCATTGACTTTATTTTTGATTTCTGAGAACGACTTTTTTTGGCCCGACTTCTGATCGCCACAGAGGTCCTCACGACCTTCTTGGAATCGCTTAAACCGCTCATGTACATTACTACGGATAGGCACTTATCACCATAAATATTTTTCATCATTTGAAATATTTCAGTAAACGTTTCTCCAAGTTTAAAACAAAATTTAATATTTGCTCTTTGTTCAAAATGCATTTTACGACCGACGACCAAAAGCTGCTGCCACTTTTTGATCGATAACATCGATTGTAGTTATCCAATTGTTTTAAAATTTTTACGAAATGTCAACAAGAGATCAAACTTTTTATTTCATATACCCACCAATAGGTGGCGCCACCAGAAACATCTGTATTTAAAAAGTTCTGTTTCTTTTGCGACGGACCTTATATACTCTTCCAACCAGTTGCTACAGAGTAATAAAGTTTTGTTCACCTAACGGTAGGTATATAGGTATATGTATGTATATTAATTGTCGGGATGATGACAAAAATTTAAAATCGGTTGACTGTCTGTCCGTCCGTTTGTGGCAGCTATAATCTACCGGCAGTGTGAAAATAGATGAAATCAGAAGATAATGGTGATGTTAAAAACTACTAAAAGTGCGATAAATCAATAACTTAATATCCTTGGTACTTAATAAGAGGACCCCAGTATCTATAGTTGACTTTTGATCGAAAATCAATGTGTGAAATATTTTAAATTCAGGAAAAATCCTTCTCTGACAATGCTAAGTCCGTCTGCCAAAAATTTGTCGAATCGGTCCAGTACTTCCCTGAGCCCTCATATACCTAATATAAAGATTTTCGAACTTTTAACGCTGTTAAATTTCGGTAGTTAAAGATGTATATAAATTTTAATGAAAATAAACATGTCGGTAACAAATATTAAAATTTTATAACAAAAAAGTGTAATTATCAATATAAATAAAAATATATGTTTACCTTGTCTCAGAACATTTGTGAAATTAATGAGAAATTAATACATACATATATAGCTTTTTTGTGTTTGAGTTGCTTACGAAATATAAAAAACGATAATAGATTGATATCTTTGATGATCTTTATGAGTGAAGCATTCAAAATGGCAAACAAGAATTCTATTTACACTCTTGCAACCCGTTTCTACAATAATATATGTACATACTGTCATATAGTATATCAGTTTAGTTCCCCTACGGTTGCATGTATAACCTAAAAATGAGCGACATAAATATAGGGTTATACAAATATATATAGTATAAGTGATCAGGGTTGACGAGAAAAATTGAAATCCGGCTGAGTCTGTGCATATCCGTCCGTCCTTGCGCTGCAACTTAAGATATCTTGATTAAAATTGGCATGCGCATCTTTAGTACAAAAAAATTACGAGTTTGTAGATGGTGTTTAGGGGGCACCTGTGGACAAAAACTTGCGAAGAAATGGGCGTGGCCCCACCATCTAATAAGTTTTGCGTACATATCTCCTTAACCTATAAAAATACAATAACAAATTCTCTTTCTGCTTCAATAGAGCTTTTTGCACTGTCCAAAAGTATGTCGAACGAGTGTGTTAGCTCGTTGCCTGGTAAGGCCGCCAGTATGCCGGTGTAAGCCTTTTGAATGTCGTCTATGTCTGTATAACGCTTTACTTTCATGGCCAAATGCATTTTTCGAAAAGGAAGAAGTCGCACGGTGCCATAACAGGTGAATACGGGGAGTGGTTAATGGTTAAAATGTGATTTTTGGTCAAGTAATTGGTCACAAGCGTCGAAAGATGAAACGTCCCATTATCGTGCAACAAACGCCAACTTTCATCTTCGCGATATTCGGGCCGAACACGTCGAATACGGCGCACCAAACGCTTCTAAACTCCAAGGTAGAATACCGCATTAAAGTTTTTGCCGAGTGAAACAAATCCTTCGTGGACAGTAACCTTGGAATAATAAAAATAAATCTGCATTGTCTTCACTTTTGACTTCTCCATGCGAGATTTTTGGGGTTTCGGCTGGCCCGGTGCCTTCTATTCAGCACTATGGCGTTTCGTTTCGGGATCATATTGGAAACACCACGTTTTGTTACCAGTCACAGTATTGTAAAGAAAGTATTTGTCCTCTTTAACCTCTTTAATGATGTCCTTCGAATGTTGGATTCTGAGCAATTTTTGGTCGTCAGTCAATTTGTGCGGAACAAACCGTGCAAACACACCTTTCGTAAGCCCAAAAGTTCGGTCAAAATGCAATAAGTCGATGTTTTGGAGATGTTCAGTTTCATTTCCATGTATTTCAATTATGATTTCGGCTGATTTTTGATGAACTCATGGAATTTTGGTTGCCTCACTTGATGATAATCATTGATGTCCTCACGACCACTTTGAAAACATTGAAACCACCCGTGTACTCTGCTTTGTTTCATCAATTGAAACATTTCGGCAAAAGTTTTACCAATATGTATCGGCTAATGTGTAAGTTATTTCAACTAAAAACCTTATTAAATTACGTTGGACAGTGGATGAGTTATATGTATAAAGTAAATGCGTATATGTGTATTTCTAGGATTTCGTTCCTCGAGTTGACGTTTTATACTTTAATGCATTAGACTTAGTATCCAGCTCTCAAGAAATGTAAAAACTTCAAATAAAAACCGGTAAGAAATTGTCAAGAAATTTTACCGCAGGAAATTTTCTTGTGTTAATATGCAGCTCTGAAGAAATCTATTACTAATTTTTAATACAGTTTTCAATAAAATTGCGAATATAGCAATGCTGATTGTGCGAAGAAACATGAAATCAACAATTGCTTCTTGAATGAAAATCAAAGTAATCATTAAATTCATCCTACAAATAGTTAATATCATTATTATGAAATATAGTTCATTTTGAAATGTTGTAAAAACTTAGCAATTATCAACCACATTCCTTAAATCGCAATGAAAATATTTATATACTTACACATACAAGTTTATTTTCCCTTGCTCTTCTAATGTGGATCATTCACAATGCGTAACCAGCTGTCAAAATTACTTGTCTACAGCTCAAGAAATAAGGAGTTTTTTTTAGCAATTACCTTTACACTGGCTTTGACTTTTGCAAGTTGCAAGAGTTACGGTTATAGCATTGACAGACGGCAGCGCTAAACCGGATTAATTTCATTTTTCGGGATTAATTCAGGAGTTACCACAGCTAACGCCGTTGCTGAATCCAAACATAACTCTCAAAATTTTAGAGAGTTTGTGAGATTTTCGTTGGTAACATTGTTAATAAATGACAGCTGTATTCTATTGTGAATGAAAAATAAGAACAGTGAGTTTTACGTTTTAATATAAACAAAGTTCTTTTGAAAAGCGACGATTAAAGATAAAAAGTAAGTAATTTTAGTATTTTGCATTGCCTTCTAAACGAAAATTATTGTCTTTGTTTTAATTTCAAATGGCTGGCAGAAAAAAGAGTTCAGGGTGGACTTTAATGGATGAGTTGGATCTGCTGGAAAAATGGGAGGCACGTTCCCACGACCTCCGGCGTTCAAAGCGAAATTCTCATATATACAATGAGATTTCGCAGGAAATGGCACAAAAATACACCGCCGAGGAAATTCACTGCAAAGTGAAAAACATATCAAAGAAACACAGGTGAGTTTTTTCAATAATTGCATTTCTTTTAACACATCAATAACTTTACTTTCAGAGAGGAGAAAACCAAAATTGGCCCTTCTGGTGGTAGTCCCTCGCCTTGGAGGCATTATAATGCTGTGAATCGCATAGTAGGGCATTCGGCTTTGTACATAGAGACATACTCGTATTCCGAGGTAAAAAACGAATTTATTTTATTTATATAAACACATGTATTTATAAAGTTAAATTTTTTTAGAAATCAACATTAACCCAATTGTTGCCGCGCAACATTAACCCAATTCGTTGCCGCTGCCACCTTCGTTGCCGTCACCATCGCCATCATGTCCGATGCCACCTTCGTTGCCGTCACCATCACCTTCATCTTCAACAAGAAAACGTAATTTTAGCGCCGAGTTGTTAAAGGTTTTAAATAAACAAACTGACATATTAGAAAGGGTTGCGGATGAAACAAAGCACGTTTCAGAGGAATTAATTCAGACTGTTCGACAGCACAATAATTTGTCCGAAAGATTTTTAACACTTGTGGAGAACATCGCAGAGAAACTTTAAGTTTAAAATAATTTTATCGTTTTTTCTAGTTCTAAGCCATTGTTTAATGAAATGTTTTGTTATTTTCTAGTCTTAAAAGATTATATAATGTAACAAAAAATGAATTTCAATAAATAATGATCTCTTTAAAAAATGGATGTTTGTAATTATGTGTACTAATATTTGTTTTCTGCTACTCTATACATCTATACTCTCGAAAATTCAGAGCTATTGCATTTCTAATAGCCGATGCTGTTACATCTTTTTCCCAGCTCTTAAAGTGTGATGTGGTTGAATTTCTGTACTTATTTCTGCAGCATCTTGGATCCACGAAGAAGGAATTTCATCATTTTCAGTTTTTAGAAAATTGTGCAAATTTTTCTAAATCGGGCTTTTAATTGACCGAAAGCATTCTCTATAACTCTGCGACATTTGGATAAACGATAGTTAAATGTTTTTTCTAACCCTGGTTGATTTGGTGAGTGTGGAAAAGGCTTCATCATGTAACGCGACAATCGAAAGGCTGAATCGCCAATAAGTAATACGGGGACATTAACATCTCCAATCATTTTGATGCTCTGAGCAAAAATATCAGCGGTTTCATGGAATTTTTTTAAGGATCTACCTTCAAAAATGTACGAATCGTTATTTCTTCCAGTTGACCCAACATGTATATATGTAAACTTTTATCTGTAAAATAGTGAAAGAATTTATATAAATATTTCCAATAAGTACTATATGTGCATTAAATTTACCTATAGTCGCAACTTTCCAGCAGAACAACCGAATGCCACCCCTTATAATTGTAATAATCGATCGCATCTTCCTTTTTCGGCTGAACCTCAATGTGGCAGCCATCTATTGCTCCAAAACATTGCGGAAAACCAAGGTGTGTAAAACCTTGTACATTTCGCTCTACTTCTTCTGTGCTTGGGGGATAGGAATTGATGCAATCCGATAAATTTGTGCACACAGCTTTGCAAAAATCCACAACTATTTCCCCAACTGTGGTGCGTCCTACGCCAAATAAACTCGCTACAGTTCTGTATTCCGCTGAAGAACCTAACGCATACAACGCAATAGCCACTATTTTCTGAAGTGGAATTCAAAGTCGCATGTTGCTGTTGGACTTTACGATCTCTTTAACCTTTTCACATATTTTGTGAAAAGCTTCTTTGTTTACACGAACGTTTTCTTTAAATCGCATCCATCTTTTTGATATCGTACTCCCAAAAAGTGCCGTTGCGGTCCTTTTATTAATAACATATGTATATAAATGAGGGGTATAAAATATTAATATTCAATATATAATATATTAAACTTACAAATTTCCATGCGCTTCTTTCCTTTATTTCCGAAGACGCCACTTTGGTACTAGTTTCCAGTATCGCTTTTGTCAATTCATTCATCGTTTTCATCTTTTGAAGCAGGTTCACTAGTAATGTATTTATTCTTTTGTTTAAAAAATTGTGGTTTTGCACCATCTGTGCGGCTAACAATCGCAATGCTTGTCTTCTGTTCATTTTTGTTTTATCAAATTGAAAATCTTATTAATATACCAATCAGCTGTTCGCTAACTCGCATCGCTGCTGTCTGTCACCTATAAATTTGGATCTGATTAAGTGCGCAGTTAATCAGGGTTAACGCTGTCGTCTGTCAAGGCTATTACGCCCGAACTTAGCTCTTACTTACCTGCTAGTTTTGTAACCTACTAACTATCAAGGGACAAATTTTACACAATATTTTGTGACTAACGACTAGAGACTATGTTGTAAATAGTAACGTGTCACAAACTGAGACTTTACTTTAAAGGGTCGCAATTATTGACTAGAGACTGCTTACTAAATTGCGCTATTAAACTCAAGCCTGTATGTGAACATTACCCAATTTGAAATCTATATAGCATAACCTTTGAGTTAGTCGTAAAAGATAATAGAAAGCTTTGTTAATTTTTAATTTTTGGGAGAAATAAAAAAATATGTATTTGGAAAGTAGTATATTAAGTATTTAATTAAGCTTTCAGCCAGAATTATGATAATTCACAAAAGTAGAAGTAAGGAGCAAAAGAAATATTTTCACTATCTATAAAATTATTAAAGCGTGATCATGAATAAAGGTAGGTTGTTCTATAAGAGGAGAGGCCCTATCTTGAAGGCCAAGGGCAGCTCATGTCGTAATTTTTTTAAACAAATTTTACTTATGTATTTACAATGTCATTCCTTAGAAATGGCAGAATTGCTATTTATGTAATTTTTTCTGAAAACTAAAATTTTGTTTCAAATTAAAATATTCTTGACGTCAAAAATACTTTTAAATGTAAAAACATTTCATAACATATTTTTTACAAATCTTTATAATTTGCTTCCTAGAAAATGACCATTTAATATATTTTATAATTAACATTTTTCGAACATATTTTCGTTGAAAAAACAGTAACACACAGTATGCAAGATTGTGAAGGAAAAATAAAATTTATTAATTCTTTTCAAAACTTAAGATACATCTCATATATAAAAATGAATCGCAAAATGTGTTGGTAAGCGCATAACTCAAAAACGCCTGGACCAATTTTGCCAATTCTTTTTTTAAGATGTTCGTTGAAGCTCAAGGATGGTTTTTACGGCAAAAAAAATTCGAATAATTGCCGGAAAACCCCTAAAACCAGCCCTTTTTCTGTTATCTAACTAAAACGTAGAATCAATTTGAGCTTTTTGCTATTATATAAAGTTCATATTAAATTAAGAGTACTCACTGCTGTGCAAACAATGTAGGTATGTTCCCAACGTCCAATTTGCAGGGAATCCAATGAAGATGGTTTGTAAACAAAAAAAAAAAAAACAGAAAATGTAAATTTTTCAAAGTGACTTTTACATACAAAATTTTTTCCAATTTTTTTTTTGTTTTCCATTTGATTTCAGTAAACAAAAGAAAAACAGAATATGTAAATTTTTAACTGACTTACGAGCGTAGATTTCAAAGTGACTTTTCCATAAAATTTTTTTGTTTTGTTTTCCAATTGATTTCATTGTAAATTCTTTGAAAATTATTAAGTGTCATAAATAAAGTTCTTGGTGTGAAAATAAAACAAGAAAAAAGATTTATAATTTGTACAATTCAAACGAAGAAAACAATTGGTTATTTTAAACTATTCGCTTTGTTCTCAAATTAAAAAAATCTAAACAAGTAAGTACGATTTACGCCTTTAAAGTGATCGGCTAATAAACTCGCGATACTATTCTTTTGACTTACTTTAAAATGAATCAGTTTTCACGTCATTACATGAGACAAACACAAACAGCGTTATTTTACATCCATAAAACATTAGTACGGCTTGAAGGTATTGACTCCAAGTCATATCAAATTAAAGAAAGTTAAAACAACAACAAACTATCAACGTCAGCGTTTTTTTCTTGGATTTTCGGTCACCTACTCTACTGAGTTTATTTTTGTCAACTGATACACGAAACAAATCGTACCTATATCCTGTTTCGTGCAGTGTTTAGTTACCTATGATAACTAATTATTGCATTTTAGATATGCCTCCTATTAGACGAAGCAATTTAGGTAGAAGAACCCGAAATGCTGCAAACCAAGCTAATTACAAATCTTATAATGCTGCACAAGGACGTGACGATCGAAATGAACGTGAAAGGATTCGGATATCACAAACGCGTGAAGAGCGAACGCGACATTCAAAACCAAATCGAGTAAGTTTGAATCGAGCTGCTTTCCGTTACGATGTGTCAATTGACTACAGTAACTACCAATGTATTGTTATTGGTTCGATGAACTCGGTTTGCTCACATTGTAAAGCATTAAAATATAAAAATGAAGCTAATGGATTGTGTTGCGCAAATGGTAAAGTGAAATTGATACCATTGGAACCACCACCAGAGCCATTGTACTCATTGGTTTCAGGAATAGGAACAGATTCTATACACTTTTTAACAAATATACAACAATATAACAGTTGCTTTCAAATGACTTCATTTGGATCAACTAATGTAGTTCGAGAAAATTTTATGCCAACTTTCAAGGTAAGTATTATAGCAGTTAATTATAATTATTTTAGCCAACAATATGTTCTGTCACCTAATTTAAGATGTGTAACTGTTTGTTGTTTTAACGGTTTATCTAATCCCTGTTAGGATGGTAAGGATTGTTTGCGTTCGTTGTGTAACTGATCATAATCATCACTTAGTCATCATATTGTATTATTTGGTGATTCAGGTTTAGCGACACTTTTATTATTTTGAAACCAAATATAATTATTTGATGAAAGATATTAGTTACAACTAATTAGGAGACAGATATAATTTTTAAGAATAAATATTACTTAAGTTTGATCACTGACAATCCATAAATTTATATCACACATTGCTTATTTAGTTTATTGTATAGTGTTTGGTACAAACGTAATATTTTATTTAATTTAAAGATACAAGGCCAAATATATCACAGAGCAGGTTCACTGTTACCAGTGTCAGATAGCAACCACAAATTCCTGCAAATTTATTTTATGGGTAATTCAGCACAAGAAATTAATCTGCGTTGTGCACATAACAATTTAGTAAAGAGGTCTATTGTAGAACAATTACAAAATTTATTTCATGAACACAATCAATTGATTATATTATTTAAAACTGCCCTGGATCTAATGCCATCGGATAATCACAAAATTGTAGTCAGAGCTGATAAAACACCTTCGGGTCAACATGCTAGACGTTTTAATGCACCAACTATTGACGAAGTTGCTATCGTTGTTGTTGGAGAAAACTTAGAATCCCGTGATATTGTTTTACATCGTCGGAATGATCAATTACAACGTATAAAGGAAACACACCGCTCATATGATGCACTGCAATATCCCATTATATTTTGGCAAGGTGAAGATGGCTATGATTTCTCAATAAAAATGATAAATCCCATTACAGGTAATTAAAATATTAGTTTAGCAATGGCGATAATATCTCAGTCACTATATTATGTATTTTAATTTTATATGTCAATGCTATTACACCAAAAAAGGCTCTGAAACCAACAAAAAAGTCAGTTCAATGAACTATTATTCATACCGGCTAATGATTCGGGAAAATGAAGACAATCACATATTGAAATGTCGGCGATTATATCACAAATATATTGTTGATATGTATGTTAAAATTGAAACGGAGAGATTAACATTCATCAGGTTGAATCAGTCCAAACTCCGATCTGAAGAGTATATTCACCTTCGAGATGCGATTAATTCTGATGGAAATGCACAGAATGTTGGTCGGATGACTATTCTTCCAGCAACATACATCGGAAGCCCTCGACATATGCATGAATATGCTCAAGATGCCATGTCGTATGTTCGTCATTATGGTACAGCAGATTTGTTCATTACATTTACATGCAATCCGAACTGGATAGAAATCAAGCAGGAGTTATTCCCTGGGCAATCACCCATTGATCGTCATGATATTACAGCCAGAGTCTTTAAACAAAAATTGAAATCTTTAATGGTTTTCATCGTAAAACATTGTGTGTTTGGTGAGACACGCTGCTGGATGTATTCTGTAGAGTGGCAGAAACGAGGATTGCCACATGCACACATTTTGATTTGGTTGGTTGAAAAAATAAGGCCAAATGAAGTTGATGCAGTGATATCAGCTGAGATCCCTAACGTACAAATAGATCCTGGATTGCATGAGGTAGTTATCAAAAATATGATACATGGTCCCTGTGGAAGTCTTAATCAAAATGCACCATGTATGATGGATGGCAAATGTTCAAAACGATATCCACGAACATTAATAGCGGAAACAATTAATGGTAATGACGGTTACCCACTGTATCGTCGACGATCGACTGCAGATAATGGAAGATCAACAATTGTCAAATTAAATCAACAAGATATTGAAATAGATAATCGTTGGATTGTTCCATATTCACCCATTTTATCAAAGACCTTCAAAGCACACATCAACGTTGAATCTTGCCATTCTGTGAAATCGATTAAATACATCTGTAAATATGTGACCAAAGGGAGCGATATGGCTGTGATTGGAATTGGTGCAGAGAATTCCAATGATGAAGTTACCCAATACCAAATGGGCCGCTATGTTAGTAGTAATGAAGCAGTATGGCAAATATTTTCTTTTCCTATTCATGAGAGACACCCGTCTGTTGTTCACTTAGCTGTGCATTTAGAAAATGGACAAAGAGTGTATTTTACAGCACAGAACGCAGTACAAAGAGCTGCTCAGCGACCATCTACCACATTAACCAGTTTTTTTGAGACATGCCAAAACGATGATTTTGCACAAACAGTGCTATATTCTGAAATGCCAAAATATTATATTTGGAATCAATCCTCAAGAAGATTTATACGACGGAAACAAGGAAAACGTGTTCCAGGATACCCAGATGTGTATTCCACCGATGCCATTGGTCGAATTTATTCAGTACATCCAAGTAATGATGAGTGTTTTTTTTTACGACTGCTATTAGTCAATGTACGTGGTCCAACGTCCTTCCAACATTTACGAACTGTTGATGGTGAATTGTGTAGATCTTACAGAGAAGCCTGTCAACGTTTGCAATTGCTGGAAAATGACGCTCATTCGGATCAAACTCTCAATGATGCTGTAATATCATCACACGCTCACCAAATACGAACATTGTTTTCAATAATCATATCTACATGCTTCCCATCAAACCCAATGGATTTGTGGGTCAAGTACAAAGATTATATGTGTGATGATATTTTGTATCAAATGCGAAATAGAATGGAGAATGCAAATATACAAATCAGTGAGGAAATTTACAACGAAGCATTGATTTCAATTGAGGACATGTGCTTGATGATGTCAAACAAACGATTAACTCAATTAGGCCTGACCGGAACCTATCGTCCAATGCATGATGCTTTTAACCAAGAGTTGAATCGAGAGAATCAGTATGATCTCAACTCTTTGAAACAAATAATTCAAACAAATCTTCCACTGTTGAATGAACAACAGAAGTCTGTATTTGATACTCTTATGAAAGCAACAAATGATGAAATGGGAGGAATTTACTTCTTAGATGCACCTGGTGGTACAGGAAAAACATTTTTGATTTCATTAATTTTAGCAGTGATTCGATCGCAAAATAAAATTGCACTTGCACTCGCTTCATCGGGAATCGCAGCAACTTTGCTTGAAGGTGGTCGAACGGCCCATTCAGCATTAAAATTGCCATTAAATATGCAAAACAATGAAACTCCGACCTGTAACATTTCGAAGAACTCTGCAATGGCAAAGGTTTTGCAGCAATGTAAATTAATTATTTGGGATGAATGCACGATGGCACATAAAAAATCTTTGGAGGCTTTAGACAGAACGTTAAAAGATCTACGGAGCAATCATAACCAATTTGGTGGTGCAATGATTTTATTAGCAGGAGATTTTCGTCAAACATTGCCAGTGATTCCACGATCAACACCAGCTGATGAACTCAATGCATGTCTAAAGTCATCCAATTTGTGGAAACATGTCAAAGTACTTCATTTAAGCAAGAATATGCGCGTCGAGTTGCAAAATGACCAATCTGGAAACATATTCTCTAAACAACTCATTAACTTTCCTCAAAGTTTTTGTCAGTTAACTCGATCAAAAGATGAACTTATTCGGAAGGTGTTTCCAGATGTTTCTCAAAAAAAAGATATATATATTGGCTGCAAGAAACATAGATGTAAGTGAATTAAATATAAAAATTCAAGAACAAATTACAGGCGAATCGAGGATATATAAATCAATTGATTCGGCTACTAACCAAAATGATGTAGTGAACTATCCACCAGAATTTTTAAACTCGCCGGATTTGCCAGGTTTGCCACCTCACAATCTTCAATTAAAGGTTGGATCGGTAGTTATAATGTTGCGAAATATCAACCAACCACGTCTTTGCAACGGCACACGGCTAGCGATAAAAAAATTACGAAACAACGTGATAGAAGCAACTATCCTGAAAGGAAAGTATAAAGGAGAAGACGTTCTCATACCGCGCATCCCAATGATTCCGACTGATGTGCCATTTGACTTTAAACGACTACAGTTTCCAGTTCGGCTTGCTTTTGCAATGACCATAAACAAGTCCCAGGGGCAATCGTTAAGTGTTTGTGGTATTAATCTGGAAAATCCATGTTTCTCACATGGTCAATTGTATGTTGCCTGTTCCCGTGTTGGAAAACCATTAGATTTGTTTGTCTATGCACCAGGTAATCAAACAAAGAACATCATATATCACAAAGCACTACAATGAAAATAAAACTGATGTTTGGTGATGTTTCTGTTCAAGAGAATTTTTTGCACCGACTATAAAATATGTAGGAACAAAAAAATGGCACATTACAAATCTTTTTTACTGTTATTTAATTACGCAGTACGAAGTCTGGCATGCTATACGTGGCGTGTTCACGAATTGGAAAACCAAAAAACGTTGTTTATTAAGCTGCGTTACATTGAAAAAAAATTAGAAAAATCGAAAATAAATGATTTTCAAAACAATATAAATCCAACTTTTTTCATTTCAAACACTTAATTTCACGCAGGACAACGGCTGCGGGGTCAGCTAGTGTAATATAATAATATGTTTAAAGCTTTCTTTAAAAGCTTTAAAGGTTTCTTTAAAAGCAGACCCCGATATGGAGCCCAGGTCTTTGAAAACATGCGTTACAAATTTAGTTAGTTTGGCGTCTTCCGCCTGAAATTTTTCTGTTTGGAGATATGAAGTAATCTTTACTTTTCACATCTTCAAAGTGCTACAATATATGGAGTTTGCCATTTAGCCTTTCCTCTGTATCTGAGGACGATGGTCTTCCTGGTTTTGAAAACATTTCGTCACGAAAATCATCTATAAGTTGTTCCTCCAATTTACGGACAAATATAAAATGTGACATAGGCGTCTGGTTTCCTCTTGTTGCTAACTCTTTATATAAGATGTATTCATCGATTGCGCTTATCTAATTCTCACCAATTAAATATCACCTGATCGATAGGCAACAACATTATCACTTTTTTTTTTGGCTTTGGAGGCTGTTCAAATATCATTGAACATGCTTACTTATCAGCAAAGCCGAAATTCTACTAAATATAAATATCTATTTATATATTAATATACATACATACATACATACATACATACATACATACATACATATATACATAATGCATTTACATGCAATGCACATCTAATAATAATAAAAATGCATGGGACACAAATCATAAATTTACTGAAGAGATAACATTAAACACCTGCACACACACATTTATTAAATTGTACTCTTGAAAATAACCCCATGTCAAGCAGCAATAAACAATATGCTGCAATAGATACAAACACACATACATACACATATGCATATTTAGGTGTTTAAGATAGTTTTAAAATTTGTATATAAGCAAGAAAAATACGAAATAAAATCAGAATGAATAAGTTCTCCCTGAATAAAAGTCTTTCATTGCCCCCCACTAGAGGTAAGGATTGTAAGAAACTATATTGAGGTATTAACATTTGGTCCTTCGAGCCGAATAAAAGAGCTCAGCCAAGTTTAAAAAAGCCCTTGAAAAATCTCAAGCTTTTTTGATAAAAGTTAATTGGAAATGCGACCGCTCGCGAATGTTCTTCTTACAAAATTGAATTCTTTATTGTAGGAATTTTATGACTTAGCCTAAACCTTAACTTAACGGCTTAAACTAACGGGACGCGTAAGTATGTATTTACAAAAAAGGGGTAAGTAGAATTCATTTCGTTACATTATGGTAGAAAATTATGGTGTGTACATAAAACAGTATTTTTGGGGTGAGTAATTATATAAAATAAAGTTTAACATTTTAGTTCAAATATTTAATATAAAATTAATTCATATATGTACATTAGTTTAGTATTATGTTTAAAAATAGTATTTATGTTTAAAGGGTGTCGCTTGGCGCAACAGCCCTGATATTATAAAAAATACAGGCAAAATTAAATTGTAAGACGGGTGTATATTCCCGCATATTGACTAAATAAAAATAATTATTGTAAGACGGGTGTATATTAACGCATATTGCTTAAATAAAAATATTTGTAAGACGGCTGTATATTCCCGCATTAAAACTGATCGCATAAGCCGTTTTAGCAGAGACTAAACGCAGTGATCTAACTGCTATCCAAGAAATATTCAGCGGCTGTGAGTCGAGGCACAGCAAGGACAACTAGGCGACCAAATCAAATACCTCCAATGATATCTTTGGAGAAAAAACAAGCAGTTCATCAATAAATAGGAAAAGTGTTGCGGAAAAACTCTCAAAATGGGAATAAACAAGACGAAAATTTCTGAAGCCCAAGTGAATTTTTCCGAAAAGGTGTTGTTCCCTTCCAACACTTTTCCAACAAAGCCATCACATAAAACAAAAATTGAAGAAGTTAAAGCTAAACATCAATATTTAGATCGAAAAACTTTCATATTCATGAGGAAAATTGAAAACCTCTGAAGAAAAATGGACGGTCTAAGCATGGAATTAATGATCGACAACGATCAAATAAAAAGCTTAGACTTTTTATTCACAGACATTCAAAATCTAAGAAGCAAATTAGATTTTAATGAGAAATTGAAGACATATTCGAAAAAATATATGACGAATATTTCGAAAAGCATCAGAATTTAAAAAAGAAATTAAAAAAAGAAGAGACTAAAATTTCGTATCGCCCTAACTTTGAAGAAAGAAAAATAATAAAAATTCCAACATTTTATGGCGATATTAAGGAAAGGGCCAAATTTTACAACGTATTTCAAGTTATGGTAAATGTCAACGAGCAGATGCCGAACACAGAAAAAGTGCTGCGTCTTCGTCAATGCTTAAAAGGCGAAGCTGCACGGGTAATACAGCATTTTCAAATTTCGTCGAAAAACTATGAAGCTGCATGGAGTCTACTTCAAAAAAAGTTTGACAATCAGCGAATTCTGTTCATCATACCCAAATTATCTACAACTGCGACGAAACTAACTAATGCAGTGCAAAAGATTGAAGACGAAAACCTTATAAAAATTCCATTACTCCCTCTATCTTCTACTGAGGAAAAACCAGCAGAAGTAATAAAGGAAAATAGAAAGGAAAATGAAGTTGAAGAAGAATCACTTGAAGAACTTCATAAACCTTCAAAAACTGAAGAAAGACTAATAACAATTCGATTACTCCCTCAATCTTCTGTTGACAAAAAAACAACAGAAATAATAGAGAAAGATAAAAAGGAAAAACCAACTGAATTGGTACCTTGGCACTTATCCCTTCCGGCAGGCTCACATTTTGGAGAAATCTGGGAAAGTGCAGTTCAAGATAAATAGATTAAAGATGAGGATGAAGATAAAGAAATGCACCACATTTTGGAACATGATGCTGAAGCGCATGAGAAGGAAGAGGAAATTAAAGTTTTACGCAAACCAACACAATTGCCGAAAAAGCGCAAAGGTGTTTAAGAAGAGACAAATGAAGACGTGGATATTAAAGCCGCTAACGATGTAGACATGATAGCAGAAGAAGCAGAACGGAACCCAAAAACCAAGATGAAGAAAAGGATGGGATGTTCACCGACAATACAAGTACAACAATCACCGAAGGATGGAATCAGTGCAGCAGAATATAAAAAGATGCAAATAAAGAAACGTAAAATCAAAGATACACAATCGTCGGATATAAAAGAAGAAAAGCCGACAGGACACGAATTTGAGGAAATACTTACGTGCAAATTATCACTGATACAAACACAGGAAGGCGCATAGTCATCGTGAACGTCGCTTAGTTCACCACCATGACAGGATCGCAAGCTGTTGTCACCTTTCTAGCTGTCACATTTGGCTTCCGGCAGAATGTTCAAAATCAAACAAATCGTTATATAGGATAAGAAATATCATATACATACGTACAAATATCACTGAACATGCTTACTTATCAGCAAAGCCGAAATTCTACTAAATATAAATATCTATTTATATATTAATATACATACATACATACATATATACATAATGCAATTACATGCAATGCACATCTAATAATAATAAAAATGCATGGGACACAAATCATAAATTTACAGAAGAGATAACATTAAACACACGCGCAAACACATGTATTAAATTGTACTCTTGAAAATAATCCCATGTCAAGCAGCAATAAACAATATGCTGCAATATATACAAACACACATACATATTAGGTTATTTAACATAGTTTTAAAATTTGTATATAAGCAAGAAAAATACGAAATAAAATTAGAATGAATAAATTCTCCCTCGATACATATAAGACTATTCAATTCCCCCCACCAGCGGTAAGGATTGTTAGAAAATATATTGAGGTATTAACAGTGGCTGAGAGCAGATATACGACTGGAATGGTAATAAAGCTTTGGTGGCTGAGAGCAGACATACGGTCGCAAAGGTTTAATACTAGTGGATCCGGACACATACATTTTATACTATTATTCATTTAGTAAACTATTCAAAATACTAAAAATTTTATTTACAAATAAAGACGAAAACGTTTTTTTCGTTATAAGAATCCAAGGGACAATGTTTGATGTCCATACAAATAAATTTCATTGGAAAAAATATCGAATTAAAAGGCTGTTTTCCCAATGCCTGGTTATCAGCCTTTCTGTCCATTTAACCCTAGAACACACACCCAGAAAATACCACGTAAACACACACCCGGGATACGTTTGTACCCGGGACCTTATTTTGCGGGTTTTTTAATGCTCCTTCAACCGATTTCTATTTTTTTTTTTTAATGTATATTTTAATATATAACAAGTATTTTGTCTTTGGTTTCATTCGAATATTCCTACTGGTTCCAGCGATATGGGCAAATAAAGTCAGGAATGCAACAGTGGATTTTTGTTTTTGTTGTTGTCCTGATAAATGCAAAACAAAATAATATAATTTATAATAATATACTTGTAGAGTAACAACGAATACACATTTCGGTTTTTATTTCATTGAAATATTCTACCTGGTTCAAAAGATATGTGCAAAAAGGTCGCGCAAGGTATGGGTACGTAGGTAGCAAATACACTGGTATAACTGGTTTTTGTATTTTATATGCAGCTGCAAGGGTTGTTTTCACACGAGGTGTTGTTATAAATGCTGCCTGTTGATATTTTGATTATTGTTTTGGTGCTCAAGAGTGTAAGAAGTGAAAATATAAGTGAAAATAAATATAACTGAAACTATAAATAACTGGATACGAAATGACTTCAAGAAGAAACGAATATTTATTAAGTGCAGCATATAGAAGGTAAAAAATGTAAAATAAGCAACAATGTAAACATATACTAATTTTTTTTATTATTCAGGCTAACTGAGGAACAGCGAGAATCATATATACAATCTTTATTTGATGAAATTTGTGACGATGACGCTGCCTATGACTTTGACTCAGAAGATGAAGAAGAAATTCAAATCAATGACATTGAAATTGCTGATGACGATGCTGAAGTTTTGCAAAGTGCCGCAGAAGTATTACCTGATTATGCGGACTATGAGGATGATGAAGAAGAAGAAGTAGAAGAAAATAATGAATTACCTGCTAGTGCCGAAAAATTTGTTACACGTGATGGTACTGAGTAGATGAAAGAACCAAATGTAAGTCGTCAGGTGCTCAGACAAAATATTATAAGAGAACGTTCTGGACCAGCTAGATGCACTGAAATGTTGTCAATAGAGCAAACATCCAAATGTTTCATGAACGTTGAAATGGCTGATATAATTATGCGCCACACAAATATGTTAACAAAAGAAACTTATAATGCTTACAACAATGCGCATCAAAACACTATTCCTAAGTCATGGACGCCTGTGTCAATAACAAAGCTGTATGCCTTTTTTGGCATACTTATTATGACTGGTGCGAACAATAGCAATAGAGAACATGTTCCAGATTTATGGAGCGTCAAAAACTATCCTTTATATCGCGCCACAATGGGAGTCAACCGTTTCTGTTCGATATTGCGGTTCCTAAGATTTGAAGATAAAAACACTCGTGCAACACGCTTACTAACTGATAAAGCAGCACCGATCAGTGAGTTTTGGATGATGATGACCAAGACCAGCTCATGCTTGCCGATTGATGAACAATTATTTCTTTACCGTGGACGCACGCGGTTTACGCAGTACATACCGTCAAAACCTGCTAAATATGGTGTCAAGGTTTGGGGGATTTGCGATGCCACAAATGCATATCCACTGAATGGACAAATATATACTGGCCAAGCAGAAACTGGTAGGGAAACGAACCAAGGCGAACAAGTGGTGAAGGATTTGTCTGCCAAATACGAAGGAAGTGGCCGAAACATTACAATGGACAATTTGTTTATGACCTTGCCAGTTGCAGAACTGCTTCTCACCTCGAAACTCACGATCGTTGGAACTTTGCGCAAAAACAAATAATATATTCCTCAAGAAATGAAGCAGAACAAAAACAGGACAATTGGTTCAACGATATTTGGCTTCAAAAATAATGTGACAATGTGCTCTTATGTTCCCAAAAAACAAAAATAAAGCAGTAATTTTGCTTTCGACCATGGATAATGATGCTGAAATAGCTGACAGTGGGAAACTTGAAATAATTAAATATTATAATCGTACCAAAGGTGGTGTTGATCAAATGGACCAAATGTTTGCGGAATATCCAACACAAAGACAAACAAACGATGGCCACTAGCGATGGCCACTAGCGATGTTCTTCAACATGTTGGACATTATAACAAAACGATGGCCACTAGCGATGTTCTTCAACATGTTGGACATTATAACTCTTGCAGCCTACATTGTCTACGATTTGAATAACCCTATGTTGCCTTGGAGAACAAACAACAAGCGTAAGCAGATCCTGCGCAGCTTGGCTGAAGCATTGTGTATGCCCATTATTGAAGCCAGAGCCATAAATCGTCAAGTGACGCGAAATTTTTCGACTAAAACTACAAAAATAATTCGGTGTCGCAGCAATGTATCAAATGGTTTGGCAAAAAAAAATTAATTGCAAAAAGTACGAAAACCCCATGTATTTTAAATGGGAAAATTATTAGGACGCTGCACACTCAAAAATAAATTTGGGAAATAACGGACACCACCCTAATAAACGTATGTACTATATACAGCTTTAGGATTCATTAAAACATGTGTTACCAAAACGCCAATATATTTACTATATACAAATTGCTGAGCTGAACTGTAAATTAAATACTCTTACATATATAACATATATCTATCTATTTGTTCGAGTAAAGTATTTGTAGATTCCGATTAGGCAGCCGTCAAAGATATTTTAGACTGTTCTTTAGAAGAAGTGTTAATTACATTTCAGTGAAGCACTCCAAAAAGTGTAACTTGGCGTTTGGATGTGTTAAGTGAACTGGATGATACCAAGTTAAAGCAATTGTAGAGGGTAAATCGGTTTCAATTCATTCATTTATTAGGGTTAATTAAAGCTGACGTTATACACACTTGACGCTGGTGATGAAAATGCTTCTATTTTTGGGATTGACGTTGGAAGCACATTTGTCGTTGTAACAGAAATATTTTTTCTGAATATGAGGACTGTTAAGTGCTTGGTTTCGAATATAATGAAGCGAACACCAAGTTCGAACGAAAAGCTCACACAGCAAGATGTCACCAACCGACGAAACCTCAATTAAGCAAGAAAAAGGATGATCACAAAACATCGAACAAGACAAAAAATGAATTGGACCATCGTTTAGAACACATTCCGTTTTTAACGCCCATCTCGCGCGCTACTGTAAGCACATCGATAACAGCAGTGGCGTAGCTAGGGGAGGTGTGTACAGACAAAAAATTTCATAGTTTCTTTAACCGAACATATTTTGAGGAACCAACGGATATGTCACAGTTGAAGCATAAGGCAAACTGTGAGAGCAAACTGTGAGAGCGACACATTGCGACGTAGGAGTGACAAAACAAACAGTATCTTTATCTTTACTCTTTTGTCGCGACGTGTCACTCTCACAGCTACCCTATGCTTTGAATGTAACAAATACTTTTATTTCTCTACATTTTACAAAAACGGTATTTAAAAACTCCAATTCGGGCAAACATTCCTGCAAAAGTGTACAAGATATAGGGCGAAAATGGATTTTTCAATGGCTTTTAATAAGATGTCTTGTACTTTTACTATCAATTTCCTCAAAAACCGTATTGTGAGAATTTTGGAACTTCGGAATTTGCGTGGCTTCTAGTTCCTAAATTTTATATAAAATTCAAAAAAAACGTCCCTAAAAGTAAATTTCTACAAAAGTTATGGCTATTTGAAAATAAAAGGCCTTTTTTTTTTGAAAAATTCATAACTTTTCTGAAGTTGCACAAAAAATTTTGAAAAAATTTTCAAAAATGTTTTTCAAAGGGTAGAAAAGGATGGATAAGTTTAAACAAAATCTAAAGGGGTCGGGTTCAAAAGTGGTCGATTTGGTATGGAATACCCCATATGCTTATTGACACCCAATATATAAAGTATATCCCTGCCAACCACGGCTATCCATTTTTGTCAAATATTTCAATACAAATACACATTTTTTCTCTATGCACTAACACCAACGCACATTTTCGGGTTATTTTTTGTGAACCTATATGCGATGAAAGGTAGGTAAGTGATTACCTTTATGTGATTTTTTTTTTTAATAACTTGCAAATAATTACTTCATTTGTTTTTATAGCGTTGGAAATCAGAATGAATTGGAAATAGCAGCAGCAGCAATATCAGTAGAAGCAGCAAATATCAATTGTTAAGTAAGTATGTGAAAAAAGTGTGTGTTGTTTGAAATTGAACTGCGCCGTCCAATATAATATGCAAAAATAAATATGTGCATATGTACGTATGTATGTATTTTATGCGTTTAAGGCGGCCTGCAAAATACAATACAATATGTGAAAAGAAATGTTTGTTTTATATTTTAAATGATCAAATAATATTCATCTTTTCTTTCAGATGTGTTTATAATTTTTATTTAATTATTCTCTCTTTTTAGATTTTATCACTATTTTTAATTTTTATTTACTTAATCTTTGCTTTCAGAGGAAATTAATTGTATTTAATATATTTTATTTTTTCAGATAATATTAATGTTTTCTTTCAGATATTATTATCATTTTATAAATTAATCTTTCTTTTTCTTTTAGATATTACAAATTCAATGTAATTATTATTTATTTTCAGGTATTAATAATGTTTCTCTTTAATAAATCTTTTTTCAGATAATAATTATATTTTAAATTTGATATATTTTTATTTATATAAATTATAATGAATGTTATGTGAATATATGAAAAATAAATTAAAACAAAAATTTTTAAAATTTAAAAGTTTTGTTTGACATTTTAAATGTAGGAATCAAAAAATACAAACCTGCATCAGATGTTGAAATGAAACCCTGCATCAGCCGATGACTGGGAATATTGGAGCAGGACAGATATACTTGTTTATATGACAAGTGGGTAGAATCTTAACGCGGCCTCTGGCAAACTACCCACTGATTCACTGCCAAGCATATAACAAAACAAAAACAAATTAAGTTTGTTTACAAAGCGCATAAGGAAGCATATCTGCACATTTCCCACTTCGCTTTCGCGCTTTCTTCCCAGTGCGAACGTATGTATGTCTATTTGTATATGTATACACATATTTGCATATAATAATATAAAAAAGTCTTGCGATATTTTCGTTAGTTGGCGCTGAAAGCGCGTAGTTCTAGTTTTGTTCACCGCATCGGGTCATGCTATACCGTTTTGGAAAGCATATTTCACGTGCTGACACATGTTTGATTGACTGTCGTTTTTTTAAGTCGTTCGTTCACCGCATCGGGTCATGCTATACCGTTTTGGAAAGCTTATTTCACGCGCTAATGCGTGTTTGATTGATTGTCGTTTCTTTAAGTCGTTTGTGTGTTATAGTGTCAAGCCGCCAATAAAATTTGTGCAGTTTATGGACCCGATACAGTTTCTATTTCCACCGCACAACGATGGTTTCAACGTTTTCGTTCTGGTGTAGAGGTGATCGAAAATTCGCCACGTTCCGGAAGGCCCGTTGTCGAAAATTGCGATAAAATCGCTGAATTGGTCGAAAAAGACCGGCATAGTAGCAGCTGTAGCATGAGTCATCAAACCATTAAAAACTATTTGAAGAAGCTTGGAGTCACTAAGAAGCTCGATGTAAGGGTGCCACACGAATTGACGCAAAAATACATCTTTGACCTTATCGACGCATGCAAATCGCTTCTGAATCGCAACAAAATCGACCCGTTTTTGAAGCGTATGGTGACTGGCGATGAAAAGCGGTTCACTTAAGATAACGTAGGGCACAAACGGTCGTGGTCGAAAAGCGGTGAAGCGGCCTAGACGGTGGCCAAGCCTGGATTGACGGCCAGGAAGGTTCTTCTGTGTGTTTGGTGGGATTGGTAAAGAATAATCCACTATGAGCCGCACCCATATGGGCAAGCGCTCAATTGGGACCTGTATTGCCAACAACTGGGCCGCTTGATGGCAGCACTCATGCATACGAGGCCATCTTTGATCAACAGGGGCCGAATTGTCTTCCATCAGGACAACGCCAAGCCAAACACATCTTTAGTGACGCGCCAGAAGCTCCGGGAGCTCGGATGGGAGGTTCATTTGCATCCACCGTATAGTCCGGATCTCGCACCAAGTGATTACCACCTGTTTTTGTCCATGGCGAACGCGCTTGGTAGTCTGAAGTTGGCCACAAAAGAGTCCCGTGAAAATTGGCTCTTGGAATTTTTTGTGCCAATAGCTAGCTTCTATGAGAGAAGTATTATGAAGTTGGCATTCCGTTGGGAACGCGTCATCGAACAAAACGGCGCATATTTGACTTGAATCTCATCATTTTAACCAATTTTATGAACAATTGAAAATTCAATAAAAAATACTGCAAGACTTTTTTTGACAACCTAATATATTCATACGGAATAGAATCAGCCTGTGATAGCATGGACTACACTGGGTACGACTTATCGAATTATTATATTTTAATTAATTTTCAAAAAAAAAGTTATTGTAATTTCCGTAAATAACTAAACGGAACGGTGAAGCAAAACTCACAAAATACGTTGAGCGAATAAAAAAAATCAGTTTCACAAAATGTAAATAAGTTTATGAACACTATATACACAAATATATTATTGGTACATCTACAATGTACATACATTCTTATATATAACTGTATTGGCAAACATCCCGCAATACCTCTGGTTTTATGTCAAACAAAAGCAAACAGGATTGCATACAAAAAGCGAATTGATTTCTCTATCGATCTCTTAATTGCTTAAAAACATAAGAATTATTATAAACACATATGTTCATATAACGTATTGATTTCTTCAACGAGCTCTCAATTGCACAAACACAAGTTTATAGTATACATCGAAGTCCAAGTATTATGGTGTCCCCTAAACTGAAAATAAAAACTTATTTACCTCAAAAAGTTTCAAACAATATTCAATTGCTCAGTTACCCTGAGAAAAATATATTATTACTCACATTTGAAATAAAATTGATATGATGAATAACGAAAAAAAAAATCAAAATACGCCTGCAGGAGCTGTAGTAGATTTTGACGATTCAGATCTGCCACATAATTTGAAATCATGGGCTTACGCAATATACGAAAACTGCTCAGACCAGTACGAAAAAACAAAAGCTATGATCTCCGATCAATTACATCTTATAAAAGCAATTGCAGCTACTCCACATCCGGGAGTAAAGCTGTCACAAGAAGACTGTCAAAAGACAAGTTCAGGCGTCCACCTCGAGGTGCCCGCATGTGACACAGAAACATTTTATGGAGCTTATGAAGAATGCCGTCCTTCCGGGACATTTTTTCAGTCGCTTATATCAACTATCCACAACTATCAAAAGCATAAAAATTGTATCACCTCCGATACAAAACAAAAGGTCAAGCGTCAAGGCGTCATAGTAAAACAATTCGTATTAAATGACGATAATTTTAATTTTGCTTGGGAAGTTTTAAAAGATAGATACGAAAACAAAAGAGTATTGGTCGATAAACAAGTAGCGACTCTATTAAACTTACCTAAAATTAAGAAAGAAACAAGTGGAGAATTTGTAAGACTACAATCGACTGTTTTTAATTGTTTGTTGATTCTGACGACAAAAAATATTCCCACAGACAGCTGGGATCCAGATTGCACCACCAGTAAAGTCGTTATTTCTATTGTAGTAATCACTTTCATTACGAAAAAAGTTCTCCACGTGGGAACAAATGAATGATTTTCTAACTAGCAAGAACGAAATCGCTTAAAGGGTATGCAAAAAACTAATTAAATCAAAATATGTTCAAAACAACTTAAAAGAAGCTTCAATAGACCCGAAGTTAGTAACAAAATCAATTTAAACAAAAGCTTTAACAAAACACAATCGTTCACATACGAACAGAGAAAACATACATCATGCGAACTATGCACAACAGGGCGTAAACTGATAGCTTGCGAGAAGTTTAAAACACTAAAAATTAATGAAATAAAAGATTTCGTAAGATCAAAAAAATCATCACTCAATGCTTCACTTCAGCATATTTCCTAGCTCACCTGAAAAGAGCGCATGTAATTATACAAAAAGAATCACGGGCTTAGGTGCAAAAGCAAATCCCGACCAACCAAACAATAAAATTTTGAAATGACGGGAATGGGCGGAAGAGTAATCCAAAACTCAAATAAAATCTGTCCCATTACCCTGATTTCCCACCAAGCGGATAAGCGAATTAAAGCAGAAGCTACAGTCCTATCGTTATCAGTTATCAATATGCTTCCAAGATATCGCATAGATAGCAAAAAGTCTCACACTAAAAACAAGCAGATCCCCACTGCAACAAACCATCTCAAATAGTTATTATATTAGGCAGCGATCTTATACAAAGAAATATCTTAATTCACAATTAAAGAAATTTCAAAAGTTAAAGAAAGTTTCCCTCAAATCAAACAAAACTCTAGAAGATCAGTTTTGTGAAGACTTCTCTAAAGCCGCAACTACTCGATCAAATAAAGGACGGTACATCGTATGACTACCAATAGAGCGACAATTTTCCAATTCCCCACATAAAGGAAGAAAAAATAAAGTCAGAATTCAGTCTAACAATATTAATTTCTCAAGTATAGGATGGCTTTCGCCAATAATGAAAAAAAACACAAAATCCTGAAAAACTCCTTGGGTGGTGGCGCATTACTACTTGTCAAATTAGTGCATATGCACTTAAATATTTTCCAAAGTCGAAAAATCGACACCTGTATTACAATGTAAGAAAACTCAAAACTAACGTTAAGGCTTCACTATATTCCCAGTGCGATACTGTGACGCATCTAGACTTACAAACAGCAAGGGTCGCTCTTATCGCATCTATTTAAGCGCTCCTTATATTGGTGATTATAGTAAAACTTCAAATTAATACGCTAATAACAAGAATCGAAGCCGCTCTCAATTCACGGCCATTCGCAGTACGCTCGCAAGATCCCTATCATTTAACAGCCTTGGAGTCGCTGTCCTAAATAAGCAGATCAAAAAAAAAAAAAAAATTGCCAATAATACAGAAAAGTCGAGAAATGAATACTGCATAAACTGATGAAAGAAAAAACTGTCAAAACCAAATAAACACATAAAATAAAGTAGCTCATCTTAAGCACCACGCACATTATATTTGATATACGAAAAGCCATTTTCTACACCAAAGGGTAAATATGAATCAATCAGAACTCAAGCACCAAATATCCAACGGTCGGATTTACATAAGTGTAATACTAGGCAAAACATTCGCCTAGGGGTCCCAGGGTGTTTAAATGAGGTAATCCTTCCCCTGCCATACTACTATATTCCGGAAACACTGGCGCACCCTAGTATAACAAACCACACCTGAGAACCCCACCACACTCAATAAGATGTCGCCAACCCACGAAACTTCACACTACTAAGCAAGAAGAAGTTTAGAACACATTTCGTTTTCAGCGCCCGTCCCGCGCGTCCGCGCTGTAAGGACATCGATAACAACGATCTGGCGCGCTATCTACAAGGACATACGCTCGTTTAAGTTAGTTCCCTAAATAAGTGAAACCTTTAACCTTAAGACAAAAAACATTTGTAAATTTAAAACTTTTGTTAATAAATTTTCTCCTAACTATACACTTGCGTAACCCGGTAGTTTTATTTCAAATGGTGTACTTACATAAATATGTATATGCTGGTTACAAAATTAATCAACCTATTCTTCACGGACTACTATTTAATGTTAATTTGTATCCCGAAAAGGGATATGCGAACATGTAGTGTTGATATTATTTATTTAGAAGAGAAATAAATATAAATAGTTATTCCACTTATGTATATTATGTACACTGGCTGCTAGGGCCTTCGGCTTGATTGATATTTACAGATTAAGTTATTACATTTTTATTACTTAAGACTAGAGCAAATTAAATATTAGTATACTTACTTACTTATATATTAAATAATTAATTTACATATTTGCATATATTTTACAAAAAGATTAATATTATTGTCATCTGTCCGATCGAGTAAGTCAGATGGTTTGTTGTTACCAAAAATCAAGACTCTTTGTTGTTGTACGTATGGACAGAGATCGAGGATATGAAGTATTGTGAAATCTTCCGAACCACGTAAAGAGCATATGCATATGCAACTTCGAAAAAGTTATGATTTTTTCAAAACAATGGCGTTTTTATTGTCAAATAGCCATAACTTTTGTAGAAATTTACTTTTGGGCACCTTTTTTTAAATTTTTGTTTTTGAATGAAAAAACGAAAAGAATTTAACACGATCAATTATATAAAATAATCGGGTTTTTTAAGTATAATCGCCATTTTTTGGAAGTTCGCGATTTTTTGTAAGTTCGCCATATTTTGGAAGTTCGTCATTTTTTTTCCTTAAAAAAAAACTTCAATTAATTTGACAACTATCCCTGCTAATCCCACAGTTGGTAGATTTTTTTATATTTTTTTCATTTATTTAAAAAAATTGTCAAATATTCAAAAATGAAAAAAAAATTTCCGTAAACTTTATTTCTATCACATAAAAAAAATAATTTAACAATTTTATGATACAATATTCTCAATTTATAGACTTAATTTACGAATATTATCTCACCTAGATTCAAATTTTTACCTATTAGTAAGGTAAAAAAAATATAAAAAAAATTTATCCACTCTAAGATTAGCAGGGACAGTTGTCCAATTAATTTAAGTTTTTTTGAAAAAAAAAATGGAGAACTTCCAAAAAATTACGATTTTACTTAAAAAAACCGATTCTTTGATATAATTGACCGTGTTAAATTTTTTGTGTGTATTTTTTCGAAAAGTTCATTCAAAAACAAAAATTTAAAAAAAGGTCCCTAAAAGTCAATTTCTAGAAAAGTTATGGCTATTTGAATATAAAAAAGCCATTTTTTTGAACAATTCGTAACTTTTTTGAAGTTGCACAAAAAATTTTCAAAAATGTTTTTCAAAAGGTAGAAAAGGATGGATAAGTTTAAGCAAAATCTAAAGGGGTCGGGTTCAAAAGTGGTCGATTTGGTATGGAATTCCCCATATGCTTAATGACACCCAATATATAAAGTATATCCCTGCCAACCACGGCTACCCATTTTTGTCAAATATTTCAATACAAATACACATTTTTTCTCTATGCACTAACACCAACGCACATTTTCGGGTTCTGTTTTGTCAACCTATATGCGATGAAAAAAAGTTTCTTTCATTTCTTGATTTATTTGAATAAGTGCGAAGAAGAAAACATAATTGTCAATAGTGTCAAAAGAAAATCCCAAGCAGGGTAATAAAAAAACGATTGAAAGACGCATGCCATTCGTGCTCATACAACAAGAAGGAAAGTAAGTGAATTTTATGTGATTTTTTTTTTTAATAACTTGCAAATAATTACTTCATTTGTTTTTATCGCGTTGTGAAAAAAAAGTGTGTGTTGTTTGAAATTGGACTGCGCCGTCAAATATAATATGGAAAAATAAATATGTGCATATGTGCATATGTACGTATGTATGTATTTTATGCGTTTAAGGCGGCCTGCACAATACAATATAATATGTGAAAACAAATGTTTGTTTTATATTTTAAATGATCAATTAATATTTATCTTTTCTTTCAGATGTGTTTATAATTTTTATTTAATTATTCTTTCTTTTCAGATTTTATCACTATTTTTAATTTTTTTTTTAATTAATCTTTGCTTTCAGAGTAAATAATTGTATTTAATATATTTTATTTTTTCAGCCTATAACAAAACAAAAACAAATTCAGTTTATTTACAAAGTGCATCAAATACGGCATATTTTACAATACTACACGATAAAGGCAAAAATGCATCTCAAGCCGCCAATAAAATTTGTGCAGTTTATGGACCCGATACAGTTTCTATTTCCACCGCACAACGATGGTTTTAACGTTTTCGTTCTGGTGTAGAGGTGGTCGAAAATGCTTCACGCTCCGGAAGACCTGTCGTCGAAAATTGCGATAAAAGCGCTGAATTGGTCGAAAGAGACCGGGATAGTAACAGCCGTAGCATCGGTCCAGAGCTGCGCGTGAGTCATCAAACCGTTATAAACTATTTGAAGAAGCTTGGAGTCACTAAGGAACTCGATGTGAGGGTACCACACGAATTGACGCAAAAATACATCTTTGACCGTATCGACGCATTCGAATCGCTTCTGAATGGCAACAAAATCGACCCGTTTTTGAAGCGTATGGTGACTGGCGATGAAAGTGGGTCACTTACGATAACGTAGGGCACAAACGGTCGTGGTCGAAAAGCGGTGAAGCGGCCTAGACGGTGGCCAAGCCTGGATTGACGGCCAGGAAGGTTCTTCTGTGTGTTTGGTGGGATTGGTAAAGAATAATCCACTATGAGCCGCACCCATATGGGCAAGCGCTCAATTGGGACCTGTATTGCCAACAACTGGGCCGCTTGAAGGCAGCATAAGAGGCCATCTTTGATCAACAGAGGCCGAATTGTCTTCCATCAGGACAACGCCAAGCCACACACATCTTTAGTGACGCGCTCCGGGAGCTCGGATGGGAGGTTCATTTGCATCCACCGTATAGTCCGGATCTCGCACCAAGTGATTACCATCTGTTTCTGTCCATGGCGAACGCGCTTGGTAGTCTGAAGTTGGCCACAAAAGAGTCCCTTAAAAATTGGCTCTCCGAGTTTTTTGCCAATAGGGAAGCTAGCTTCTATGAGAGAAGCATTATGAAGTTGGCATTCCGTTGGGAGCGCGTCATCGAACAAAACGGCGCATATTTGACTTGAATCTCATTATTGTAACCAATTTTATGAACAATTGAAAATTCAATAAAAATACTGCAAGACTTTTTTTGACAACCTAATATATTCATACGGGATAGAATCAGCCTGCGATAGCATGGACTACACTGGGTACGACTTACCGAATTATTACATTTTAATTAATTTTCAAAGAAAAAGTTATCGCAATTTCCGTAAATAACTAAACGGAACGGTGAAGCAAACTCAAAATACGTTAAACGAATAAAAAAACAGTTTCACAAAATGTAAATAAGTTTATACACAATTTATAACAAATATATATACACAAATATATTATTGGTACAACTACAATTGTACATACATTCTTATACATAACTGTATTGGCAAACATCCCGCAATACCTCTGGTTTTATGTCAAACAAATGCAAGCAGGATTGCATACAAAAAGCGAATTGATTTCTCTATCGATCTCTTAATTGCTTAAAAACATAATGCCCGGTTTCACAGTCCATACTTATGTTGTGCCTTTAAAATAAAACAGGAAAATAGTGTTTTACAGTTCATACTTAGGTTATGCTTAAGCACTGAAAATGGGAGGCTTAAGCAATGCTTAAATAACAGCTGATTTTTGTTTTGAATTTGCTTTGAATTTTCAGCGACATCTTGCGTAGCGTAGGGCAAGTGTCCGTTCGATTGCACTCAATAACAGCTAATACTTTTCCTTCAGTTCCCATAGGTGCTCCGACTCGGTAGTGATGAAATTTGGGGTTCTTTTGTTGTTTTCATCAATTTTGATATATCTTCCTCGCAAATTTATGTATTGTCTGTTATAATTTAAATATTTCAAACATATTTTTATGAATGACATTTGTAAAACATATGTTGCCCACAACGTTGCCATATATCATAATAAAATTTCATAGAATTTAAGCATTGACTGTGAAACGCAAACGACTACTCAGTCTGCAACAGTGCTTAGCTAAGACTTTATTTAGGCACAACTTAAGTATGAACTGTGAAACCGGGCATAAGAGTTTTCATAAACACATATGTACATATTACATATTGATCTCTTCAACTAGCTCTCAAATGCACAAAACACAAGTTCATAGTATACATCGAAGTCCAAGTATTATGGTGTGCCTAAATATATAACATAAGGACGTAAAAGGCGTTTTTAAAAATGCGGAAATTTTCAAACTTAAACCTAAAATAATATAAATATAAATATTATTATTTTGCAAATAAATAGAAAACGGTAATTGTTCAAATATCATTGAACATGCTTACTTATCAGCAAAGCCGAAATTCTCCTAAATATAAATATCTATTTATATATTAATATACTTACATACATACATACATACATACATACATACATAATGCATTTACATGCAATGCACATCTAATAATAATAAAAATGCATGGGACTCAAATCATAAATTTACAGAAGAGATAACACTCACACACATGTATTAAATTGTACATTTCAAAGTAACCCCATGTCAAGTAGCAATAAACAATATGCTGCAATACGTACAAACATACACACATACACATATATTTAGTTATTTAAGATAGTTTTAAATTTTTATATAAGCAAGAAAAATACGAAATAAAATCAGAATGAATAAATTCTCCCTCGATATAAGACTATTCAATTCCCCCACCAGCGGTAAGGATTGTTAGAAACTATATTGAGGTATTAACAGTAATACACGAAATAACATAGGTACTCGTTTTTTACTAACCTAAACTGAAAATAAAAACTTATTTACCTCAAAAAGTTTCAAACAATATTCAGTTGCTCAGTTACACTGAGAAAAAAAAAGTATTATTACACACATTTAAAATAAAATTGATATGATGAATAACGAAAAAAAAAACTCAAAATACGCCTACAGGAGCTATAGTAGATTCTGACTATTCAGATCTGCCACATAATTTGAAATCATGGGCTTACGCAATATACGAAAACTGCTCAGACCAGTACGAAAAACAAAAGCTATGATTTCCGATCAATTACATCTTATAAAAGCAATTGCACATCCACATCCGGGAGTAGAGCTGTCACAAGAAGACTGTCAAAAGACAAGTTCAGGCGTCCACCTCGAGGTGCCCGCATGTGACACAGAAACATTTTATGGAGCTTATGAAAAATGCCGTCCTTCCGGGACATGTTTTCAGTCGCTTATATCAACTATCCACAACTATCAAAAGCATAAAAATTGTATCACCTCCGACACAAAACAAAAGGTCAAGCGTCAAGGCGTCATAGTAAAACAATTCGTATTAAATGACGATAATTTCAATTTTGCTTGGGAAGTTTTAAAAGCTAGATACGAAAACGAAAGAGCATTGATCGATAAACAAGTAGCGACTCTATTAAAATAACCTAAAATTAAGAAAGAAACAAGTGGAGAATTTGTAAGACTACAATCGACTGTTTTTAATTGTTTGTCGATTCTGACGACACAAAATATTCCCACAGACAGCTGGGACCCAGTTTGCACCGCTGCATTGCCAGTAAAGTCGTTACTTCTATTGGAGTAATCACTTTCATCACGAAAAAAGTTCTCCACGTGGGAACAAATGAATGATTTTCTAACTACCAAGAACGAAATCGCTGAAAGGGTATGCAAAAAACTAACTAAATCAAAATATGTTCAAAACAACTTAAAAGAAGCTTCAATAGACCTGAAGTTAGTAACAAAATCAATTTAAACAAAAGCTTTAACAAAACACAATCGTTCACATGCTGTTCACGGTAAGGTGGTTATCGGGTTATGTGATTATTAGATTAAAAATAACCTCTATGCTCCGTGAGCACCCTATGTTGTAAGGTTATTTGCTTATTTTTACACAAACAGCTATTCATTGTTTACAATTTTAGTTCAATGAAATTCCTACTTATAAAATGCCTAAACAAAGTTTAAAAAGTAAAATAATCGAATTTAAAATAAGTTGTGCTGTTCAGGAAATGGACTTTATTGAAGGTATGTTCTTATTAAATAATCCGAATTTTAAGGGTTCAAAAAATTCTTTGTATACAATTTGCAGACATCTTGCGCCCTGAACGGTGTCATAAAGCAATGGATGAAGTACTGGATGAACTCCTAGAGGATGTAACTTTAATCATCTGTAGTAGACGGAGAGATGAACTACATGTTCCAAAATCTATTCATTGGCGAGAAAATGTTCTGTGTTGCTTTGATGATTGAAGATTTTTACAAATGCTGCGCGTCAGCAAATGACAATTCGCTCATCTCCTAGAAATATTTTCTAAGGATATGAACTTTACTAATTCAAGTTTACAAATACCTGTAGATTTGCAACTCGCGATCGTATTGCTCCGATTGGGTTCATCAGGTGAAAGTGCTTCTGTACGTAAAATCGCAACAACTTTTGGTGTGGGAGATGGAGGTACATTGACCAATATCATTCATTGGCCTGGACCGGCAGAGCGCCGGGAACTTGTTTTTCAAACATTCTGCGAATTACCATATTGCATTGGTTACATTGACGGTAGCGAGATTAAACTGGCCGAAAAGCCGAATAAAAATCATGAGGTGTATTTTTCTCGGCAACGAATATACTCTATCAAATTGCAAGTCGTATGTGACCATAAGTTACGCATATTACATGCAGAAGTGGGCAATCCCGGAAGCTATCAGGATTCTAAAGTGTTTAGGAAATCTCATATTGGAAGAAACACAACTAGCTTATTTAGTGGAGAAGAGTGGATTGCAGGTGATTCTGCGTATAAGTTGACAAAACATTTAATAACACCATACCGAAGCAATTCTTCTTTAGAAAGACTCTGAAAGACAAGCTAAATTCAACAAAGTACACAGCCAGTATCGTGTTAGAGTCGAAAATTGTTTCGAGGTTCTTAAAGAAAAGTTTTGTAGTTTGAAACAAATGCGGATAAAAATAAAAGACCGGGAGAGTCAAACATTTTTTAATAAATGGCTTGTCTGCTGTGTGCTGCACAACATACTCTTCTTTACACTTTGAAAGGCAAAGTGTCGAAGCCCATGGATACCAATATGATGGAGATGCTATTGTTGCACCTACCCCCGAACTAAAAAGACAAGCACTATACAATTTAATTTTTCAATAAAAATTCATATATTTGTTTTAATAACAAGTAAGAAAAATTCTTTATTTATTTGTTTATTGGTTATTTAAATTATTAATTTTATACTTCATTTCAATTTCTAATTTCCTTATTCTCTCATTCTGCTCCAACTCCATTTTTTTGAGTTGGAAATCGTTTTCGATCTTCTTTTCATTTTCATTTTTATTTGCTTCAACTTGCTTCATCCAATTGAATTTCTCTATTTCAAATTGAAGCTGTTTTTCGCGAAAGCTCATTCTTTCAGATTCTAATGTTGCCAGTTTATCTATGGGAGTGTTTTGCTGTTTGGCCTTAATTTTTTTTACAAAAGGGCTGGCCGCAGATGAGCCAGATGCCAATTCAGATACGAGTATGTCATTTTCTTCCTGCGCTTCGCGTTCGGGGTCTTCCAAATCATCCACAACATTTTCTTCAGAGTCGAGTTCCATTGCAGAGGAACTCATTACCATCACCTCAGCTTCCCTCTCCGTAGCAAAAAAGTCCGCTAATTGCTTGTAATGCGGACAACTTTTAAGCACTTTATCTGTAATAAAGCAAATCAATTTCATTCCAAAGTTGACATTAAAATATATATAAAATCTACCCATCACAGTCAGCTCCACATCGCCATCCTCTACTCCAGCGCCCATGGAATTTAGCCAGTGTTCTGCCGATTTCATTTGGCTTTTTAAAATAGCGAATCTTACATTTTAAGATGTTCCAAGTTGCTTCAATTTTTGTCACAGCAAGCAACTTAGTGTAGTAGATTTTCGCTGTTGGTTTCTGAAATTAAAGGAGATGTAATTAAATCAAAATAAATAAGTAATGTGTCGCAAAACTAACCTCGACGTTTCGGTGATCCTGCACATAGGACAGCACGGTTTTGATTTCGGCTTCCGTCCATTTTTTCTCCTTCTTTTCTCGCCGCCGCTTTCGTATTTCTGTAGACACTAAAATTAGAGTATAAATAAATGACAAACAATGAATATTTATTTTGTACTTTATCTTTTTACTTACTTTGATGATTTTTGTTGATTTTTGCTGATTTTTTACTCTTTTTGATGCTTTTGGATGCTTAGTTTTACTTACTTTTTGTGCTGCCATTTAGTAAAATTGCAACGACTTTCGAACACTGGAAATAAGCAAACAACCACATAATCTGTAAACAAGGGTCTAGGTTGGTCAACTTTGGTTATTTTGTCATACCGCATTTAGTTGTTGTTTACTTAATCACATAACCACATAACCCGATAACCACCTTATCGTGAACAGCCTAAGAGAAAACATACGTCATGCGAACTATGCACAACAGGGCATAAACTGATATTTTGCTAGAAGTTTAAAAAACTAAAGATTAATGAAAGAAAAGATTTCGTAAGATCAAAAAAATCATCAGTCAATGCTTCACTTCAGCATATTTCCTAGCTCACCTGAAAAGAGCGCATATAATTATACAAAAAGAATCACGGGCTTAGTTGCAAAAGCAAATCCCGACCAACCAAACAATACAATTTTGAAATGACGGGAATGGGCGGAAGAGTAATCCAAAACTCAAATAAAATCTGTCCCATTACCCTGATTTCCCACCAAGCGGATAAGCGAATCAAAGCAGAAGCTACAGTCCTATCGTTATCAGTTATCAAATATGCTTCCAAGCTATCACATAGATAGCAAAAGGTTTCACACTAAAAACTAGCAGATGCGACTGCAACAAACCATCTCAAATAGATATTATATTAGGCAGCGATTTCAAAAGTTAAAGAAAGTTTCCCTCAAATAAAACAAAACTCTAGAAGATCAGTTTTGTGAAGACTTCTCTAAAGCCGCAACTACTCGATCAAATAAAGGACGGTACGTCGTATGACTACCAATAGAGCGACAATTTTCCATTTCCCCACATAAAGGAAGAAAAAATAAAGTCAGAATTCAGTCTAACAATATTAATTTCTCAAGTATAGGATGGCTTTCACCAATAATGAAAAAAAAAAAACACAAAATCCTGAAAAAATCCTTGGGCGGTGGCGCATTACTACTTGTCAAATTAGTGCATATGCACTTAAATATTTTCCAAAGTCGAAAAATCGACACCTGTATTACAATGTAAGAAAACTCAAAACTAACGTTAAGGCTTCATTATATTCCCAGTGCGATACTGTGACGCATCTAGACTTACAAACCACAAGGGTCGCTCTTATCGCATCTATTTAAGCGCTCTTTATATTGGTGATTATAATAAAACTTCAAATTATTACGCTAATAACAAGAATCGAAGCCGCTCTCAATTCACGGCCATTCGCAGTACGCTCGCAAGATCCCTATCATTTAGCAGCCTTAATCGTAGGGCAAGTTCTCAAAGGAGCACACATTCTGGCCGTACCTGAACCCGGCGTGGATCGCTGTCCTAAATAAGCAGATCAAAAAAGAAAAAAAAAAAATTGCCAATAATACAGAAAAGACAAGAAATAAATACTGCATAAACTGATGAAAGAAAAAACTCTCAAAACCAAATAAACACACAATATAAAGTAGCTCATCTAAAGCACCACGCACATTATATTTGATATACGAAAAGCCATTTTCTACACCAAAGGGTAAATATGGATCAATCAGAACTCAAGCTCCAAATATCCAACGGTCGCATTTACATACGTGTAATACTAGGCAAAACATTCGCCTAGGGGGCCCAGGATGTTTAAATGAGCTAATCCTTCCCCTGCCACACTACTATGTTCCGGAAAAACTGGCGCACCCTAGTATAACAAACCACACCTGTGAACCCCACCACACTCAGCAAGATGTCGCCAACCCACGAAACCTCACACTACTAAGCAAAAAGAAGGATGATCACAAAACACCGAACAAGACAAAAATTGAATTGGATCATCGTTTAGAACACATCCCGTTTTCAACGCCCGTTCCGCGCGCTACTGTAAGGACATCGATAACAACGATCTGGCGCGTTATCTACAAAGACATACGCTCGTTTAAGATAGTTACCTAAAAAAGTGAAACCTTTAAACTTAAGACAAAGAATATTTGTAAATTTAAAACTTTTATTAATAAATTTTCTCCTAACTATACTATATATTTACTATATATTTTTATTTCAAATGGTGTACTTACATAAATATGTATATGCTGGTTACAAAATTAATCAACCCATTCTTCACGGATTATTATTTAATGTTACATTTGTATCCCGAAAAGGGATATGTGAACATGTAGTGTTGTTTTTATTTATTTAGAAGTTTCAAGAATGTCCAAATTGTTTATTTAATATTATTATCAAACGAATACAAAGTTTATGTTTAAATTGTTATTGAACGAGTTCACAATTTATTTCAAAGAAACTTAAAACGATCGAGTAAGTCAAATGGTTTTGTTGTTACCAAAAATCAAGACTCTTTGTTGTTGTACGTATGCGGAGTGATCGAGGATATGAAGTATTGTGAAATCTTCCGAACCACATAAAAAGCATATGGGTTTGCTTCTACCATTCAAAAGGTGTCCATGTGTCGCAAGTGTATGTCCAATCCTTATACGTGTGAATGTTTTTATATTTTTACAGGTGATTGTGTTGGAATAATGTTGTTTTTGGCCTAATAGATTAGCAAGTTTATAAAAGTGGTTATAGTGTCTCCAATCGTTTAGAGACAGACTGATATATAGTATGTTGTTTAACGTATTTCTTAGTATCCTTTGTGGTGAAGTATGCTGACGTATGCAAAGGTTCTTGTTTGCTTCTTTCGCTCGTTTGTCAGCCATTTCGTTTCCTTGAATCCCTGTGTGTCCAGGTATCCACAAAATTTTGATTATGTTATTGTGTTGAAAATTAAGGTTTTTTATTTTTGTAAGCAGGTAGGAATCGTTTGATTGGTTAAAAATGGCATCTATGGCGGATTTACTGTCGCTGCAAATAATAGTTTTCTTTCCATTCCTAGGGACAAAACGAACCGCTTCCAATATTGCAGCTGGTTCAGCTGTAAATACCGAGCAGTACAAAGGCAAAACAAAAGCAGATATGGTGTCACCGTTCTTGTTTGTCAAAGCAAATGAGGTGCAGGTATCACTTTTGGATCCGTCTGTAAATATAACTCCCAATCATTTCTATAAGGTTGAATAGTTTCTTTATATGGCAGAACATATTCCGTGTTGCTGGTAAATTTCTTGCGATATTGTTGTGTAACGCTGATGCAACTTATAGATAATGTCATGGAAGGCGGAATTATTGAAGGTTCAACCACTGTAGGGCTCGTAATTATCACGAGTTGCTTGGAAATGGTTAGACAACGCATTATGGTTGTGGGTTTGTTGTATCTGCGTGGCATTGGAGAGTGCTATTTACATTCATGAGTGTTAACTCGTTTCTGCATAGAAGCAACTTTGGAATGAGTAGCTGTGTGTTATGTGTGGTCCTTTTGCTTGTCACATTAACGAGAGTGTTTGGGTGACACAAACAATTTTTTGATTATAAGTACTTTACAATATTTAGTCTTAAAAATAAGTTTGATCGAATATATTTACAATGTTCTTTATAAGAAAGAGTCTTATCAAATATTAAGCCTAGAGTTTTTAAGTTATGAGTATGGGGAATTTGTGTATCTTAAAAGGTTAAGGAAGGAAATAAGCAAGAATATTTTCAATAGAAATATAATATAGAAATGATTGGGAGTTATATTTACAGACGGATCCAAAAGTGATACCTGCACCTCATTTGCTTTGACAAACAAGAACGGTGACACCATATCTGCTTTTGTTTTGCCTTTGTACTGCTCGGTATTTACAGCTGAACCAGCTGCAATATTGGAAGCGGTTCGTTTTGTCCCTAGGAATGGAAAGAAAACTATTATTTGCAGCGACAGTAAATCCGCTATAGATGCCATTTTTAACCAATCAAACGATTCCTACCTGCTTACAAAAATAAAAAACCTTAATTTTCAACACAATAACATAATCAAAATTTTGTGGATACCTGGACACACAGGGATTCAAGGAAACGAAATGGCTGACAAACGAGCGAAAGAAGCAAACAAGAACCTTTGCATACGTCAGCATACTTCACCACAAAGGATACTAAGAAATACGTTAAACAACATACTATATATCAGTCTGTCTCTAAACGATTGGAGACACTATAACCACTTTTATAAACTTGCTAATCTATTAGGCCAAAAACAACATTATTCCAACACAATCACCTGTAAAAATATAAAAACATTCACACGTATAAGGATTGGACATACACTTGCGACACATGGACACCTTTTGAATGGTAGAAGCAAACCCATATGCTTTTTATGTGGTTCGGAAGATTTCACAATACTTCATATCCTCGATCACTCCGCATACGTACAACAACAAAGAGTCTTGATTTTTGGTAACAACAAAACCATTTGACTTACTCGATCGTTTTAAGTTTCTTTGAAATAAATTGTGAACTCGTTCAATAACAATTTAAACATAAACTTTGTATTCGTTTGATAATAATATTAAATAAACAATTTGGACATTCTTGAAACTTCTAAATAAATAAAAACAACACTACATGTTCACATATCCCTTTTCGGGATACAAATGTAACATTAAATAATAATCCGTGAAGAATGGGTTGATTAATTTTGTAACCAGCATATACATATTTATGTAAGTACACCATTTGAAATAAAAATATATAGTAAATATATAGTATAGTTAGGAGAAAATTTATTAATAAAAGTTTTAAATTTACAAATATTCTTTGTCTTAAGTTTAAAGGTTTCACTTTTTTAGGTAACTATCTTAAACGAGCGTATGTCTTTGTAGATAACGCGCCAGATCGTTGTTATCGATGTCCTTACAGTAGCGCGAGTTATATCTCAGGTTACGGCTGACGACATGCAGTTGTGCACCACATCGCATGATCAGCCAGTACGTGACCAAAACAGCAGAATCAGCATATTTTGAGTCTGTTGGAATGTGCGGTACACCCACACACTTAGGCAGACTCGAGTTGCTGATCTGATGGCAGAGTCAGTCTGATTCTTGCAACAGAATAGCAAGCATTATTTTAATTATATAACTGGCGCAGTCGAGGCGAGCCGTGGGAAAAAAAAATTAAAAATTGAAAAATAGTGTCAATATCCAACAAATATATTCAATTTGCCGTCACCAGAAGAAAATCAAAAATTTTTGCGAGCAAAGTCCATAAATCAACAAGGAGATTAAATTTTTCCAGCTAACTGAACTTTAAATTATTGAAGTGCATAAAGCAGACTGCGATGCAAGATCTACATATATTGAACTGATAACTTAAATAAGTGCCGAAGGTCTTATTCAGAAAAAACATAACAACCATAACATAACACAGCAGCTACATATTACAAGCTTCAGCATCAATAGCAGCATCACCGAAAACGACAGCGGCAGATACAGCAAAAGCAACCATTCCTATTCAGCAAATAAAAATATAAAAAACAACAAAGTCAACAAAGCCAACAATAACAATACCAGGAGAAACAGCAAAGACAAGACAACAATAGCAACAACAGGCGGAGCAGCCAGCAGCAACAACAGTAAGAATATACAATTATAGAAAAGCATTTTGTCAAAAGCAATTATTTTATAAGTTGTGATTTAGAAAAAAAAATTTTTGTTATTATTAATCTTAATCTGAATTAAATTAAATTTAAAACACACCAAGTATAATGGCAGAACAAATAGAATTATTAACTCGATGCTTAGCATCTTTAACTCAAATAACTGCGCAAAATGCAGCCAATAACCAATTGTCAATTAGGCAAAGAATAGAAAAAGATTTGCAATATTTGGCTCCCTTCGAAGGGAATGTGAAAAAATTGCCGTCCTTCGTTGGGGCAATTGACAGAGTACGTAGAGACTATGTAGGGCAGGAGGAAATATTTTTTAGGGTGATTTATGATCTAAAAATCGGTGGTTTGCAAAAAATTTTTTGCAAACAAATCCACCTCAAGATTGGGTTAGTTGTAAAGCTAAGCTAAGGCAGCATTACAGACCTACAAAAGATCAAATGATGATCACGAAAGAAATTTCGATTCTGAAAGTAAATAGTATAGCGGAATTAAGTAAAAGATTAAACGAAATCGTGGATGATATAACAGAATATAGTGCACTAAGCGAAAATGGTGACGCTATGAGAGAAATTTTTTCGGGAATGCTAATTCAGCGAATAAAACAATTAGCATCAGGGACATTTGCATATACAGTGCAATCGGTCACATCATTAACGGAAATGGCGAATGAAATTTATAAATTTATTGGGTTGGATGAAGGCAATCTAAATCCTTATCTAAAAAGAGGGGGAAACAACTTTCAAGCTAACGCCAAAAATAATGGTGTTAACAATAAAAATTTCTATTCAGGACAAAGGGAACAAAGAAACATTGTTAGTCAAAACAGACCAGATTCGGGACAATATCGTTCACAAAATCAAAATTTTTCTGAACAACAGTATCGTCAACAATCCAGTCAAACAAGACAGCCTCGATGGCAAAATCGTACAAACTATTCAGAACAAGTTCGAACAAATCAAAATCGTTATAATTATTCACAACAGCAAAGAAATTCAGTAAATAGTAGACAACAAGTACAAAATAGGGGACCAGAACCCATGGACGTAGACACAATGAGTAGAAGAGGTGATCCACAAGAATCAAACACGAACGAGGAGTTTTTTACAAATTAGCCTCGGAATCATCAAACAAAATTATAATAATATTAACACTTTTTGAGAAAAAATTTTATGCTTTGGTCGACTCAGGTTCAACCATAAGTATAATGAAAAAATCTAGTTTCGAAAAATTTAAATTACCAGTGCTTGAAAGTGAAAGCACTTTGGTGAATACTTTAAACGGAATAATTAAAACTCCAAATGAGAATGATGACGATTCATTCAGTCTAAGGGCATTTAATGGAGATAATAACATTTAATTTTTTTTTTCTACATATATATAAATGATTTTTTTTTACCCCAGTGGGTAAGGGGTCTTTCTAGAATATACCCATGGTAAGAGATGCCTGTCGTAAGAGGCGACTAAAATCCCATAAATTTTTTTTTTATATATCAAAACCTAAAACGGTTATACATTTTTACTTTTACAGATGACGACAATATTTATTTTTTTAACAATAATCATATCATTGGTGACAGCACTTTTGCAAGTTACACCAATAATAGAAGATGCGGGGTATACAATTATACAAACAGCGGACATAGAAATAGTTAACGAAATAAGTACAGTTATACATACTATAAATCCGACCAAGATAGCAGACATAGTGGATCAGGTTAAAGAAAATATTGAAAAACTAAATATTGAAAATAAAGAAATTTTGTTTGATGAAATAAAAAATATAAAAGCAAAAATCACATCTATAACACCGAATATCAAAAAGAGAAATAAAAGAGGCTTGATAAATATAGGAGGAATAGCATATAAATGGATGTTTGGAGTTATGGATGATGATGACAGACAAGACATTTTGAACCATTTAAAAATTATTGAAGAAAATGGCCATAATGCCATTGTAAATTTAAATAAACAAATAGTAATAAATGAACATTTCAATAGATCACTAAACTTATTAAAAGGAACTATAGAATCAGATAGGAAACAAATAATAGAAACTTTAAATATAATAAACAAAGAGGAAAATAGAATTGAAAGAAAAATTTTGTATAATGATGAAATGAATAAACTAAAATTCATAGAAAGTAAAGTTCAAGAAATACAAAATAATATAGCGGCGGCTAAATACAATATGGTACATCCAAGTATGTTAACTAGGGAAGAAATTGAAAAATATGAGATTGATTTTTACAAACTAAAATTATCAAAAGTAGGAGTAGTAGTATATAGAAACGATACAATAATATTCGCAATTCAGATACCAAGATCATTTTTTCAAACTAAGATTCAATTAATAACCCCAATGCCAAATAGAAATAAATTACAGATTATTGAAAAAGAAAAATTTGTTATAAAAATTGGCGAAAACTATTTTGATTATGTAGAAAATAAAGCATTTAAAAATCTAAAATTGAGTAAAAGCTGCATATTTTCAAATACTTGCGAATTTAAATATAATAATAAAACATCAATACAAGAAATAAGCGATGACACAATATTAATAAGAAATGCAAAAAATGATGTAGTAAAACAAAACTGCGATGACAGAAAAATTGTATTAAAAAATAACTATATAATCAAATTTGTAAATTGTAAAATGGAAATTTTAAAACAAGAATTTAAAAATAATAAAACAGAATATATTCATACAATTATATACCCTGCCGAAAAATTAAACCAAAGCTACACACCAAAATTAACTTTCAATGATATTGCAATAAAAAATATAGAAAACATAAAAGAAATTGCAGAATTAAAATACCATAAAAATGTATCATATGGTATTAATATAACATTGATAATCATTGTAATGGTAGTAGTAGCAATCCTAGTAATAAAATTAAGAAAAAAAACAACAAAAATAAAAATTATAAATAAAAGAAGTCAGGAGACTTCTCAGAGTGGCTCTGGGGGAGTTATATCTCAGGTTACGGCTGACGACATGCAGTTGTGCACCACATCGCATGATCAGCCAGTACGTGACCAAAACAGCAGAATCAGCATATTTTGAGTCTGTTGGAATGTGCGGTACACCCACACACTTAGGCAGACTCGAGTTGCTGATCTGATGGCAGAGTCAGTCTGATTCTTGCAACAGAATAGCAAGCATTATTTTAATTATATAACTCGCGCGGAACGGGCGTTGAAAACGGGATGTGTTCTAAACGATGATCCAATTCAATTTTTGTCTTGTTCGGTGTTTTGTGATCATCCTTCTTTTTGCTTAGTAGTGTGAGGTTTCGTGGGTTGGCGACATCTTGCTGAGTGTGGTGGGGTTCACAGGTGTGGTTTGTTATACTAGGGTGCGCCAGTTTTTCCGGAACATATTAGTGTGGCAGGGGAAGGATTAAAACATCCTGGGCCCCCTAGGCGAATGTTTTGCCTAGTATTACACGTATGTAAATGCGACCGTTGGATATTTGGAGCTGAGTTCTGATTGATCCATATTTACCCTTTGGTGTAGAAAATGGCTTTTCGTATATCAAATATAATGTGCGTGGTGCTTTAGATGAGCTACTTTATATTGTGTGTTTATTTGGTTTTGAGAGTTTTTTCTTTCATCAGTTTATGCAGTATTTATTTCTTGTCTTTTCTGTGTTATTGGCAATTTTTTTTTCTTGTTTGATCGGCTTATTTAGGACAGCGACTCCACGCCGGGTTCAGGTACGGCCAGAATGGGTGCTCCTTTGAGAACTTGCCCTACGATTAAGGCTGCTAAATGATAGGGATCTTGCGAGCGTACTGCGAATGGCCGTGAATTGAGAGCGGCTTCGATTCTTGTTATTAGCGTAATAATTTGAAGTTTTACTATAATCACCAATGTAAGGAGCGCTTATATAGATGCGATAAGAGCGACCCTTGTGGTTTGTAAGTCTAGATGCGTCACAGTATCGCACTGGGAATATAGTGAAGCCTTAACGTTAGTTTTGAGTTTTCTTACATTGTAATACAGGTGTCGATTTTTCGACTTTGGAAAATATTTAAGTGCATATGCACTAATTTGACAAGTAGTAATGCGCCACCGCCCAAGGATTTTTTTCAGGATTTTGGTTTTTATTTTCATTATTGGCGAAAGCCATCCTATACTTGAGAATTTAATTTTGTTAGACTGAATCTTGACTTTGTTTACGAGCGATGTCTGGGCGCACCCTGTTGACTCGTGTTCGCAATCTTTCGAGTACTTTACAAAAGTAGACTTGATTCACAGTTTTCTTCTCAGATTAATGCGCGAACACGCTGCGCCTTCACGTCAGTCCGCACCTCGACTAGTCTCTCACTCCGCACTTCGTCTTCTACGCTTTCTCGCCCCTCCTTAAACTTTGAGCCATTGAAACACCTGGGCACGACTAAGAGCACTATCACCATACACTCTTACAATTTTAGCGTAGGTTTCCGAAGCTGCTTCGCCCAATCTGGCGCACAATTTTATCGCGACACATTGCTCTTGATTTCGTTTTTCCATCTTCGTGACGAGAACTTCAAACACTCGTCTACTCAACTTGACGCAGCATACGAACTAAACAAGCTAGAGCAATGGTACATTTATCAATGGAGAGGGGAGGGTTGCCGGAAAAGGAGAAACGGAATTTTGGGGTCACAAGTTTACCACAAGCGCGGCACTAAAATCTCTCAAACAAGATCCATTACTTAATTGTCCAACCTCGTATGCTCCGTACAACCTCTTTCCTCCAATTTCAGAGCTGAAGTGTTTTTGACCATTGACATGAACTAGCCAGCGTAACCGCTGTATTTTAATTCGCAGAACTATGTCAATGTCGTCGTATATCTCATACAGCTCATCGTTCCATTGAAAGCGATATTCGCCGAGGCTAACGCGCAAAGGACCATAAATCTTTCGAAGAACCTTTCAGTTGTTGTCATCATCCAAGCCCCTGCACCATATAACAGGACGGGAATAATGCGTGAATTATAGAGATTGGTTTTTGTTCCTCGAGTGCAAATACTTCTCATTTGCCTACTCAGCCCGAACTAGCACCTTTTGGCAAGAGTTATCATGCGTTGAATTTCAAGGCTGACATTGTTGATGGTGTTTATACTGGTTCCAAGTTAGACGAAATTATGTACGATTCAAAGTTATGACTGTCAACAGTGGCGTGAGAGGCAAGTAACGAGTACGACGACTGTTTCTTTGATGACAGGAGACATTTCGTCATGTCCTCGTTCAGTGCAAGACCCATTTGCTTTGTACAGAACTAACGGCGCGGGTATTGAGCCCAATGATAACCATGTCATTAGCATTCGGCAGCAGCTGTACACTCTTTTAAAAGATTAAATCTTCAGGTCGAATTATTTTGTCCAGCAGTAGATCGAAGAAGAAGCACGATAGGGAATCGCCTTGTCTCAAACCTTGTTTGGTATCGAATGGCTCAGAGAAGTCTTTCCCGATCTTTACAGAGCTTTTGGTGTTGCTCAACGTCAGTTTACACCGAGATATTAGTTTTGCGGGGATACCTAATTAAGACATTGCCGTATAAAGGTAGCTCCATTTTGTGCTGTCAAAGGCAGCTTCGAAATCAACAAAGAGGTGTTGTGTGTCGATTCTCCTTTCACTGGTCTTTTTCAAGATTTGGCGCATGGTGAATTTCTGATCGGTTGTTGATTTGCCAGGTATAAATTCACACTGATAAGATCCAATCAGTTTGTTGACAGGGAGCTCTAATCTTTCACAAAATACGAACCTCATACGTGAATTCTACAAGAGTATGCTCCGGTCTTGAAACCTTTTGTTAGTCGCCGCATATTTTCATAGAATTTTCAAGCATTACCTCCGTGTCGCTTCCCTCTTCAACTCTCGGTATCTGTTCAATCACGCACGTGTCGGGTCGATCGCAACGTTGCACTGCAGGCCGTCTGTTTTCTCTCCGCTGCAACACGGCACTCCGCGCACTCTTTTCAGTTTTCCGAAAACCAATAGTTTCGATTCCAGCTCTACGTAAGGAGATTGAAATACCGTCCCACAGTGCAAGTCGAATAAAAAATCGTTCTGCTGTTTGCTGTGATTGCAGCTTCTAGACGTCGAACCTTCGTTGTGTTTGTTGACGGGCGTTTTTGCTGCACAGAGGCGAGTGCGAATCAACAGGGTAGTGGACCGAGTCGATGTTAGGACCTCGGAACTTACGCACGTTTTCAGTATCTAGTTGGTGGATTTTTCCTCCCGTAGACAGCCAGGTAGCTTGATGTATTTTCTTGTGCTGGAATGTAGTATTACAGATAACCATATTTTGGGCTCCGGCGTGGTCGATCAGCCTCAACCCATTTTGGGGTGTTCCCTCGTGGAAGCTGGATTTACGGACAACTGCGCCAAAGATATCTTCGGTGCCCACCCTGGCGTTAAAGTCGGAAAGCACAATTCTAATATAGTGGCGGAGGCAGCTCTCATATGTGCGTTCCAAGCGCTCATAGAAAGTATATTTGGCCACATCGTCCTTTTCTTACGTCGAGACGTGGATGCAAATCAGCGATATGTTGAGGACCTCGCTTTGACGCGGATTATGGCTAGACGTTTATTCACTGGGGTGAATGATAGTACTCGGCGACGGATTCTTTCTCCCACCACAAATTCCACACCAAACTTGTGTTTCTTTACCTGGCCTTACAGTCCTTGTCCCGTCCATTGCACGGAAGTCGTGAGCTGCTGGAGCCATATGTAAAATAATCGTTTCTAGCAACTCCCCAGTGAATGGCGATCAGAGAACTTTCTTTCTTAGCTTGCGCGAACTTCTGCACATGCTTCCGTCCCCTGTCACGAGTATGGACATACGAAATCCTACTACATCTTACGCACTGTCTGCGTGGTGTGTGGTAATTTACATCCCACATCAAAATGTACCCTTAAGGAAGAGGATTTAAATAGAAAATGTAGAAGTTATGGGGGAAATCACACTGCAAACTATTGGGGTTGCCCTGTATAAAAAGAATTAAAAGCAAAATTGTCTCTAGGAATTCAATAACGTAGTAATCAAATAATAAATATTCCTCTAAAATATTGAAATATTGTAACCAAATGGAAGCTTTGAAATTATGATTTTCAACCTTATCACACACACAATTTATTCAAGAGATAATCAAAGCTCAAAAACAAATGTTACAAACTTTTTTTAAGTTAAAATGAATGTATGGAACATTTGTATATGGAGTACTAACGGTTTAAACCGTTTACATTTATTTATGAAAATAATATAGATGTCGCTATTGTCACAAATTCATTTCTTTATACCGGGACTTAGGATCTATGTTACAAATCACCCAGATAGAAAGGCACAAGTTGGAACAGTAGTGTTGGTTAGAAAACGATTAAACAATATCTAAAACAAAATCGCTGCGTGGACTTAAACTTGACGGCTATATACTGCTAACTTCGAATTAAAATTACTGGCATCCAATTTAATTTTTTTTTTTTTTTTGGAACGCAAGGTCGTAGATTTCTAGCAGGTGATGATTACAATGCAAAAAAAAGTTAGGTCATAGATTTCTAGCTGGTGGACATTACAATGCAAAACACATGTATTGAGACTTACGACTAATTAATCGCAAAGGACTACAGCTGTATCAAACTATCATAAATAGGGACAATAATGTTGAAGTAATATCTCCTGTTAAGCCGACATATTGGCCTAGTGATAGTTACAAAATGTGAAATTTAATTGATTTCGCTGAAATCAAAAATATAGATAAATCGCACATAGCAGTTGATACATGTGCTGATCTATCTTCTGAGCACTCTCCCGTACTAATAAAGTTATGTGAACAACCCATATTCGTTTATCCGAAAGTGGGTTTAACTTCTTATAAAAGGAATTGGCTTAAATATAAAAAATACGTGAGTAGCTACAATAATGTTAAATACAAAATAAATACAGAAAGAGATATTGACGAAAGCATACCATAACTCAATGATATAACAACTAGCGCAGCTGTCTTAGCAACACCAAACAAAAGCTTTAAGCCTTTTTTTAATCACGAATAGTGGTATACTTGTAGAAAGACTTTTAAATGAAAAGAGGCGTACAAGGCGAGAGTGGCAGATTAATCACTTCCTTTCCTTTCAGCTTCAATTTAAATCTAGTGTACGTAAATTAAAAAACTGCGCCTAAACCCGAGGAAGAATTTAACAATGAAACGTATATAAAGAAGTTGTGTCCAAATTCAAGCAAGCAAAATTTCCTTTGGAAAGGCAAAACGTCCATAAAGTCAGTTGCCATGTGCCATGTTTGTTGGCAATGTCTCTCTCCGCCTACTTTTTCTTCCTTGCGGAGCAAGTCCTTTATGGTATGCGGACCCACTCTAGTGAAGGGTTCAAGTCCTATCATGTAGATGGAAGCAGCGGAGCGGGCGAGGTTATCAGCTAGTTCGTTACCGAACCATATCTTTGTGACCAGACACCCAGATGAGGTGCACATGTTTACATTCCGCTAAGCTATTCAGGAGGAGACTGTTTGTGGTGCCGCTTGATTATCATTAAGTATGGTTATTCGCTCATTGCGATAGTTGCGTTGAACGTTACCCATATGCACCGACTTATGGCAAAGTCATATGCCTGAAAAGTCCACAGGCATGGAGAGCTTAGCACGGGGTTGTACGCTCCCTGCACCGATTACCTCCGACGTTTTCGATCAGTCTGTATACCACTTGATCGTACTATCCCTCAGCAGCGGCTCGAGAGTTGAATCGTTCAATTCAACCTTGCTCCCAAGGGTGACCTTGACTTCTTTATTAAGTTAACCCTTTTGAGAAGGGTCAATGGTATAGTATCACTTAACCCTTTCATCTGCTAGGACGAAATTACATTACCTATGCCACATCCTTCTACCGTCATTTGTAGAAGCGGTGTGAGCTCATGCATGACTTCAGGTGCTGCCGTCGGACAAGTGCGCGTAGTACCCGACATGCAGATACATGCTAATCATTTCAGGTTCTATAGTTGGAGCCCTGCAGAAGTCTGCGAAACTTTCTTTGGTTTGTAGTCCCAGAATTTTCTAGCCAGCCGATTGCATACCATTAGTGCCTTTGTCACCTTGACCAAGGTCAAGTCAACATGCTGCTTCCACCGCTAATTGGAATCCAGCATGAGATCATGATATTTGACCATGTTGGTCATCTCTACCTCTTTGTCTACCCAAAAGTAAGGTTAATGAGGCCGGATGGGGACATACACACATATCGTGAACAGAACGATGGTCGTCTTAGAGAGGTTGATGTTCAATCCAATCCCACTACATCACTCTTTTGACAGGTTTAAACATCTTTGTAGTAAGTCACAGAGAGTTTCCTCGAATTTACCTCTGGCTATACTTGCAATGTCGTCCGCGTAACCTTGGCAGTGGATCTCATTGTCAGTTAACAATGCTAGAAGGTCGTCCACGACAAAACTCCATAGATAGAGGGGATAGCACTTCCCCCGAGTTATTTTTATTTTATTAGGTTCCCCCGGAGATCTATTTTCACCCATATGAATATATTTGTAGCCAGTTTATTTGGGTATTCAATTCCCACTTACACCCGTGGAGAAAATGAAAGTACGCGGGTTATTAGTTGTACCATCACTTTAATTTGTTTTATTTTTAAAATACAATACAATTGTAAATATACCCAAATCACACTGTGAAATTGTTGCTAAATCGAGTTGATCGCTAACAGGAACCGGGTTGAGACCAAATCCAGCGAAGATCCAATTATGCGGTGCGTTGACGCGGCTTAGTATAGAACGTAGTTGACGATCGAATTGCATGCGTCTTATTATTAACTTGCGAACTGTATGTCGATATGAGGCGAGTGTCTGACGAATTGAATGTGCTGGCGAAAGGTGTTTCTGCTTTCTCCTTGTCCATCCTTTTTTATGAGTGAGTTGGTGTGTGGTGAGTTGTATTGTAGTAGCATCCTGTGGTGAACTGCGCTGTTTCATTAGGATGGACCAGTTTTACCGGGTAGAAGGGGTGAATGCTTAACTCATTCAAACGTTCTTGGCCCCCTAGGCGAATATTTTGCCTAGTATTACACGTTGTTGCATGTATTTCGGCGTACTGCTGGTAGAGTTGCCGAGGGTGCAGAATACATGCTGTATATCCTGAAAATGCCTTCTGTTTTAAACATAGTATTAAGTATTTATTTACCTGTACTTACGTTACGTATGGCAAGGAACTATATTTTGCGGGTTTATCCGACTTATTATTTTAGTAAAAAAGTAATTTAAAATTTCTTATTTCATTGGTATGGAATACCGGTTGTTTCTTATTTGCCTTTTCTATGTTATCGGCTTATAAAGGATAGTAACTCCATGCCTGGCTCAGATGTGGCCAGAATGGGTACTCCTTAGCCCTAGATTTAGGACTATAAAATTAGAGTGATCTTGCGAGCGAGTAGCCGGTAATTGCGAACGGCTTCATTTAGAATTATAATTTTTTAAGTGGGATGTTCAAGTTGTACAACAGATTCCTATTCAAAAGCTTATGTAGAGTGCTTATGTAGGGACGATAAGAGCGACCTCTGCTTTTTTTTCCTATCCCTTTGGAACGATTTTGTTATATATTGTGTTTAAGTGAGTATGCACTAATTTGGATTTTAGTAGCCACCGCTCAAGGATTCATTCAGGATTGTGTTTTTTCCATTATTGGCGAAAGCCATCCTGCGGGGTCGAAAAGTAACATATATTAGAGTTTTTAATATTGTTAGACCGAAATCTTACTTTGTTTTTTCTACCAATATGTGAGGTATTAGAATATTGTGGCTCTAGTGGTAGTCGTACGACGTACCGGCCATTATTTGATCGAGTAGTTGTAGCATTGGAGAAGCCCTTACAACACTGATCGTCTCTAGTTTTGTTTAATATTCCGGGAAGTTTCCCTATCTTTTTAAATTTCCTTAAATGTGAATAAGGCATTTATTTGATTTTTTCTCAACTTGAGTTGGTGTGTTGGTAACTAGTTCTGTAACTAGTCCACTTTGTATTTCGCTGTGTAGCGTTTGAACTTTTTGAGCCTTTGAGCAATATGGTGTCTCTTGGCTATTTTTAGAATTTTGTTTTTCGGGATTTGCGTTTGCAATTAAACCCGTGGTTCTTGATGTATAAGCGCTTTTATGGGGTGGGATGTTATATGTGCTGTAATGAAGCATTGAGTGATGTCTTTTGTGACAATATATGTAGGGGTGGATTCGTGTTTATTTTCAAAAAATAGGGTTTATTAGTTGATTTTACAAACGTGTCTTATTTTGATTGTGTCTTATTTTAATTTTACACAAAATGTTCTTATTTTATTTTACACAAAATGTTTTAGTTTTAGTTTCGACTGGCACCGTGCTCGTCCGCGTGTCGACTGACTGTCGTTTCTCGAGTCTTCGTTACTCGTTGTCTATTTGAGTCAGTGTTGCATGTCACCGTCCATACGCTCGTTGTCTCTTGTAGTCAGTGTTGCATGTCACCGTTCATACGCTCGCCCACTTCTGGTCTGTCCTTTATGCGTTCCCACATATATGCAATTGAATTTGCTTTTGCAATTTTTATATGTGTGCTCATGTGACAAGCAATTTGTGCATAATTTTTTTGATCTCACGAAATTGTTTCTTTCATTAATTTTTAGTTTTTAAAACTTCTCGCAAGATATCAGTTTATGCCCTCTTTTGCATGACGTTTGTTTTCTTTGTTCTGATATGAACGTTTGCGTTTTGTAAAAGCTTCTGTTTAAATTTTTGTTGCTTCTAGCTTGGGGTCTCTTTAAGCTTATATTTTGGTCGTGTTTAATGGTCTTGGTTTTGATTGTTTTTTCTTCTAACCTTTCCGCAATTTCATATTGGGTGGTGAGAAAATCTTTCATTTGTTACCACGTTGGGCACTTTTTTCGTGATGAGAGCGATTGCTCCCATAAAAGTAACGACTTTTCTGGTAATGCGGCGGTGCAAATGTTTACCAGAATTGGGTCCCAGCTATGTGTGGGAATATTTAGTGTCGATAGAATGGACAAACAATTTGAAACAGTGGATTCTAGTTTGATGAATTCTACACTTGTTCCTTTCTTATTTTTAGGCAAGTTTAATAGTGTCGTTACTTGCTTATCGACCAGTATCTTTCGTTTTCAAATCTAGCTTTTAGAGCTTCCCAAGCCAAATTGAAATTGTCGTCATTTAATGCGAACTGTTTAACTATTTCGCCTGCTTGACCTTTTGTTTTGTATCGGAGGTGACACAGTTTTTGTGCCTTTGAAAGTTGTGGATGGTTGATGTAAACGGCTGTGAACATGTCCCGGAAGGATGGCCATTCTTCATAACCTCCGTAAAACGTTTCTGCATCACATGCAGGCACCTCGAGTTGGATGCCTGAACTTGCCTCTTGATTGTCTATTTGTGGCAGCTCTACTCCACTGTGGGGAGTAGGTGCAATTGCTTTAATGAGCTTTAATTGATCGGAGATCATAGCTTTCGTTTCTTCATATTGGTCCGAGCAGTTTTCGTAAATGTCGTAAGCAGATAATTTAAAATTTTGTGGTAGATCTGAATCGTCAGAATCTACAATGGCGTCATGAACTGCTTGGAGGCGAGTCCAAAAATTTTTTAGATTTTGACTTTTGATTTCTAGTAGCGATTCCGAATTTTCCTGAATCGGTGAGGAGGCAAATCTAGTGCAGTATCTTGTTAAACTGTCACTTTCTGAAATAAATCTAGCAACCTGTTTTGAGCGTGTAGCTCCAGGTGTACTTTGATTTTTTGTTATTAACCATTTTTGATATATTGTATATGTTTGTATTAAAATATTGTTAAAGCTTTTCTCAGTGTAAACTGATTTATGGTATCTAATAGAGGCGAAAGGTGTAATAAATTGTATACTATTTTTTAAATAAATAAGAGTTTTTTCAGATTATATCGATACAAACGTATATTTTATTAATATCGTTTTGTATTTATTTGCAGTAGTATTATTCTTATTTATTTTGAATTGTTAATTGCTATTAAAAACCGTACTTTTTATTAATTAAAATATTTTATGTCCGAATATTTTGTATATAGGTACACCCTAATACTTGGACTTATGTGTATGTTTGTATGTGCTTATGAAGTTGCTTATGTTTTGTGCAATTGAGAGCTCGTTAGGGAGATCAATTAGCTTTTTGTCCGCAATTCTGCTTGTTTTTGTTTGCCAAAGAACAAGAGATATTGCCCGATAATTGCAATTGTGGACTTTGAACTTTTATGTTTTAATATAAGATGTATGTTTGCATATACGGGGGTTCATGTATATATGTATGTTCGTACTGGGAGCAGAACGCGAAAGCGAATTATGGTAATGTGCAGGTATGCTCCCGTATGCACTTTGATACTATGTTTGGTATTTATTGCTTTTGTTTCGCGCCCGAATAGTGTTTGTTTTTGTTTATTTCCACTGTTTTTTTATATAATTTTTGTTTTGTTGGTTCGAACTTTTAACAAGTGTTAATGTTTTTTTGTTTAATTAGGAATTTCGTCCCTATTCCCTGCACTCTTCAATTTGGTTTTGATGTTTTGTTTTGTACATTGTTTTTTTTTCTTACTTTTTTCCACTTTAGTGTATACAGATATACATATGTATGTGTTTTGTTTTTTGTTGCGATACTGCACTTTTTTGTCTATTTGTTGTATATGTATGTATATAAATCTATGGGTATCTTGTTTTTTTTTGTTTTGTTTTTTGTTCTGGTTGGGTCACTGCCCCTTTTTTTCGTTTTTTTTTTTCACTGCACACTGTTTTGGTTGTTTTTTGTTTGTTTTTGTTCGCCACTGCACTGATTTTGTAGAGGTTTGTATTGTTTTTTTTTTATATTTTAGTTTGTCACCATGATTTTAAAGTATTTTTTGTTTTTATTGGACGGAACCAATAGTGCCATTCGGAATGGCTCGAAGGACCATGAATACTTTGACAAGAATCCTAACCACTTCCGACCATTAAATAAGAATGTTCACACATTTTAAATGTCCAATCATTTTAATTTATTGATTACTTAACACGAACAAAAAATATAAAGTTATGTTCGACATAGTAGTGTATAAAGTGGGTGGATATGACCGGACCGCTGAACGATTGTATGTATAAGATATTGATGTGGCGCGTACAAACGAATATCTTGTCGACGAATGTTGAGCGCCGTGTCGATGTGTGGTTTGTGTAGATCGAGTGTCGAAGATGTGGATAGATCGCTGCTGTTGATGTTCAAGCTGAAGCGCGCGGGACGGGTGTCGAAATACGGATGTTGATCTGCGCAGTGTGTCGAACGAAAGTTGACATCGAATTGTATAAGGGAATGTTGATGTGTCGATGGGCCAACTGCAGGTGACGAATTGAATGTGCTGGCGAAAGGTGTCTCTGCTTTCTCCTTGTCCATCCTTTTTGATGAGTGAGGTGGTGTGTGGTGAGTTAAATTCTAGTGGCATCCAATGGTGAACTGCGCTGTTTCATTAGGATGGACAAGTTTTACATTTAAACAGCAGCTCTACTCTCGGATGTGGAGTAGGTGCAATTGCTTTAATGAGCTTTAATTGATCGGAGATCATAGCTTTTGTTTCTTCATATTGGTCTAAGCAGTTTTCGTAAATATCGTAAGCCGCTGATTTGAAATTGTGTGTATCTGAATCGTTAGAATCTAGAATGGCGTCATGAGCCGCTTGGTGGCGAGTCCAAAAGTTTTCAAGACTTTGAATTTTGATTTCTAATAACGTTTCAGAGTTTTCATGAATCGATGAAGCGGCAAATCTAGTGCAGTATCTTGTTAAACTATCACTTTCTGAAATGAATTGAATAGCCTGTTTTGAGCGTGTAGCTCCAGGTGTACTTTGAGTTTTGTTATTGACCATTTTTGTTATATTATATATTAAAATATTTGTCAAAATGAACTAAATTTTTCTCAATGTAAACCGATTTGTAGTATTTAATCGAAACGATATAGTGTAATTGTATACTCTTTTTAAATAAATAAGAGTTTTTTCAGACTTTTATCGGGTAAAAACGTATATTTTATTAATATCGTTTTGTATTTACTTACAATTGTATTATTTTTATTTATATTTTATTTTGAATTGATAATTACTATTAACCCGCGTTTTTTATATATCAAAATATTTGATGTCCGAATATTTTGAATTTAGGTACACCCTAATACCTGGACTTGTATGTGCTTATGTTTTGTGCAGTTGAGAGCTCGTTGAGGAGATCAATGCGCTATTTACATATGTATGCACGAATTGTTTGTGTGATTTTATGATTATGTTTTATTCGTAAGCAATTGAGAGCTCGTTAGAGAGATCAATTTGCTTTTTGTATGCAATCCTGCTTGTTTTTGTTTACCAAAGAACAAGTGGTATTGCTGAATAGTTGCAAATATGGACTTTGAATATTTGTGTGTACTAATATTTATGTGTTAATTTTGCTTGTTATTGCTTGGCAATATATTTGCACGACGAAAAGAGAGTGCGAAAACGGATTCGGTAAAATGTTTTCCGTATGCACTATTATATATATGTACATATGTAAATAATCATACTATGTTCTAACATTTCTGTTAAGGTTTCTGTGAATATGTTTTTGTGGTATGTACATATGTATATTAAGAATATATGAGGATAAAAATGTTTCCACTAGGTATACATATTTGCGAATATGTATGTATGTCTTTTTTTAAATCTTGCTGTGTTTTTTTTTAATGTTAGAATTTTTACTTATGTTTGTGCCTTTGCTTACTTTATTTATGCAATCCTCCTTAATGTTTTGTTAAAAATAAGAGGTATACCGGAAAATATTGCAAGTAAATCTTGAATTTTGGTTTGTTTGTGTGTTTGAATACACGAAGGTAAGCTAGTACATAGGCAATAAATTAATATTATTTATTATTGATATACCTAAAGGTTATACCAAACTGTGTTCGGGTTTTCCGGAAAATAAACTTGAAACTGTGACAGTTTGGTAACCGTTTTTTCGAGGTTAAAACGGATTTTGAAATACAGTTTTATATTAGTTATATACTAATTAACTAAACGTATTTTTTACATACATACATATGTATATTTAGAATAAATGAAATAAATACGCTCACTTTGTTTTTCCTCCAGGGGCTTTTTAGGAGTATGTAGGTATTTATGTACATGTTTTGTCGCCAATTCTCTCTCTCTTCTTCCAGATGCTTATGGGCTTCTCGAGTTTTGTCCCTCTTTCTGTGCTCCAGATACTCTTTGCCCTGTTGTTTTGTTTGTATGTTTATATGTTTTCATTGTTCGCGCCCGTTTGTACCGTTTTTGTTTCAGTGCTTTTACTTCGCGCCCGATTTATGATTTGTTTTTGATTTACTTATGTTTTGTTTTTAGATTTCGCGCTCGTTAGGTTTAGTTGGTTAATACCATTTATGTTGTTTTTTTGACACGCACGTTTAACATATGGTAAACATATGTTTGAAATAATTTGTTTTTATTTATTTTTTTCTTTATTATTATTTATATACTAGCTGACCCCGCAGCCGTTGCCCTGCGTGAATTTATTAGTTTTGAAATGAAAAGAAAGTTGAAAATCATTTATTTTTTTTTTTAATGTAGCGCAGCTTGATAAACAATTTTTTTGTTTTCTGTTCTGGTGCGTAAATATACGGAGAAGATGGGTTTCCAACTCGTGAACACGCCACGTATATCTGGTCGTGTGAAAAACATAGCTTTTCTAGATTTATGCCACACTTGTATCTATCTATCCTTTTGTCCTCTTGCCATCACAAATGCAATTTTCTCTGGAAACGGAATATGTTTGAAATGAAATTACTGTCTCCTTATATTCGGTAACTGCGTCACAATTATTGGGGTTCTTTACACAGTTTCGGTGAATAAATGAAGATTGTGAAACATACTAATGACAGATCTAACTTTGAGATGCAAATTATGCTGTGGCATACCAATCCTACCCAAAGAATTTAGAAATTCCACTGGATAATTCACAGCTTTGTCTTCATTGTCAAGACGATCGATCGATTTGTATGAGCGCAAATACTTCTGAATTTGACTTTGAATTTTCCAGTCATTAACATTGGCATTTTTGGCAACTAAAATTGCGCGGGCTTTTAAGCAATCGCAGTTATGACAATTTGCCATTGTTGGGATAAACGTGATGAGTTCTTCTTTCGTTGAAGTGAATTGACAATAGGCAGGAAAAATTTATATCAAACCAATGGAAGTATCAATCGAAATTTGCCCATTTCATTTCAGTGGCATGCGGAGTAGCTATCGCATCGTCCATCATTTGATTCCAGTTATTATCCTTTTCCAGTAATTGTACTAGCTGGCTTGCAAACACTCTACCATCCACAGTACGCAATGGCTTAAATGAAGTTGAACCGCGAGGCGCACCATAGTCAGAAAACTTTCATGAAATGCAAATGTAAATATCCTACAAAGCGCTTTATTGCAGTTCACGTATCGACCCATTTGATACTTACTGATCTCATCTCATTCAAGGCCAATAATCGCAATGTTGCTTTCTTAGGTGATGTATTTGCAAACGTATTTCAGTGATTTCACCAAACTATAATACTCAAGTTTTGAATGTGAATTAGACAACAGCGGCGAATGTGGTACGATCCATGTGTTGTCAACTTCGATATTCACTCCTCTAAATGGAATGCTAAATGTTCTGCCATTGTCGTCTGGTGAGCGACGCCGATACAGTGGATATCCATTATTTCCAGTTTGCGTTTCCTAAAGAAATGCACGTGGATAGTGTTTCGTGCATTTATTGTCAGACATACAAACCGAAGAAGGATTATGGTGTTCGCAATGTTCATGAACCATATTGGTTTTTACCACTTCGTATAATTCTGGATCTATCTCTGGATGAGGAATTTCCGCAAAAATTATTGCATTAATTTAATCTAATGTAACCACCATCCACCACAAAAAAGAAGGAGCGGAAAGCCTCTTTTTTGCCCCTCAACAGAGTATATCCAGCATCTAACAGCACGTTTATTCAAGATAAAGTCCATCAAACATCCTATCTGTTGATTGAAAAGTCGTGTTGTCACATCGTGACGATCGCTGAGTAGCTATCGCGGTCCATAATTCAGCACGTACTATAGTTCATCGCATCCTGGGAGTACTTCCTGCATTGCCTTGCCTTAGGCTGCCATCAACTGATGCCAAACAGAACGCCGACCGATATTAGCGCGACCTCTTCGTGGCTTCGTAACAAATTTCAATCTGTAATTGATCTTTTTATGTGAAACACGCATAAAGTTTTCACTGAATAATTTTAAAAAATTTTTCTTTTGAATAGCTGGATTAAAAAAGCAAGCGACCGAAATTGAACGGTTCAAACAATTTACAAATCAAAATATTGAAAAATAAAACAAAAAAAAAAAAATTTAAAAAAATTATAGGAAAAGAAGTTATTTTTTTGGAATTGTCCAATTTTCCGACTTTTCCTAATTAAAAATATAAAGTATTTTTATTCTAAACCTTCCCCGATCGACAACGAACACATTAAAAAAACAATTATCAAATTTGATTCAGTCGTATGAAAGTTATGAGCGTACATACCTTTTGGCGATTCATTTTTATTTATATAGATAAATGTATGTATACTTATGTACTTGTATATAGATATGTTCGTATTTTATATCCTTTTCTTGTTCCTGTACCACCGCACTGCACTCTGAATATTTGGTTTTGTGTTGGGTTTTAGTTTGTTTAAATCTTTCAACGTACGTCTGAGGTCAATATATTTTCTTTTCACAGACTTATTTTGATTTTTAGTGCTGTTTTATTAGGCTGTTTTTTTTTCCACTGCAAAAGTTTTGTTTTTTGTTCACCGCACAAGTATATGTTTACTTATATTTTTATTGTGGTTCTTGTTTTTCCACTAGTGCCTTTCTGTGAGGCTCGAAGGACCATGAATAGATTTGTAGCCAGTTTATTTGAGTATTCAAATCCCTCTTACACCCGTGAAGAAAATGAAAGTACGCGGGTTATTAGTTGTACCATCACTTTAATTTGTTTTATTTTTAAAATACAATACAATTGTAAATATACCCAAATCGCACTGTGAAATTGTTGCTAAATCGAGTTGAGCGCTAACAGGAACCGGGTTGAGACCAAATCCAGCGAAGATCCAATTATGCGGTGCATTGACGCGGCTTAGTATAGAACGTAGTTGATGATCGAATTGCATGCGTCTTATTATTAACTTGCGAACTGTATGTCGATATGCGGCGAGTGTCTGGCGAATTGAATGTGCTGGCGAAAGGTGTCTCTGCTTTCTCCTTGTCCATCCTTTTTTATGAGTGAGTTGGTGTGTGGTGAGTTGTATTGTAGTAGCATCCTGTGGTGAACTGCGCTGTTTCATTAGGATGGACCAGTTTTACCGGGTAGAAGGGGTGAATGCTTAACTCATTTAAACACCATATAAAATATATAACACTAAACAAAACTATTTGTAATAATTTAAACCAAAATAGATATATTCTTTAAATATTTTTAATTAAATCGAAAAGATTTACCAACATTTTGATACAATAAATAAGAATGCCATAGAATGAGGGTTTCCTAAATATTTTATTACTAAAACGGCCAAATACCTAAAAAAGTCAAGAGTGCGTTGCCATTTATGCTATACATTTTATTACTTTAAGTACGTATTAATATTAAGTATTAATATTCAGATGTATTTTACCTAGTTTTGATTAAAATTTTATTTATTGTATCAAAACATTGGTAAATCTTTCCAATTTTATTAAAAATATTTGAAGAATATATCTATTTTTGTTATTGTATATATTATATGGGTGAAAATTGGCATCCTGGAGAACCGTACACACAAAATATATCGGTAACGCGCCTATATTGCCACCTCTTTACTATTTTTAGGTTTTTTTATTTAAATCTCTGTGCCGTAAAATCAACTATTTCGATCAGGTGATCTCGGCTATTGACGACCATATGATTCTTTTGTTACTTGTATGATTCTACAATAATCGCGATGACATTGTGTCAAATGATCTCTCAAGTTACTTGTGTTCCCACTTGTATAAATTATTTTTAGGCACTAGTGCGCTTTATTCAGGCTCGATCAGAACTAAACTCTAAAACATTCTTACTCTTAAGTCTAAGCCTAAGCCGTCCTCACTACCGCTACCGTCGTCGCTGTCGACGATTACGCCGACTTGCGTGTAGTGTGAGTCGTTGCTAGTTTGCGCCATATTTGTGCTGCGCCAGCGGATACTACGGCTACGGTAGCTTGTGAGTATCGTTTGTTGTTGCTTGTCGTTGGATCATAACTCGGGCCGTTGGTCATGGATTGGGGTGGTGTTAATGTTCAGCATTGCCTGAAGCGGATGTTAGGCAGACAATGCTGACTTGGTATTTTGGTGGTTTGCGTTTCGAGTTAACTCCTCCCTTCCTAAGTGGGAATCGTCCGCGATTCTCTCGGTGACCTCTCTTACTAAGACATTCATTGCCTTTTTCGCGGTGTGTTTTTTATATTTGCTTAGAGCAAGTCGCAAGATTACTAGGATAAAGATTGATGATATCGTTACCATAAAAATCAATGTTGTTGAGTTGACTTTTCCTCGAAGAGCGCCAATATGGTTGATATTTTCCGCATTCATTTCATGAAGATAGTTCAAACTCAATGTCTCTATATGTCCTAAAAGATTGACTCTTTGAGCCGTTGGAGTGCCAGGAGTACGAGTAGGAGTATGATTTCGATTGTGATACTCGGTCCCATTTACCTTTACTGACTGATCGAAAGTCAAAATGTAAGTACCGCTGACGGTTCTGCTATCTCCTTTTTCAACCTCTATCGTTGCAGTGGCATTGTTGTAATGACAATGCCGTCATCGATTTCTTTGATGCCCTTATCATGATTGGTAGTAGTTGAACAATTTGCTACAGCACCTTTTTAATAGTTGCTGACAACAAGTAGGGGTTGTTTGCTTCTTGCAAAAAGTTGAAAAAGTTGATTTTTCACATTTAACAGCATACGCTTCGTTTCCGCACTCAGCGACGGTATTAGTATCCCCAAAGTGTAGGACTCCTCCTTCGTGAGGCACGGCGAATAAACTATATTTTTTACAAATTTTTGGATACTTAACTTCTTCTTCTTCTTTACTGGCGTAGACACCGCTTATGCGATTATAGCCGATTCAAAAACAGCGCGCCAGTCGTTTCTTCTCTTCGCTACGTGGCGCCAATTGGATATTCCAAGCGAAGCCAGGTCCCTCTCCACTTGGTCCTTCCAACGGAGTGGAGGTCTTCCTCTTCCTCTGCTTCCCGCGGCGGGTACTGCGTCGAATACTTTCAGAGCTGGAGCGTTTTCATCCATCCGGACAACATGACCTAGCCAGCGTAGCCGCTGTCTTTTAATTCGCTGAACTATGTCAATGTCGTCGTATATCTCGTACAGCTCATCGTTCCATCGAATGCGATATTCGCCGTGGCCAACGCGCAAAGGACCATAAATCTTTCGCAGAACCTTTCTCTCGAAAACTCGCAACGTCGACTCATCGGTTGCTTTTCATCGTCCAAGCCTCTGCACCATATAGCAGGACGGGAATAATGAGCGACTTATAGAGTTTGGTTTTTGTTCGTCGAGAGAGGACTTTACTTTTCAATTGCCTACTCAGTCCGAAGTAGCACCTGTTGGCAAGAGTAATCCTGCGTTGGATTTCCAGGCTGACATTGTTGGTGGTGTTAATGCTGGTTCCTAAATAGACGAAATTATCTACAACTTCAAAGTTATGACTGTCAACAGTGACGTGAGGGGCCAAGTCGCGAGTGCGACGACTGTTTGTTTGATGACAGGAGATATTTCGTCTTGCCCTCGTTCACTGCCAGACCCATTTGAGTTGCTTCCTTGTTCAGTCTGGAGAAAGCAGAACTAACGGCGCGGGTGTTGAGGCCGATGATATCAATATCATCGGCATACGCCAGCAGCTGTACACTCTTGTAAAAGATTGTACCTGCTCGATTAAGTTCTGCAGCTCGAATAATTTTCTCGAGCAGCAGATTGAAAAAGTCACACGATAGGGAGACGCCTTGTCTGAAACCTCGTTTGGTATCGAACGGCTCGGAGAGGTCCTTCCCGATCCTAACGGAGCTTTTCATGTTGCTCAACGTCAGTTTACACAGCCGTATTAGTTTTGCGGGGATACCAAATTCAGACATCGCGGCATAAAGGCAGCTCCTTTTCGTGCTGTCGAAAGCAGCTTTGAAATCGACGAAGAGGTGGTGTGTGTCGATTCTTCTTTCACGGGTCTTTTCCAAGATTTGGCGCATGGTGAATATCTGGTCGGTTGTTGATTTACCAGGTCTAAAGCCACACTGATAAGGTCCAATCAGTTTGTTGACGGTGGGCTTTAATCTTTCACACAATACGCTCGACAGAACCTTATATGCGATGTTGAGGAGGCTAATCCCATGGTAGTTGGCGCAGATTGTGGGGTCTCCTTTTTTATGGATTGGGCATAGCACACTTAAATTCCAATCGTTGGGCATACTTTCGTCCGACCATATTTTACAAAGAAGCTGATGCATGCACCTTATCAGCTCTTCGCCGCCGTGTTTGAATAGCTCGGCCGGCAATCCGTCGGCCCCTGCCGCTTTGTTGTTTTTCAGGCGGGCAATTGCTATTCGAACTTCATCATGGTCGGGCAATGGAACATCTGCTCCATCGTCATCGATTGGCGGGATCGGGTTCGTTTTCTCCTGGTGTTGTGTGTTCACTGCCATTCAGCAGGCTGGAGAAGTGTTCCCTCCATAATTTAAGTATGCTCTGGGCATCGGTAACTAGATCACCTTTCGGGGGGTTTTACAAGAGTATGCTCCGGTCTTGAAACCTTCTGTAAGCCGCCGCATCTTTTCGTAGAATTTTCGAGCATTACCCCTGTCGGCCAGCTTATCAAGCTCTTCGTACTCACGCATTTCGGCCTCTTTCTTTTTCTGTCTACAAATGCGTCTCGCTTCCCTCTTCAACTCTCGGTATCTATCCCATCCCGCACGTGTTGTGGTCGATCGTAACGTTGCGAGGTAGGCAGCCTGTTTTCTCTCCGCTGCGACACGGCACTCCTCGTCGTACCAGCTGTTCCTTTGCACTTTCCGAAAACCAATGGTTTCGGTTGCAGGCTTTTGGGACGTTTTTAAACCCAGTTGTTGACGAGTGCTCTCAAAGAGCAGGAGTGCAAGCCGAGTAGAAAATCGTTCGGCTGTCTGTTGTGATTGCAGCTTCTCGACGTCGAACCTTCCTTGTGTTTGTTGGCGTGCGTTTTTTGCTGCACAGAGGAGGGTGCGAATTTTGGCTGCAACAATATAGTGGTCCGAGTCGATGTTAGGACCTCGGAGCGCACGCACATCTAAAACACTGGAGACGTGTCTTCCGTCTATCACAACATGATCGATCTGGTTGGTGGTTTTTCGATCCGGAGACAGCCAGGTAGCTTGATGTATCTTCTTTTGCAGGAATCTTGTACTACAAATAACCATATTTCGGGCCCCGGCGAAGTCGATCAGCCTCAACACATTTGGGGATGTTTCCTCGTGGAGGCTGAATTTACCGACCGTAGTGCCAAAGATACCTTCTTTGCCCACCCTGGCGTTGAAGTCGCCAAGCACGATTTTGACATCGTGGCGGGGGCATCTCTCATAAGTGCGCTCCAAGCACTCATAAAAGGCATCTTTGGTCACATCGTCCTTCTCTTCCGTCGGGGCGTGGGCGCAAATCAGCGATATGTTGAAGAACCTCGCTTTGATGCGGATTGTGGCTAGACGTTCATTCTCCGGAGTGAATGATAGTACTCGGCGACGGAGTCTCTCTCCCACCACGAATCCAACACAAAACTTGCGCTCCTTTATATGGCCACTGTAGTAAATGTCACAAGGACCTACTCGTCTCTGTCCTTGTCCCGTCCATCGCATTTCTTGGACGGCGGTGATGTCAGCCTTTATCTTTACGAGGACATCTACCAGCTGGGCAGCGGCACCTTCCCAATTAAGGGACCGGACATTCCAGGTGCATGCACCGGAAGTCGTGAGCTGCTTGAGTCATATGTAAAAGAATCGTTTCTGGCCACTCCCAAGTGAATGGCGATCAGAGAACTTTCCTCACTTGCGTGTACTTCTACACATGAATCCATCCTCCATACTTAACTACAAAGTACAAATTATTCTTATTTTGTAAAGCCTTAAAGTTAGACATTCCTATTTTTTCTATTATAGTTATATTAGTCGAGTGCTCATTGATAATATTATTGATATCACTATTATCTAATATTATTGGGTTCACTAGGTTCAACTTAGCTAGGGCTATTGAGATTGTGATTGTTTGCAGTTCGAGGACTATAACTCTATTTCTTGCAAGTATTGTTTCGTAAAGATGACCTGTGTCTATTGTTTCCTTTCTTGTTGAGTTTATAACTGTGTTCATTGTTTGCGTGATTTCCAAGATTTTTTGCTGAATATGCGTATTAATTTTGTACTGTCTGTTATTATAGTCATGTCTTATTTGTAGTCTTTGGAAATCGTCAAAGTCAGGGGTGCAGGCGACGACTTTTAGTGCAGTACCTAAAAAGTTTAAGCTCCGTGCCTGTCGATGGTGAATGTCAACGGTTCGAAGTAAAATCTCGATGTATTTTATGTCTGCTTCTACTATTTTCTTCATGTGTGTCAATGGGAAAAGGCCCATATATCCTGCCGTCTCGTCGTTCAATGTTGCATATAGTGTCAAATTGGTAAAGTGCGTCAAATAACCGTAATGTTCCCATACCATGTTCCCATCCCTTTGGATGTAGTTGGAGTTGGTGTAGTTAGTTAGCTTTTGTGTTAAAGTGGTCGTCAATAGGAATGTCGATATTATCCTGTAATTTAAAATACAAGACTTAAAGTAATAAAGTGATTAATTAAGGTGGACGAAGGTTGTCTTTGTGGACCCTCCTCCCCTTTATAAGAACGGTGGTGCCTAGGTCCTGTTCGACTACTTGTTCTGTAAATAATGTTGAGAGTTTATTGCCTAGCCTTCGATTAACTTTCACTAGGACCTTGTCGCCAACGTTATACGTCACATTCTGACGACCCTTATTATGGTATTCGCGATCACTGTCCTGTGCTTTTTCGATACGATTTCGAACTAGTTCCGTAATGTTAGCTGAGCTGGGATGGAGGATGTCTATTGGTTTTTCGTGGGTTATTGAATGAATTGTCTTACTATATTCTATGGTGGCAAGCAAAATCAAGTCAACAGTGTCATCGAGATTTCTTCCTAGTTTTAGACACCTAGCTATTTCAGTTAAGGTACTGTGAAAACGCTCCACTTGCCCGTTTGAGGTGCTATGCAGTGGAGGGGCGTTGGCGATTTTCACATTGTTGTAATTTAGCAAAGTTGATTTTATAGCATTTGAGTTAAGTGACTTTTCGTTGTCACAGTATATAGTTTTAACGTTTGGAAAAATGTTTATTAGCTGTAGTATAGGTTGTTTTACGTCTATGATGGTTCTAGACGCGATTTTCTGCACTATAGCAAATTTAGAAAACTTATCGACGCAAGTTAGAAAATATTTCTGGTCTGTGGAGAAAATATCGACATGTAATATTTCACCAGGATTACATGGAACCGGTGTTGCCGCAATAACATGCTTCTTTGGATGTCTAATGTATTTAGACTTTGAACATATTCGGCAGTTTGGTACTACTTCCCTTGCCTTTTTATTCATCTTCGGGAAAAAATAGTCAGCCTAGATCTGCTTTACATTTTCTTGCGCTGCCCTATGAGCTCTGTTGTAAAAATGAGTCAATAGAATATATTTTGCGCCGAAAAGTGTACTCTTTATTTATACTATCAAGACTAACTTATTACATAGTTCTAAATGCTATTTATACTAACTAGTATGTTTACTTATTACTAGTTGATATTTTGTTTAGATACAGATTGTATTATTTTTTTATTAATATTATTTACATATATTGTTTTTTCGGTTACTTTCCTCGCACTCACCGTTCGGAAAATTGTATAAAAAAAGCAACTCACAATTCCGGCAGAAATTTACAAAATGTATTTTAACTAAGAAGAATTTTATGTACAAAAAAAAAATAAAATTGAATTGGAAAATGGATGTTCGCACAATGTGTACAATTTGGCACTCGGGGTGAACAGTACGGCTTTCGTTAGCGGATCGCAAAAGAAGAAGTGACGAACTTGTTTCTCCGCCCCTTTTGTTCCCTTTTGGTTGTGGTGGAAAACGCAGTAGTAATGTAGTTATGTGTGATGTGGATTGTAGGTGGCGTCGAGATGAGTGTGGTGAATGAAGTGTGTTAGTGACGTATATTTTAACGCGGTGAGTGTAGAGTGTTTTTGATGAGGGATAATTGCTGTGGTTAGGTGTTCGGTGTTGATTAGATGTTGTGTGGGGCAGGAGACTGAGGCTCATTTAGCAATAAATATTATTTGCTTAGATACATTTGCTTTGTTTTAAGATACGGTTGTTGTGGTATTCAAATTCAATGTTATTTTGATACTTGTTTATTTAGGATTGTTTGATGTAGTGATGTTTGTTACTAAGGAATACGTTCTTTAACTCGTGCGAGCGAACGGCAGTTTTGCTTCTACGCTCCTTCGCAGGGGAGACACTGCTTTCGTTGAACCTGTTTCTGTCTAATACCTATGCCACCTCAGGAATCTTTCACTCTCAGAGCTGCCGCAGGTACCACTTCCAGCTGGCACCACTCATGCCCTCTCTACGAGGGTCATCCTCCCATTTCCATTTCCACCGCACAACGATGGTTTCAACGTCTTCGTTCTGGTGTAGAGGTGGTCGAAGATGCGCCACGCCCCGGAAGGCGTGTCGTCGGAAATTGCGATAAAATTGCTGAATTGGTCGAAAGAGACCGGCATCGTAGCAGCCGTAGCATCGGTCAAGAGCTGAGCATGAGTCACCAAACCGTTATAAACCATTTCAATAAATCATTCAATAAAAATACCGCAAGACTTTTTTAACAACCTAATATATCACGCATTGACTGACATTTTCAATCAAAAGTTACTATAGGTACCGGGGTTTAAATATTCGATACATAGGTGCTTGAACAGTTTTTATTGGATTTGAACAATTTTTGGTCATAGGGTAGCACATACTAAAGACATTCTTCATGCAAAGTTTTATTAAACGCTTCTTGATTTGAATGCTGGAAACGTAAGGAATGAAGTGGAATTTAAAGTTGTGCTATATGAGAAGTAGGCGTGGTTAATATCCGATTTCGCTCATTTTCTCAACGTGACAAAGAAATATGAAAGAAACGCGACATACCAAATTGTTTCCAAATCGCTCAGTGAAATCTCGAGATATGAGATTTTGGCAAAATGTGGGCGGTGCCTCGCCCTTCATCCAATTTTTACACCGGTTCTCATAAAGCTCTCACATACCATCTGGGTCAACAACAGCGCGCCAGTCGTTTCTTCTCTTCGCTACGTGGCGCCAATTGGATATTCCAAGCGAGGCCAGGTCCTTCTCTACTTGGTCCTTCCAACGGAGTGGAGGTCTTCCTCTTCCTCTGCTTCCCGCGGCGGGTACTGCGTCGAATACTTTCAGAGCTGGAGTGTTTTCATCCATCCGGACAACATGACCTAGCCAGCGTAGCCGCTGTCTTTTAATTCGCTGAACTATGTCAATGTCGTCGTATATCTCGTACAGCTCATCGTTCCATCGAATGCGATATTCGCCGTGGCCAACGCGCAAAGGACCATAAATCTTTCGCAGAACCTTTCTCTCGAAAACTCGCAACGTCAACTCATCGGTTGTTGTCATCGTCCAAGCCTCTGCACCATATAGGAGGACGGGAATTATGAGAGACTTATAGAGTTTGGTTTTTGTTTGTCGAGAGAGGACTTTGCTTCTCAATTGCCTACTTAGTCCGAAGTAGCACCTGTTGGCAAGAGTTATCCTGCGTTGGATTTCTAGGCTGACATTGTTGGTGGTGTTTACGCTGGTTCCAAGATAGACGAAATTATCTACAACTTCAAAGTTATGACTGTCAACAGTGACGTGAGTGCCAAGTCGCGAGTGCGACGACTGTTTGTTTGATGACAGGAGATATTTCGTCTTGCCCTCGTTCACTGCCAGACCCATTTCTTTTGCTTCCTTGTCCAGTCTGGAGAAAGCAGAACTAACGGCGCGGGTGTTGAGGCCGATGATATCAATATCATCGGCATACGCCAGCAGTTGTACACTCTTATAAAAGATAGTACCCTCTCTGTTAAGTTCTGCAGCTCGAACTATTTTCTCCAGAAGCAGGTTGAAAAAGTCGCACGATAGGGAATCGCCTTGTCTGAAACCTCGTTTGGTATCGAACGGCTCGGAGAGGTCCTTCCCGATTCTGACGGAGCTTTTTGTGTTGCTCAACGTCAGTTTACACAGCCGTATTAGTTTTGCGGGGATACCAAATTCAGACATCGCGGCATAAAGGCAGCTCCTTTTCGTGCTGTCGAAAGCAGCTTTGAAATCGACGAAGAGGTGGTGTGTGTCGATTCTCCTTTCACGGGTCTTTTCCAAGATTTGGCGCATCGTGAATATCTGGTCGGTTGCTGATTTACCAGGTCTAAAGCCACACTGATAAGGTCCAATCAGTTTGTTGACGGTGGGCTTTAATCTTTCACACAATACGCTCGACAGAACCTTATATGCGATATTGAGGAGGCTAATCCCACGGTAGTTGGCGCAGATTGTGGGGTCTCCTTTTTTGTGGATTGGGCATAGCACACTTAAATTCCAATCGTTGGGCATACTTTCGTCCGACCATATTTTACAAAGAAGCTGATGCATGCACCTTATCAGCTCTTCGCCGCCGTGTTTGAATAGCTCGGCCGGCAATCCATCGGCCCCTGCCGCTTTGTTGTTTTTCAGGCGGGCAATTGCTATTCGAACTTTTTCATGGTCGGGCAAGGGAACGTCTGCTCCATCGTCATCGATTGGGGTATCGGGTTCGCTTTCTCCTGGTGTTGTGCGTTCACTGCCATTCAGCAGGCTGGAGAAGTGTTCCCTCCATAATTTAAGTATGCTCTGGGCATCGGTAACTAGATCACCTTTGCGGGTTCTACAAGAGTATGCTCCGGTCTTGAAACCTTCTGTAAGCCGCCGCATCTTTTCGTAGAATTTTCGAGCATTACCCCTGTCGGCCAGCTTATCAAGCTCTTCGTACTCACGCATTTCGGCCTCTTTCTTTTTCTGTCTACAAATGCGTCTCGCTTCCCTCTTCAACTCTCGGTATCTATCCCATCCCGCACGTGTTGTGGTCGATCGTAACGTTGCGAGGTAGGCAGCCTGTTTTCTCTCCGCTGCGACACGGCCCTCCTCGTCGTACCAGCTGTTCTTCTGCACTTTCCGAAAACCAATGGTTTCGGTTGCAGCTGTACGTAAGGAGTTTGAAATGCCGTCCCACAGTTCCCTTATACCGAGTTGTTGACGAGTGCTCTCAGAGAGCAGGAGTGCAAGCCGAGTAGAAAAACGTTCGGCTGTCTGTTGTGATTGCAGCTTCTCGACGTCGAACCATCCTTGTGTTTGTTGGCGTGCGTTTTTTGCTGCACAGAGGCGGGTGCGTATTTTGGCTGCAACAATATAGTGGTCCGAGTCGATGTTAGGACCTCGGAGCGCACGCACATCTAAAACACTGGAGACGTGTCTTCCGTCTATCACAACATGATCGATCTGGTTGGTGGTTTTTCGATCTGGAGACAGCCAGGTAGCTTGATGTATCTTCTTATGCTGGAATCTAGTGCTACAGATAACCATATTTCGGGCCCCGGCGAAGTCGATCAGCCTCAGCCCATTTGGGGATGTTTCCGCGTGGAGGCTGAATTTACCGACCGTAGTGCCAAAGATACCTTCTTTGCCCACCCTGGCATTGAAGTCGCCAAGCACGATTTTGACATCGTGGCGGGGGCATCTCTCATAAGTGCGCTCCAAGCACTCATAAAAGGCATCTTTGGTCACATCGTCCTTCTCTTCCGTCGGGGCGTGGGCGCAAATCAGCGATATGTTGAAGAACCTCGCTTTGATGCGGATTGTGGCTAGACGTTCATTCTCCGGAGTGAATGATAGTACTCGGCGACGGAGTCTCTCTCCCACCACGAATCCAACACCAAACTTGCGCTCCTTTATATGGCCACTGTAGTAAATGTCACAAGGACCTACTCGTCTCTGTCCTTGTCCCGTCCATCGCATTTCTTGGACGGCGGTGATGTCAGCCTTTATCTTTACGAGGACATCTACCAGCTGGGCAGCGGCACCTTCCCAATTAAGGGACCGGACATTCCAGGTGCATGCCCTCAAATCATAGTCCTTATTTCGTTTGCCATGGTCGTCATCAAAAGGGGGGTCACTCATCCGAGGCTTGTTGTTGTCTTTCATTGGGGGTGTTTTTTTACGTGGCGGGTCCCAAACCCAGCGCACAACCCTATGCAGGGGTGTTTCGCCTTCTCACTTTAGCTCGCCTTCAAACGGATGTTCTTAGGCTACCCAGAGGATACTTGGTCAAAGACCGGAAGTCGTGAGCTGCTTGAGTCATATGTAAAAGAATCGTTTCTGGCCACTCCCAAGTAAATGGCGATCAGAGAACTTTTCTCACTTGCGTGAACTTCTACACATGACTCCATCCTCCACACACCCACTTTTTCAAAAAAAATAATTATCAAAGGTGCTCCTGGCTACAGCGATCCCCTGTGACAAATATGAGTTTTTTTTATCTTAATTTAGTGCTTAGTTATGGCATTTTATTTGTTTTCTGTTAATTGCGATTTGTTGGAGTGGTAGTGGTCCGATTACGCTCATCTACGATCTCGAACTTGCGAACCTGCATACCAAGTTTCATTAAGATAAGTATCTCAATTTTTCTTCAGTTACAGCTTGCAACCGGATTTCAACTTTTCTCGTCATCCCGATCATTTATACTTGTATATATACTTATAACCATATATCTGTCTTGCTTAGTTTTAGGTGATACGTACAACCGTTAGATGAACAAAACTATAATACTCTGTAGCAACTGGTTGCAAGAGTATAAAAATCCGTTAAGTTGTAAACAGATTGAACTTATTATTTTGTACCTAATATATTTTGATTCGTATTCGAAATATCGACTTGATTACGCGCATTAGTGCTATGGCAAGGTATAATTGAAAATAAAATTATAATAGATACATATGTATGTAGTTATATTCTTATATGCTTACAAAATTTATACAATGGGCTTAGCAGAAAGTGTCAAGTAAAGAATATAGTTACATACATTTGTTATGTACTTTCAAAACATTTCATTATCATTTGGAGCAGAAAGTAATTACAATAAGTAGCATGTACTTTACATATTTGTCAGATATTTTCATTCCTTCTATTTATATCTATTATATTACAAAAATTTGGATGTTCATTTGTTTTGAACATTTTATTTCTAAGAACTGATGGATTTTTATTAATGTTTCTTGAAAATATACTGCGTGTTTCGAATTTTCCAAGATATGTATCAGAATGGGGAAATGTAAGGTATAACAATAAAAAATGATCTTTCTTAATGCTAATACATAAACATCTGCATATACTTGTATTTATGAAAACATGAGCTGTTCTGCATTTCAATACGTAATCACACATACATATGTATGTAGTCATGAATGTGGTTGCCTACAACTTCAATATTACACTCTATATCAATTGAAGACTGAATACTGAGGAACCTAAATTGAATTTGGAATCTAAAATCTTACAAGCGTTTGTTGTAACAACAGTTGTTATGCAATTCGTAAAAATAATATAGTGCGTCAGTGCAAGCTTATTCTTTGTCAGAAACTGTGGATTTTAAAAGAGGATAAATACGCAGATACATAACTTTCCAGAGTAAGTTTTAACAAATTTAAGAGTTGCAATAAAATGTACTTACCCATAAGTATTGCTGCATTCGGAACTTTTATTATTTTGAAGAATAATATCTTTTTGAGTTCTTGTAATTGGCCAAACGTTTTTTTAATTCTAAAGTTTAGTCAGACTTTACTAGACTTAATTCTCTAAAATGGTCCAAGCTAGAATATGAAGACGTAGGTACATATGGTGACCATATAAATCCTCAATATGCTCGAATTCTAGTTTTATATTTTGCTCTCGGGTCAATATTAAATAATTACCAAATGAATTACTACCTTACTTCATTGCAAGGTACAAATTTTGTTGTACGTTTACTATGTAACTCTTGATTGATTTTGACAAATTCTTAATACTCTTACTCCAAAAAATGAAAAGGGTATACTTGGTGGATTGCGATCAAATTTGGTTTTTTACTAAGTTATGCTATACATACAAGTATATCACAGACTCACTTATCGAGCGATTCTGTTCTGTGATACAGTCACAAGTCTCTAAAATTGAGATTTTAAATTATACACAATTTTCGTGACTTGATATGATTTTACAATTCCGTAAGTGACAGTCACAAAAATCTATTGAATTTACATTTGTATTTACACTTGAACGAAAATAAATATGTCGACAACAAATATTAAATTTTCTATAACATAGTCAAAAAAACAGAACTACCAATAATAATAAAAACATTTGTTGACTTTGTTTCATAATATTTACAACATTTATGTAAAATTTATTTAGTTTTAACTTTTTCGTGTTTGAGTTGCTTAAAAAATATGAAAAAACGACAATCGATTCATATCTATGATGATCTCTATTTAGTATATTCAAAATGGAAGACCTGCTAACTACCAGGTCACAAATTTGAGACAATATTTTGTGAGTAACGCTAGAGGCTGTTTAGTGAATAATAACTAGTCACAAATTGAGACTTAACTTCAAAATATCTCAAATAATGACTAGAGACTGCTTACAAAATCGCGCTATTAGTTTTATTCCTATAAATTTGTATTTAATATCAATATATTTGATGTGGAAAACATGAACAAGAGGATCGTAATTGACTGTATTAGGGATATGAGGTTTAAACCAAAGTCTAGACCAACTCAATTTATTTAAGGTGTTACAAATTTTGACCAGCCTTAGCTGGCTTCAAAACGTTGGAAATCACTTTACAGGATATACATACGGCAGATAAAATTCTGAACTTGTTACATTAACCGTTAACATTGGCCAGGTCTACTTGAGAACAAATAATCAAGCAATTTTATCTATAACTAGCTGACCCTGCTAAATACATAATTTTTGGAAAATATTTTTTTAAGAAATATTGAAATACTTATATATTAAATTACAATTATTGAAAACAACCTAAACATCGAAAATAGTTCCTATTTATACTACAAATTATTTCAAATAAAAATAAACAAACGTTAAACTGGATGATTTGTCTAAGCGAGAACATGCCAAATAAAGTTGTCCTTGGAAAAATATCGTGTACTCAAATCTAATAGTGTAACTAGTGAATTCCGTTTCGCCCTTCCGTAAAAACAATGTAGTTATTTTGAGCATTTTTGCTGTTTCAATGTAAGTTAAAACTCTCCAAAGCTGCTACGGTCCCTCCCATGCATGCTTACTCAAAAGACTTCTCTTAAGATTGCTCCTCTTAAAAGCAGGCAGTAAATTAAAAATATGCTTGAATAAATTTAAAATATTCTTAAACTGACCCAAATAATAGTCGAATACTATTATTTATAATTAGGTATACTATTTTTAATAATTAAATTTGAGTTTTGAAGTTTTACATTAAAAAAATTATAACTAAAAACCTATGTGTGTGCATAACCATGTATACAAATTGAGCATTGGCAACATTGCTCAAATGTGATCAAGAGAGAATAACAACAACTATGTACGTTGTCACTACGGAAGAGCGGAACGAAATTTACTAATTACTTTATAAGCCAAAAACAGACAACGTATGGCATTTGGAGTTATTCATCGTCACTGGGAACGTAAATATTTATTGTGACAAAAAAAAAAAAAACAACCGGAAATTGTAAATAATTTCCCCGGGTAAAAAGAAGAAATGTATTTTGCTAAGTTGATATGACTATCCTTAATTACTACGCTATATATGATTTTTTTTTTAAAGAATACCGTAAACAGGACTCTTTGGGCATACTTGATTGTGCGAAAATACGAAGCGAAACCAAAAAGGAACACCAAAAGCCGCTCAAAAATCAAGGTGATGTCATTGTTTTCTTTTCAAGATTCGTGATATGGTGTATCATGAATTTGTTTCGGAAGGAAAGACGGTCAAAAAGGAGTTCTATTTGGCTGTATTGAGGCGTTTGCGTGAGAACATCTGACGAAACGGCCGGAATTGTGAAAGAACAATTCATGGATTTTACACGATAATAATGCACCACCGCATTGAGCCACGATTGTGACCGAATTTAAAGTTAAAAAGGAAATGAATATGATCAACCACCGTATCCGCTGGATTTGGCTCCATGTGATTATTTCTTATTTCCCAAACTGCAATTTTTGCTTCAAGGAACTCGTTTTCAGTCAATCGAAGAGATAAAACAAAATTCGAAGCCCATTCCACAAAGTGCTAATGAAAAGTGTTTCGAGTGGGGATTACTTTGAAAGCGACAATATAAATATTGATAACAATTAAATATTTTGCGTTTTGTTTACCATTTCTGGGTACTTTTTGTCAGAATTCAATTGTAAATTGAGTGGGCTTAAACTCAATTGTAATAAGCACATGGATTCATGGCAACAATACATCTTCGTCTCGGAACATGCTATTCAAAATGGTGGCTTCGTTAATGTTTTTCATAAACTATTCAATGACTAATATTGTGCCATTACAATGCACTGGTGCGTTTAAATCACGAAGCAAAAAAGGCCAAGGTCCAGGCATTAGGTACAAATAGTATGGCCTGGCATATCCAGTGAATTCCAGATAACTGTTGGATAATTCACAGCTCAGTCCGAATTTTATGCATCCAAAAATTTTATATTATATACTGCAACTTTTCCTTGCTATTACATGAAAATTGTTTTGAGACAGTTTCGGCAGATCGATATTGACGCATGTTCACTGTCAGTTGTACTTTTTCATTATTTCGCCATAGTCGATGATTTTGAGCAAGCCTTGAAGTATGCATTTTATTTATTATATGTAGTACTAGCGGCCCGGTACGTGCTTTTTCGCTACGTACAAAGTGAAATACTAAAATAATTGTATTTTAACATCAATTTTATGTACTCAAGCAAAAAAATATTTTATTAATTGCTAGCTTTTTTAAAACTAATTTATAATCGTTTAAATAAAAATGGCATATCAGTTAGAATCCATATGTGGTATCAAAAATCTGATTAAGCAGTTAAGATCGTAGCTTCAACAACAGCAACAGGTTGCAAGTTTAAATGCCGAATTGTATTGTTGAAAATGACTCCAAAAAGCTTCGACGTTTGAGATATCCTAAAAATTAATACAATGGGTTCGGGTGGAGTTTTAATGGTGGCAATCTCACTTTGCTATAAGCAAAACACATCCGGGGCGTTTCACCTTAAAAGTTAGCCCGATCCCAATGTGAAAAAATAGCGGCCATTATTCCAATGTTTCAGTATATACATATTTTAATCAATCTGACTGTTTACATTATTATTCGTGATCACCGTGCACGATTTAGTACAGGTACATGGTCAGTCAACACCTTTATTTCGAGGTAGATATAAAGTAATATATACATAAATGATAAGGATTACGAGAAAAGTTGAAGTCCGGTTGACTGTCCGTCAGTCCGTCTATCCGTGCAAGCTGTAACTTAATTAAAAATTCAGGTATCTCGATGAAACTTGGAACGTGCGCTCCTTAGTACAAAAACAAGCTCGAGTTCCTAGATGGGTGTCACGCCCACAAATCGTCATTATCAGAAAACACATGAAACAGATATAAAGCTGTATTTTGGTAGAGAAAATTGCAGTAGCAAGGGGCACCTGTGGGCGAAAGTTTTTGGAAAAGGAGGCGTGGCCCCGCCCTCTAACAAGTTTAGTGTGCATAACTTTTCAAACAAATTCCCATATAGCACAACTTTAATTTCCACTTGATTCGGTTAGTTTCCAGTACACAAATCAAGAAGCAATTAATATAACGGAATACAACTTTTTACGAATATGTATTTAGTGTGAGCCACCGTATAAACAAAAAATTTTTCAGGTCAAAAAAAAACTGTTCAAGACCCTACGTACCGAATATTTGCACCCCGGTACCTATAGTTGACTTTTGATCCAAAATGTTGGTCTAAGTGTAAGGTATGTAATTGAAATGAATGGATTATCCTTTTCTTATAATGGTACTTAATGATACTTTCTTCAGCCCCCATATACCTAATAGAAAGATTTTAGAGTTTCCGGGTGACACATAATCGACCAATATGTGAGCTATCTCAATGGAAATGAGCTAGCGTGTTTTAATCACAACAATGTACATATCTTTGTGCTTAAAATAGATAAATTTGAGCGAAATGTTGACCTAGCTCCTACATAAGTAATATGAGGATTTTGGAACATCCCGGTGAGTTTGCTCTATACATATAAATCGTTTTACACCCAAAGTATTTCCCTGACTTTGATTCTTGAAAGTTGCATGAGTATGAGATATTCGGTTGCACCCTAACTAGCCCTACCCTACTTTATATATACATCAGATAAAGCATCAACGTATATTGAATTCATTTGTTACAACAAATGTGATAAATGAAGATGAGGGGTCGAATCGTTACACCCGTGAACGTATCACTCGTCACGTAAAAGTCTGTTTTTCGTATTATGAAATACGTGATATTGTAATCTATCATGTTTTTTTTATTTTACATTGTACCTAGTATATAAAAATAAAATACTAACAACAATTCTGGTCTAAATAATTCAGGGAGATACTTAAAAGCTAAATGTTAAGAAATACATTTGCTTTTACTGTTGTCTTACTAGGTCAGAAGGCTTCTTGCGCTTCAACTGGATTTCTCGCCCAGCAGTTTCGATGAGTCTAGAGGCTTCCCCTTTAACGTGCTGTCTAAGCCTGTTTCGTGGGACTTTGCTAGCTTGGAGATTTCATTTACCACTGAATTCACGCCTAGATCATGGTGCAGGCCAGCAGATCTAATGTACCAAGGAGCATTAACCAAAGTCCTTAGTACCTTACTTTGAAAGCGATGAATGCTGGCAATACAGCTTCGACTTGAGCAACCCCATAGTTGAGCTCCGTAGGCCCAAACTGGCTTCAGGACTTGATTATATAATATAGTAACAGTTTGTTTTGTATTGATAGCTTGGATTTCGTGCCAACTAGGTGGTAAAGTTTGCCAAATTTCATATTTCATTTCATTTTCATATCTATCATGATGACCTACGTGAACGAGTATATAAACGTATCCGTTCGTTCGAAATGTCATTCGAATGAAAAATGCCAATCGTAATAGACAAATTTATAAAACTGTGAGCAGATTTTTTTTAAATTTTACATGTTTTTTATAATTTTTAGTAATAAAGAAAATAAACACGAATCCAATGAATGAAATATCTCATTAAAAATTATTTATGTGAACAAAATTCTTGTATTTTAATTTTCATTAAAAATTAAATTATTTACAAAATTAAGGACATATACATTTTTGAATTGAATGTATTAAAGAATACTTTATTTGGTCTCTTATCTTTTGGTCGATTGCGGTGAGGCGGTTCGCTACCCCGGTGTCTGTTTCTTGTATGTGATCAGAATCGCAATTAATTCAATTCAATTATTCTTAATTTCATGCAGATATTATGTAATAACTTACAAACGTTAGCAAATCTTACACTTTTGTGAGGTGATACCTTCCTCTCCTGCCATATCCTAAACCTCCTTCTCCACCGTCTTCTTAAGATTCCAATGTTTTGTTTAACGATATATCTACAAAAGAAATTTTATTAATGAGGATTTATAATTTTTTTTTATACATACGCTATTGCTCCGATCTCTTAGCTATCTCTGCATTATTTTTTATCCCCATCACTTTCACTAGAGCTCAAATAAAAGAAACAAAGTTAGATCCATTTTGATATTTAGTATTAGTAATCGACTTCAACTACTGAAGATGGATTCCGAAAAATAGATTATTTTACGAGAAAACTCGATTCTCGAGTAGAATCGGAATCGAGCTTACCATCCCTACTGGCACCCATCGCGTGCACACCTCCGAACAATAACCATCACAAAAAATAATTTTGTTTCCATGTTATTTATATGGAAAACAGAAAATTTGAAAGAGGCACCTCTTAATATTAATATTAAGAGCTCATCTTTTGAGTGACTGTTTTCACATTTTCGAAAGTTTTTAGCCTGTTCTTCAGTTGATAAAAAAAAGATTGCCTCAGAGTGACACACTCTAATATGCATATATGTACTATATATATACAAGTATATAAGGGAGTCTGTCTAATACGTAACCAAATTTCACACATTTTCGGCTTTAAACTGCAGTTTATCCAATTTAAATAATTGATGCTGGAAAATCCTGATATTAGTTATTTGGAGCTAGGGCCAGTTTATACCCAATTTTATTTATTTTTGACTTAAGGACGCACCGCTATGGGTGATAAGGGTAGCAATCACCATATTTTATCTATTTTTGCCATTAATATATTCGCGTGTTTTTCGAATTGGTAAACTTTTTTTTCTGTAAGTTGGTAGTACTGTTATTCATTAGTGTTTAAGATATGAGGCGTTTTGTGAGGCTTTAAAAGTGAATTCTTCGATTTTTACTATATCTACTACTACAATGAAGTTCGATAATACACCATTTCATTCTGCATTGGTTATTCGTGATCATTTCGCCACACTTTCAACTAATATCGGGACGCAACCACAGCATTCGCTTGATTTACCTTCGTGTAACATCTGGTTATTCAGAAAATTCATATGATCACTCCGAGGACATCGTTTTAACTCAATTTAGGATATAAAAACTGAATCGAAGATGTGCCATGATGACTGGGAAATTCGTTGGCATAAGTGTATTACAGCAAGAGGGGATTACTTTGAAGGAAATGAAATGGATAAAATTCACCTTTAAATTAGTATGCATTACCTGCCAGAAGCGAAATTTTTTCAACACCTTTAAGTGTTACTTGCGGTATAAGGTTGCTTCTTATTATAATATCTATTTGAGATGGAATGTTGCAGTTGGAACCTGGTAGCTTTAGATGTGAATTCTTTTTTTAACACTAGCTATTTAGGCTATTTGGAAGCATGTTATGCCGTAGGTCTTTAGCTCCTGCTTTTAATTCGCTTCGGTTGAAATTAGGGTAGTGAGGTAGATTTTTTTTTGAGCTTTGGACTATATATCCATCTAATCTCGAAATTTCGAATTGTGATTGTTTTTTTTTTTTGATATTTGTAGTAAATGATGTGAATGAGCGTTGTTTTCCTTGGAATATTACGACTCTAAGTTTCTAACAATTCTGCTCGGTGCTCGATGAAGACGACTTCTGTTATTTGAAACTCAACAAAGATTTTGTCAACCTTACCACTGGTGTGGGGAATTTAAACAGTCTTTCGTCGAGTGAGCTTTAACATTTGTAAAGAATATAATATATTAATACATTCTGCCTTTTTAAAGCAATAAATATGTTCATTTTTGAACATTCTTGCGGGCGGCAAAAGTGACTTCTGGGAAAGTGATTGCAGCTTGTAGTCGTCGTGGTTCTCAATAAATGAAGATTGCTACTAGCACGCCGATTATAAAGAATAGCAATGATATGTGTCCGGTAACATGATGTATTTTTATTTATTTTATTTTTTCTTTCTTGAGCTGCTTCACTATGTCTTGACATTCTTTGATGTCACTTAAACTTGTAGTTAAGTCTCTGGTTGAGCAATTTTTTCCAATGCCACTTCATTTATTATGGAGCCCTTATAATAACTCCTTTGTAACGTCCAGTGCATCTTTCTCTTAGTTCCATTATTCCTTTGGGTGGTATGTTAAAAAATTCTTTTGATTTGCTGCATTCTACATCTATAGTTCCATTTGAAAATATGTTGTAAAGCCATCTATTACCACTTTGAAGCTTTATCCAATAGCTAGTCTAATGACCCTTTTTGAAAAGACAGTTCGTTGTTGGCATGCAATGTATTACCGAGATTTCAAATGACTGGTCTGAGGTTAGTTTCCATGACCAGCTTCCTTTACATGTGTAATGGTTCTCCAGACTCGTATCCCATTTATCCAGTTCTGTTTGTTGCATTAAACTGTATGCACCTAAACCGAAATTGTAAATGAGATAGTCTCCTCTAATAATTGGTATCATCATTTCCTCATTATGTTAAAAAGGAATTGGAATTACTCTATTTAGTGTTGACGTCTCACGTGCGAATAATGGAATGATTGTTTTGATCACTACCTTATTATTCATTTTAGTTCCTTTCCTCTCATAAGATTATAAACATTTTTTAGTATTTCACTTGTTTGAGCTCCTAAATGTGTTAACTTTGGTGATAGCTCATTTTTAATTTTATATATTTCTTCGCGCATTTGAGATGGTCGTAAAAGTTGTGTTGAGTAGAATAAATTCAATTGTCCATTCATCTTTACGAAAGTTTCTCGCACTTCTTTTTGCGATTTCTTCATAATGTTCAACGATGAATCAATGACAGACGTTTGCTTCTGAATCAATTGTTTTAAATTCTTCTCGTTGTCTAATAAATTAGTTAGGCGTTTCTCTAACTGTTTTCGATCATCTGTATCCATCGTTCCAAAAAGAATGCTCGACGTGCCCTTTTTGGTTGTAGCAAGAGCTCATTATCCAACTCAATGCCATATTATAATAATATAGCTTTGTATCTCATTTATTTGAATGTCTCCACTAGTCATCGTTGCTATTGCTGTTTGCATTAATAAAAGCATGCAAGTTACTATTGAAATAGTATTTATTCTCCTGTTTCTATAGGATTTTATCTTTTCTTGTTCGACACTTTTCTCTTCTTTTGTGCTATCTTACGTATTAATGGTTATAACTCTCACCATTCAATTAGATCCTTTATGCCTTATGCTTATGCGAGAAGTCTCGTTTTTTATCAAAACAATTTGTCCTTTTTTGATGTTGTTCATCGGTTGCTTCCATTTATACCTTTGTTGTAATGTATGTAGATATTCCTCTTCCAAAATTGGCATTTCATTTTTTGAAGAAGATTCCATCTATCTAATGTCGTCAAATTTCTTTCTTGAGATGGTTCTGACGCACTCAATAAAGGTCCTCCAATTATAAAATTCCCTGGAGTAAGTATACTGTCGTTTTCGTAATCTTCTCGAGCTGTATAAAATGGGCGTGAATTTAAAACTGCTTCAATTTGTGTTAACAGTCTTTATACGTGAGAGTGTTATGTCCTATGATACGCTTAAGATGGTGTTTCATAGATTTAACACCTGCTTCCCAAATTCCTCCAAAATGTGGCCTTGCCGGAGGAAAAAATGCTACTTTATGCCTTCTTTTTCCATTATTGGTGCAATAACTCTGTTATTTTTAATAGCCAGTTTTACGTCTTTGTCCAAAGATTTTGCTGCTCCAACAAAGTTTGTACCATTATCTTGGCACTTTTTTCTCTTCTTGCAAAGAAACGCCGCAATGCAGCCAAAAACGCTTCCGTTGATAAATCGCTTACGGCTTCAAGATCAATTGCTTTCGTCGCCATGAATACAAAGACAGCAATATATCCTTTGTATGATTTTTGGCCTCTACCTTTTGAGCAGCGTATTTAGAACGGCCCAGTATAATCCGCTCCGACATTATTAAATGGATGGCTGGGTATAACTCGGCATGGTGGTAAGTTTCCCATTAGTTGTGTCATCACTTCTGGTTACATCGAGCACAACGTACTCAATTTCTCACATACTGTTTTAGTTGACTCCTTATGCGAATGATTCAGTACTCATTTCTGAAGTTTTAATGTGACCACGTAATGTTGTTTTGTGTAATTTCTGGATGATTAACCTTGCTAAATCACAATTTGTCAGTATGATTAAAATAACATAGTAAAACTAAAAAAACTGACAACTGACCTATAAAACCATAACAATGACCACAAAGAAATCGAAACTTACACACCAGGGCAGACAATACGAGTATTCGGTAAGTAGAACAACAGATTAGGATGTAAACTTTCACCACGACATAAAAGAAAATGGTGAAGTAAAACAAACAGCAAAAAGCAACCGAAGTGTTTACTTAATAATCTTTTTATCGCGCATAAAACAAAGGAAAAAAATAAAAAACTGTCTAACTTTTTATAATTCACTGTTGCAGGATATTTTTATTTTTCCAGCATCAACACCAACAACAACGTCAGCCTCGAAATCCAACCGAATATCTCTTGCCAACAGGTACTACTTCGGACTAAGTAGGCAATTGAGAAATAAAGTCCTTTCTCGACGAACAAAAACAAAACTCTATAAGACACTTATTGCTCCCGTCCTGTTATATCACATCTGATGAGTCATCGGTGCGAGTTTTAAGAGGAAAGTTCTGCAAAAGATTTATGGTCATTTGCGCGTTGGCCAAGGTGAGTATCGCATTCGATGGAACAATGAGCTGTATAAGATATACGACGACATTGACATAGTTCAGCGAATTAAAAGGCATCGGCTATGCTGGCTGGGTTATGTCATCCGAATGGTCGAAAGCCTTTCGGCTCTGAAAGTATTCAAAGCAGTACCTACCAGGGGAAGTAGAGTAAAAGGAAGACCTCCACTCCGTTGGAAAGATCAGTTGGAGAAGGACCTGGCTTCGATTGGAATCTCCAATTGGCGCTACCTTGCGAATAGAATAAATGAGTGCCGCGCGGTTGTTAACTCGGCTATAACAACGTAAGCGGTTTCTTTGCCAGTAAAGAAATTCCAGGATAATCTTAGTCTTATTGTGGTTGCCAATGGCAAATCTCGACATTACGAACTATACGGACGCGCATATCAATATAATCTGTAAAGGAATAGGGAAATTACAAACGTCATCCTCAAAATTAATTCAATTAATAGATTTTTTTTTTCAAACTTCTAAAAATCCATTAACACACCATTAACGATCTTAAAACAAGCTATCTCTTTCATACTTTAACTCACCAAAGTCAATCTCTGCATTAAATACACTCACTTTCCAAGACCGCCGAACTAGTTCAATAAATTGGATTGGATTAGCCTGGATATATGTATTAATGATAAATTAACAACCCCAGAACAGAATTAACGATTTAACTACAATCCCAATCGTTAAAAAAATCAGGAAGGATAATTTATTTATTAATAAAATAGCAATAAGTTTCATCATGTCAGTCTATTAACCCATTAGATCCCAACTTTTTTTATGCAATTTTTTTCCCATTTTCTGTTAGTCTGGTTCAAAATATAGAGACAAATGCACAAATTTCAGTTTTCAGAAATCATATATATGTATACATATTTTATTCCATCTGAATAGTTACTTCTCAAATGGAAACATTGGGTAAATAAGACTTAAATCATATTGTGATAGTCCACAAAGCAATGAACGTGCATACCTAGATCGCCTTCAGTACACATCTTACGTGAATTTTTTTTACACAACGCGCATTGTGTTTGTTTTCCATTTGGAATAGCAGCTAAAACATGTTTTGTAACAGTTCTGTTTTGTTTGAGTGTACGAACTGGGCGACCAAGTATTTTCGGATCTGAAAGATCGGAATGTATATGCAAATAGCTTCGCGCTACCATACGAATGAAGTCAAGATAAGAAATCCTTTCATGACTTATGTTATATAAAACGAATGCATTGTACATACCAATATCCAAACAATTTGTAAAAAGCCTGATGTACCACTTTTTTCTTCTAATTTTTACAGGGTATTTATTAATATGCCAGTCTAACTTATCAACCTCCCATGTACTTATTATATTGTGATATTACATTAGGCTAAATTATTTCGACATAATTTTTGTCCTTTTGCAGTATCTTTGAATCTGTAGCATTGGATATATATTTAGGTGATTGCTAATAACTTTTACACACCTATAATCAACAGCGCCTCGAGGTTCTTTTTTCATAACGTCATCTGTTTTTATAGACGATTGAATCTGGCTGTTCCAGTGGCACGCACATTTTTCTTAGAAGTGAAATCAGTCTGAAACTTGAAAAGAAATTGTCAAAATATAGTTCGTAGTCTTCAGGATTCTCCAGACGATTAACAATTCAAGTTATGACCTTTTCTCCCACACTTGTAAAATTCTTCTCAATAGGATCTATTTTTCCTTGATACAGTTCAATATTGTAACAAAACCCAGTTTCTCCACAAGCCATAATCCGCTTTTTTAACCCAAAACGTATTGGCTTTCCTTTAATAAATTGCTTTAGGAAGTGACTTCCGTAATATCGTATCATCTGCTCATCTATAGACAATTGTTTTGAAAACACGTTGAGTTTCAAAAAGTTTTCGTTGAGTTTTTCTATCAATGGCTTAATTTTGAAGTCCTTTTCACGAGGACTAGTGCCAATGTTATCGTTGTTGGCAAAGTGCAAAAATCTCTTGGTTTCAAGATATCTGTTTTTTGGCATACAGTTTCTTACAATTTGTATATCATCGTCATCGTCAGTGCACCAATACATCTTTTCAGATGGTAAACTGTGGTATGATGTACAAACCAATATGCCTAAAAACTTACGAAATTACTCTGAAGAAAGGGAAAAACCATGAAAATTGTTTTGGTGTGCATAGCGAACACTTTCTTTAACTACGTGTTGGACTAGAAAATCGTGAAAAAAACTTAAAAATTTGGAGTGACTCTTTTCCCGAATACTTGCTTTGCTATTTTCGCAACGTTCAGACGATGATAAATTTTTACTGTAGGTCGCATCAGAATGAGTCCAACGTGATTATCTAGTTTTGCTGGCTGAATTTTCTTCGTCCAGCTTTTGTCGTTTTGAAGTTATAATTGGTGAGAAGACGATATCTTGTTCTCTTTCCGTAAAGAGAATTTCTACATCGCCAGTTACGTCCTTCAGTTCTACAACTTCATCGAGATTGTCTTCATCAACATCTTCGCAATCAGTCAGACTATCAGCATCTGGTGGCAGTTGCACTATATCAATAGTGCTTTCGTCACCCAACTCTACGTTTTCGAGAATTTCTTCTAAAATTCCCTCAATTTCATGAAGTTTTAGAGCTCTTTGGCTGAACATACAATTTCAGTCTAAAACGACAAGGGAAAATATTAACACAATTTTGACATAGGGACCAATGCTCCCAATTGGAAACATTACAAATTCATCGGTACTAAAAAATGGAACCAATTTGTTCAATGAAAAACTCTTTTTTTTTTTACTTACGTCACAATAAAGCACAATAAAGAAGATTACACATGAATTTTATTGTTTAAATAAACAAATTTAGCGAAAGAAACCCGAAGAAAAGAAAAATGTAATACTCCCGGAAATATTTGCTTGCTACTGTACACGTGATCATTGGAGATCATCAAGAACAGCTGATTATAAGCATAGGAATGTGAGAATATGTAACTGGTTATCTGCTGTTCGATATATGGGTGATTTTCGATAAAATTTCGTTATTTGTACAAATTCCCAAATGAGAATATTGGGACCTAATGGGTTAAGCCACCAGTAGATTCCAACATGCTTCTAAGACAGTTGAATGGTAATTGGACACGTAGTGATGAGGAAAAGGCAAATTGCTTTGCAAATTAGATTTGCAGTCGCTTGTGCCTATTAGGACTTCTACTTCTGAAGTTACCATATATTACTATAAAAATGCTCTCCTTTCTCTTTAATGCAATTCTTTGCTTTGGATACTATTCAATTTCGTGGAAAACGTGGCAGATCATCATGACAGATAAACCTGGTAAAGACCTGACACAGCCAAGTCTCTTACCTTGTACTTCTAAAATATTTGAAAAAGTGTTACTATCACAGATGACTCCTTTCCTCAACGAAAATAGTATACCAACTCACCAATTCGGTTTGCGTGCTAAACATGGCACTGTATAGCAAATAAATAGAATTACCAACGAAACCAGGGTATCATTCGAGCACAGAGAGCACTGTTCAGCTATTTTTCTAGATGTAGTTAGGTATTCAATAAGGTCTGGCATGAATGACTTTTATGGAAAATCAAAAACGTTTTACCTTACGAATTCCATAAAACATTGGAGTCCTTAATATGACAGGAGATTTACAGTTAAAAAATCAGATTTTATATTAGAAGAACGAGCAAAAAGGGCTGGTGAGCCTCAGGGTAGAGTGCTAGGCCCAACTCTGCACATAATATAGACATTCCAACAGCATTAACTTATTGGCATCCACTTTCGCGGATGACACAGCTCTAGTAAGTCGTAGCAAATGCCCCATCAAATATCAAGAATATTAAAGCATAACATAACTTTGATCGAAGAATGGCTGCCAACAGGCGTATAAATATTAATGAGTAAAAGCATGTTATGTTTTCGCTAAGACCAGAAACATGTCGGACAGTTAAAATTAACAATGTTCTAGTACCCCAACTTATCTTGGAATTCATCTCGATCGAAGGTTCACGTGGCGAAAACATATAGCGAGTAAGATAACTTGCATGAAGTAAAGAGCAGCCAATTTAAATTGGCTTTTAAACAAAAATTCTAAACGTAGCCGAGACAACAAAGTCCTGTTATACAATGCAATCATAAAACGGATTTGAATGTACGGCATTCAACGGTGAGGTACGGCCTGTACAACTGACATTGATATAATACAAAGGTTCCAATCTAAAATGCTTAGGACAATCACGGGTTCATTATGAAACTTGCGGTAAAGAAAACCATTTAAAAAAAAAGAATTTCCCTTAACATCCGAACCCCAGCTAATCCTAATGGCTTTGCAAATTCCTGCAATCAAACACGTTTTAAAAGAAGTGATCTACCAGGCTAGTAGAGAGCAATGTTCTACGAAAACAGCTCAACTACATCCTTGAGCTTCTTTAGTTTTAAATAGATTTAAGATCTGAATACTTATTGTTAGGCTTTACCAAGGAAATCAAATAAATAAAGAAATATTAAAAAAATATTTATTTGCTTATTTTTATTTCTGTTTCTAAATCTCCTAAATTATCACTTCCCATGATAGAACCGAATGACCAGCCCTTACGGTAATTTAAAAAATTTTTCATTTATATTTAGGTGATTAAACAAATTAGCGACTTTATGATATTTGATAAGTACATTTCCACCGATTGCAGCAGCTTTAAATGGTTCTAGGTTTGTGATTGCATTCGAGACAAATTTCGGATAGATATAGTTCCTAATTAAACCTGTGTCTATTAGTAGTATATGTTGAAATTTCGACCGCTCCTCGCTAAACACTCGAAATATGGTAACGAGAAGCGCGTTATTTTAAACAATTCAACGCAGAGTAAACTATGTTATTTTCATCGTTATCACCATTTTCGTCTATTTGATCGACGTATTCGTTCAAGATGCTATGATGTGGCTGGCACTGGTGTTAAAAACGTGCATAATTTGGTTGTATGCGGATGTATTGATATGGTTGTCTTGAAGTCTGTGGTAGTTTTCGCGGTGGGACTGGTGTTACTGTACGTGCTACCGGTATAGGTTTTGATTCCGATGTTCTAAAATTTCAGTTTTATTGTTATTGGCGTAGGCTGCTCTGAAATTCTGGTTTTTCAGCTTTAGGCAAAAGTGCAATGCCGACGGGAGATCTGTATGTTCTTTAATTCCAAACAGTCGGAGCACATCTCACCATAAGCATCGGCTAATTTGTCATAACTACTTCTGCTTCTGTGCCTAAGTCCATAGAGCCAATCTTACTTGGTATTAATGATAGGTATTTGTAGACGACTTGGTAAAAGTCTTCTACTCATTGCTGTGCACCTTGTAATAAACTGAGAGCCCCCTTCGATTCAACATATGGCCAAACCAGTCTGATTATTTGTTTATATAAAATGCTTTGTTATATACGGCCAGGTTTGATCCCATACCATTAGCCACTAAATTTTTGAAAATTTTAGGTTAAGTTCCATCCTTTACATCTTAAAGTACTAAATATAACGCCATTTAGCATCGAGCGTAATGCCAAGATATTTGTTTGTCATATTTTGTATTGTATGGTATGGTTGATAAGTCATTCTTTCGCTCATAAAGTTCACAATAACTGACTTACCTCCGTTTAGTTTTATTCCCCCTTTCTTATTGCATTTGACTAAGGAGTTGATTGCATGCTGCAGATTTTGTTGTTGTAAATTTTAAAATGTGTAGAATCTGTTCGAATATAAAAAAACAATTTCATGAAAACGTAATGAGAATGAAATTATGGTAGTATGAAATTAAGTAAATGAAAAAAACTGAAACAATCAAACAAAATGTAAGGTCTAGCGAGTGGTACTTTTTCAATCTTCTACGTTGTAAATCATACGTTCGCGTCGGAATAATTATTACCTTATAAATTAGCAACTTATTCTTCAGGCTGAGGTGGATTCTTAGCATAAAGAGCCGGTATAGATACGCCAACTTTAATCTGAGCTGAATTCTTTTAATTTTTCTGTGATCTTTCCAAGTGCTCCTCTTATCAATTGCAATCCCCAAATATTTTGCACATGTGCTTGTTGGTAACCACTGACCATATAAAGCCACTTGAGAACAATTTTTGTGCTAGAGAGTATATACTATGTACTACGAACGCTTCGGCAATGATGCCAATGTTCCATTTGGTGAGCCACGGTTCAAGAGAATTCAGTTGCATCTGCAGTTTCCTGGAAGCTGTATTAGGGTTGCCCCTTGAAGCTAGCAGTGCAGCATCATCAGCATAGGTTGCTGTCATTGTGGAGTCAGAAAAAAAGTAGAAGTGTTTATTCAGCATTCATGGTAATATAAATGACAGCTCAATTTACACAAATATTACTCAGCTCATGGCATCAATTAATTAATGCAAGTAAGACTTAAATGACCATATGGAATACCAATGGCCTTTGCAAACCCGGACAAAAGTCGATCAGTATTTCATAGGAGGATGGAGTCATGTGTAGAAGTTCTCGCAAGTGAGGAAAGTTTTCTGATCGCCATTCACTTGGGAGTGGCCAGAAACGATTCTTTTAAATATGACTCAAGCAGCTCACGACTTCCAGTCTTTGACCACGTATCCTCTGGGTAGCCTAAGAACATCCGTTTGAAGGCGAGCTAAAGTGAGAAGGCGAAATATCCCCTACTTAGGGTTGTGGGCTGGGTTTCGGACCCGCCACGTAATAAAACACCCCCTATGAAAACCAACAATCAGTCTCGGATGAGAGACCTCCCTTTTGATGACGCCCATGGCAAGCGAAATAAGGACTACGAATTAAGGCATGTACCTAGAATGTCCGGTCCCTTAATTGGGAAGGTGCCGCTGCCCAGCTGGTTAATGTCCTCGTGAAAATAAAGGCTGATATCACGGCCGTCCAATCAATGCGATGGACGGGACAAGGACACAGACGAGAAGGTCCTTGTGAAATTAACTACAGTGGCCATATAAAGGAGCGCAAGTTTGGTGTTGGATTCGTGGTGGGAAAGAGACTCCGTCGCCGAGTACTATTATTCACTCCTATGAATGAAAGTCAAGCCACAATCCGCATCAAAGCGAGGTTCTTCAACATATCGCTGATTTGCGCCCACGCCCCGACGGAAGAGAAGGACGATGTGACCAAAGATGCATTTTATGAGTGCTTGGAGCGCACTTATGAGAGATGCCCCCGCCACGATGTCAAAATCGTGCTTCGCGACTTCAACACCAGGGTGGGCAAAGAAGGTATCTTTGGCAGTACGGACTTTGCCGGGGCCCGAAATATGGTTATCCAGCACAAGAAGATACATCAAGCTACCAGGCTGTCTCCGGGTCGAAGAATCACCAACCAGATCGACCATGTTGTGATAGACGGAAATAACGTCTCCAGTGTTTTAGATGTGCGTGCGCTCCGAGGTCCTAACATCGACTCGGACCACTATATTGTTGCAGCCAAAATTCGCACCCGCCTCTGTGCAGCAAAAAACGCAAGCCAACAAACACAAGGAAGGTTCGACATAGAGAAGCTGCAATCACAACAGACAGCCGAACGATTTTCTACTCGGCTTGCACTCCTGCTCTCTGAGAGCACTCGTCAACAACTCGGTATAAGGGAACTGTGGGACGGCATTTCAAACTCCTTACGTACAGCTGCAACCGAAACCCTTGGTTTTCGGAACGTGCAAAAGAACAGCTGGTACGACGAGGAGTGCCGTGTCGCAGCGGAGAGAAAACAGGCTGCCTACCTCGCAACGTTACGATCGACCACAACACGTGTGGGATGGGATGGATACCGAGAGTTGAAGAGGGAAGCGACACGCATTTGTAGACAGAAAAAAAAGAGGCCGAAATGCGTGAGTACGAAGAGCTTGATAAGCTGGCCGACAGGGGTAATGCTCGAAAATACTACGAAAAAATGCGGCGACTTACAGAAGGTTTCAAGACCGGAGCATACTCTTGTAGAACCCCCCAAGGTGATATAGCCACCGATGCCCAGAGCATACTTAAATTATGGAGGGAACACTTCTCCAGCCTGCCGAATGGCAGTGAACGCACAAAAAACGGCGGCGAAGAGCTGATAAGGTGCATGCATCAGCTTCTTTGCAAAATATGGTCGGAAGAAAGTATGCCCAACGATTGGAATTTAAGTGTGCTATGCCCAATAGGGTGGGTCGATTCCGGACTTTTTTCGATTCGGAATTTCTTATAGTGTGGAAAAGTTGCCTTAGTACTTCCTGATTCCAATGCAACTTTTTGTTTTGAGATCGGATTGCATCTTCATCCACAACTCCGGCCTTGAAATTTTGGAAATTCGCCTAAAATCGTGAAATTGTCTACCTAGCGCCTGAAATACGCATCTCATGGCAAAAGGTAACAAAAAGTTATTTGTCACGTCATTTTCTACCGAAATGGTATGTGATCATGGCCGCAGGACGAACCGTTCCCGAGATAGCCCAAGGTTTGGCATATATCCGCACAATCTCTCTGAGTCCCAGTTACCTACTTACCAGGATGTTCTTTTGTGTTATCAGTTTGAAAGATTTCGTATAGGGCGACTCCGGGGCGACAACTATGAACCTAGGAGTAAAGAGGTTACATAAATAATTACAAAAAAGGTTGAAAATACTTTCAAAAAGTCATCTATTCCGATAGTTTCACACACCAGAGTTGTACAAATGCTCGCCACATACCATAAGAAATTTCTGACTCTTAAGCAAATGTTTTTAAGGAACCCAATAGGTTTGAGCTCTAAAAGAGACAACTTTGTCTCGTCTGCCGGAAAATTAATTGACATCGCTGCTTGTAAATGCATTTATTTTTCTTTTGCACTTGTCCAAAGGAAAGGAAAGTTCCTATCAATGAACAACCATTTCTCTTGGACCAGAGAACCAGAAGAATTGGTCGCATTGGAAGTGATGATCTACCTGAAACAAAAAAGATTACAAAGGAAAATGAACGTAAAGAAAGGCTTTCAAAACGTCATTCAACATCAACACTTACCAGAAAAGTATCAGCTAGAACAGGTGACCATTCAGATCAGCCAGACTCTCTTACAGACGAAAAACGATGCTGATGATGAATTTTCTCTTCCATTCTATAAAACCAAACCAAACACATTAGTATTAGAACACACTGCTTTAGCTGCCCAAAGATTTGGAGTAAGTGATAGAGCAGCGGCCTTGATTGTTACATCTGCTTTTCTGGATGCCAAAAAGCAGGTTTAATAACAGAGGATCAGGCTAGCTTTGTCACCGACAAATGCAAGATTAGTCGGGCAAAAAAAAGTGTTGGAGTTAAGCTCCAAAACACCGAAAGTATTGACTCTGTATATGGGCTGTATTTTGACGGCCACAAAGACATCACACTTACACAAGTCAGCGAAGGTGAAAAGTACTACCGCGACACTGTCAAAGAGGAACATATTTCTCTTATAGTGGAACCTGGTTGTCATTACTTTGGCCACGTCACCTCTCCTTCCGGGTCAGCTGAGGATGAGACGTAAGCTATATGGCAACATTTACATGACAATTCAGTTGATGTAGAACATCTAGAAGTTGTCAGTGCTGGTGTCACCAACACGAACGCAGGTTGGAAACGTGGAGTCATTCGGAAACTAGAAGAAAGAATAGGTAGGCCATTACAACGGGTTGTTTGTCTTCTACATTTCAACGAACTTCCATTTCGTGCTCTTTCCGAACACTTAGATGGTGTCTCAAAGAGTCCAAATACATTCTCTGGCGACATAAGTAAACTGATCCCTGATTATGAGAAGTTGCCTGTTGTCAAATTTGAAAGTTTTCCATCCTGCCAATTACCTTCTGAGGTTGTTAATCCGACCCAAATTAGCACAGACCAAGCTTATCTCTATAAAATATCAGAAGCTGTTATTTCCGGTCAATGTTCCTCAGATTTAGCGTCGATGCATCCAGGTACATGTGCAAATAAAGATTTTGGTCAAGTATATACTTACAGTTTACTCACCTTTGTGGTTCTCAATAAGATTCAGCAGTTCAATCAAAGATGGCTCGCGCCATCTCTGTGCTGCAATTCGAAGGTCGAGATACTTGCCTGCTAAACTGCGCAAGGTTGTCGATTCATCCATTCAACAGAATGCTTTCTTTGCTCTTCCAGAAAACATTCTCTTTAGTATGATGACTGACGAACGGATAGAAGTCAGAAAGTTGGCCCTTGACCGTCTTCTGGCAGCCAGAGAAGCGGAGTCTGACACTGTAAATGGAAGGGTTAGATGTAATAAAGTGCCAAAGCTGAATTTCAAAGCTAATAATTATTACGATATGATTAACTGGAAGACTATTACCTTGACTGTTCCACCAGTTCTTTGTTCGGTTTCTAATGAAGAACTCATAAAAGGATTCAGATTAAAACAAGCCTGACATAGGGTTGGTTGGTTGGGTTGGGCTTGGGAGGAACCCGAAGAGCAGCCGCCTTCACGCGGTGGGTTCTGGATGACCAATACAGGTTAGCTGAGAGCTGCAACAATTTTCAGCTTGCGCTGTGGCGCGCCGCCTTTTCGCTCGTATCTCGGGAACGGTTCGTCCTACGGCCATGATCACACATACCATGTCGATAGCAAATAACGTGACAAATAACTTTTTTTTTATACATTTTGCCATGAGATGCGTATTTCAGGCGCTAGGTGCACAATTTCACGATTTTAGGCGAATTTCCGAAATTTCAAGGCCGGAGTTGGGGTTGAAGATGCAATCCGATTCTCAAAACAAAAAAGTAGCATTGGAATCAGGAAGTACTAAGGCAACTTTTCCGCACCATAAGAAATTTCGAATCGACAAAAGTCCGGAATCGACCCACCCAAATGCCCAATCCATAAAAAGGAGACCCCACAATCTGCGCCAACTACCGTGGGATTAGCCTCCTCAAAATCGCATATAAAGTTCTGTCGAGCGTATTGTGTGAAAGATTAAAGCCAACCGTCAACAAACTGATTGGACCTTAGCAGTGTGGCCTTAGGCCTGGTAAATCAAAAACTGACCAGATATTCACCAAATCTTGGAAAAGACCTGTGAAAGAAGAATCGACACACACCACCTCTTCGTCGATTTCAAAGTTGCTTTCGACAGCACGAAAAGGAGCTGCCTTTATGCCGCGATGTCTGAATTTGGTATCCCCGCAAAACTAATACGGCTGTGTAAACTGACGTTGAGCAGCACCAAAAGCTCCGTCAGGATCGGGAAAGAGCTTTCCGAGCCTTTCGATACCAAACGAGGTTTCAGACAAAGCGACTCCCTATCGTGCGATTTCTTCAATCTGCTGCTGGAGAAAATTATTCGAGCTGCAGAACTCAATCGAGCAGGTACAATCTTTTACAAGAGTGTACAGCTGCTGGTGTATGCCGATGATATTGATATCATCGGCCACAACACACGCGCCGTTAGTTCTGCTTTCTCCAGACTGAACAAGGAAGCATCGCAAATGGGTCTGGCAGTGAACGAGGGCAAGACGAAATATCTCCTGTCATCAAACAAACAGTCGTCGCACTCGCGACTTGGCGTCACTGCTGACAGTCATAAGTTTGAAGTTGTAGTTAATTTTGTCTATTTAGGATCCACATTAACACCACCAACAATGTCAGCCTGGAAATCCAACGCAGGATTACTCTTGCCAACAGGTGTTACTTCGGACTGAGTAGGCAATTGAAAAGTAAAGTCCTCTCTCGACGAACAAAAGCCAAACTCTATAAGTAGCTCATAATTCTCGTCCTGCTATATGGTGCAGAGGCTTGGACGATGACAACAACCGATGAGTCGACGTTGCGAGTTTTCGAGAGAAAAGTTCTGCGAAAGATTTATGGTATTTTGCGCGTTGGCCACGGCGAATACGCTCTACCATCTGTTGGAATCTCTTATCTGATCACAGCGCGATCCTGCACGAAGTAAATTTGCCGGTACATACAATGAATAAACCCACTAGAGTACTTTGAATAAATTGTCAAACATTGTATATTATCGCAAATGGCTAGAAGAAAATGTGTACCCCGACATCACACTTTTCTCTGAGGCAGATATCGAATCTGCTGCGGAAGTCTTGACCAGAAGCATTCTGCTGCCCATATAAGTTCGCCAGAAGCTAGAACCACACAGAGCGTCCACAAGCAGGACAGACATCTCTGGTCCTATGAGGTAATGACAAAGCTCAGAGAGAAAAGACGTTATCGGCATGCATGGCCAGTCAGTAGAAATCATTATGACAAAACATTTCTCAATTGTGCCACAAAGGGACAGACATCTCTGGTCCTATGAGGTAAAGACGAAGCTCAGAGAGATAAGACGTTATCGGCATACATGGCAAGTCAGTAAAAATCAGAATGACAAAACATTTCTCAATTGTGCCACTAAGGAGCTGAAGCACGCTCTCTGTAAATTGTGCAACAAGTTCCTAGGGACGTTTCTGGTTACAGCCGAACTTGAAGAAATGTGCTGCTATTTTAATTCTTAAACACTTAAAACCTGAAAGTCTGGTTAATTCTATCGAACATTTAGTTTACTGGTAATTACCTTGAAAGTATTCGAAATAATATATTTTGACGTAGGCATTCGCCGGTGTTGGAAGAAAACCAGCTTATCATCAATTTGACTTCAGAAACTTTCATGGCCCAATTGAACAAACACTTTATTCCTGGTGCTATAGAAAATATTAAATACTGCTCTACTGAGTTGGAGGATGGAGCCATGCCAATAAATATTAAGCTCTGCTGTGTTCCTTGATGTCCGCCAAGCAAAGTCTGGCAGTTGGGCCTAGTATTCAAATTAAAGGAAAAACTACCAATGCATTATTATTTGTTGCTGAGCAGATGAATCGCAGCTTTTTTTTGCCGTTTTTTCGACGCATAGTATTGCGGTATTATGAATGGATTGCCACTCATACCTTCTGTTTAATGCTAACTATAGTTCTTTTATATAAAGTATATACAAAAGTGGATCCAAAATACTTTCCTGCGGTACACCTGTTTCAAATTCTTTTAATTTATTCCCTTTTTTACTCGAAAAAATCTGGAGATGATATACAAGGTGTGTTCTAAAGTAAACAGGACTAAAGAACAAATGGTTTTTCGGCAAAATCAATTTATTTTATTCAAAATAGTCTCCTTCTGCGTCAATACGGCTTTTTTGCACGGTCCGTTTTAGCTCGTTGTCCGGTGATCACGGATACTGATTGGCCCTCATGTTGATCGTCATTTATGTCTTCACGACCACTTTGGAATCGTTGAAACCACTCGTGCACTCTCCTACGTGATAGATAATCATCGCCATAACTTGTTTTACTAATTTTAAAACAAAGTTTAATGTTGGCTCTTTATTCGAAGCTCATTTTCGTACCGATAACACAAACATACTGACCCTTAAACTGCAATAACTTCACTTCCGATCAATGAAATGTTTTGAAAAATCGATAAAGAAGCAGATTCCAACGCACCAGTCGACATATACGAGGTTTGACATTTAAGTAATGAGACTGATTTTGTGGTAAACCTGTGAGCTTGAAATTCACTTTCTCTTTATCCGGCATCCCTCCCCTCTTCATTGATATATGTACCATCGTTCTAGCGTGTTTAGTTCGTGTGTTTGTAGTGCTCGTCAATGGGAAAACGAAATCAAGAGCAACGCGTCGCGATAAAATTTTGTGCCAGATTGGGCGTAGAGTGTATGGTGATAGTGCTCTTAGTCCCGAAGACCAAACGTTAAAGCTCGCCGGAAAAAAGTTTGCACGAGCAAGTTGAAGGTGAAAACGTTGATTATTGCCTTTTTGATAGCCGTGGAATCGACCACAAAGAATTCGTTCCACCGGGGAAAACTGTGAATCAAGTCTACTATTGCCAAGTACTCGAAAGATTGCGAAAACGAGTCAACAGGATGCGCCCAGAGATCGCTCGTAACTGGATCCTTCCTCACGACAACGCGCCGTGCCCCACCGCCTTCAGCGTGTCCCAGTATTTGGCTTCTAAAGGGATCGCCGTGTGGCAAAAGCCACCTTACTCGCCCGACATGTCACCATGTGACTCTTTTTGTTTCCTAAAACAAAATCGGTGGTCAAAGGAACGCATTTTGAGTCGATTACGGACATCCAGGCGGTCGTGACGAGGGTACTCGCGGACATCCCAGTCGAAACGGTACTTCTTTGGAGGGGATGGCAGAGTTGAAGAATAATTTTCAAATATACTGCTTTTATGGAATCAGTCTCATTACTTAATTGATACCTCGTAGATGACATTTCCAGAGACTTGGAAAATGTGTCAGACGAATTGATGAATTAAAAATGTAGATGAGTTTTAATAAACTTTTGTATCGTAACTTTTATTAATACTTCAGCTGTAATTAAATACAATCCTGCTGCATTCTTGACTATTCTTAAAAATTATAAGTTCACAAATGGATTATTGCATGATCCGGTTTAACATTACGGTGAAAAGCGGTATTAAGATTGATTTTGGCAAGTAAGCGTAGTTAATCACATTTCCGTCATAAAACAATTTTCCTAGTTAGAAGATTTATATATATGTATATATATATATATTGCATATAAATTTTATTTCGGGAATATAGTACTCAAGCAGCTTGTGTCTTTGTTGTATAATTTAGTTATTTTTAAAAACATTTTCACTTAGTGTTAAATATAGAATATTGGTGACTACTCATTATTTAGGTCTCTCCTTATAATATATTTTAGTAGCTCATAGGTGTTAGTTCATTGTTTTTTCTGTACTAGGTTTTTCCAACCTCATAATTATACCTAATATTGTTTTTAATTAGATTCTATGATAAATACTCGTACTGTAATTTTTTATAGAAATATGGCTGTACCTCATAAAATTAATTTTGGAAATTAGACGTACATCTTTTTTGCAAAATAATTTCAAGTTCTTCTTGGTGATCCACCATTCAATTCCCATTCTGTGTCATGATACGGATACTACCATTCTTGCCTCCGATTTTAATTCATATGCACTTTTTATTTATCTTATCTAAATGACTGCAGAGATTTCCTGTTTATTTAAGATCTCCAGAATTTGACTCAATAAGTATTAAGTCAATTTAGTATGCTCTTTGCGTTACATTTCACAACTTCGGAAAAAGTGGACTTACTCCCCTGCATTCTTTGCGAGTTGTTGAAATCATTTTTATTGACAATGGATGAATATTTGGTTGTACTAAACAAATGAACTACTTGTTTCGTGAAAACTTTGTTACGAATACTTTGTAGCTTCCAAGTGTTGTGAGGTCCTTCTCCACCTGGTATTTCCAACGGAGTGGAATCTTCTTCTTCTTCGTTTTCCCCTGGCGATTTCTGCATCAAATACTTTAAGAGCTGGACAGTTTTCATAGATTCGGACGACATGACTGTCTCTACAACTGTCGTTGAACTATGTCAATTTCGCCGTTGCCATTGCGCAAATGCATATTTTTGATTTGAATGTATGCTTTTATAAGCAAACAGGGGATTCGCACCAAATTAAGGTTCATTTTATATCTTTTTTATATAATGGTGCCTAACCCTCAATATTAATATTCTCTTGAACAGATGTGGAATAAGGATTTTAAAAAAGTGTGCTTATTTGCGATATTTAAGTGTTGAATTGAGTTCGAATAGCAATTAGCTGCCTGAAGAGCAACAAAACGCGGGAGGCAGCAACCAGAAACACAGCGGCGAAGAATGGAGAAAGAGCATGCATCAGCTTCTTTGTTGAATATGGCCAGATGAAAGCATGCCCGATGATTGGAATTAAGGAGTCTCTGCTCAATCCACAAAAAGAAAGACTCCACAATCTGCGCCAACTACCGTGGGATAAGCCTCCTCAACATCGCATATAAGGTTCTATCGAGAGTATTGTGTGAAAGATTAAAGCCCACCATCAATAAGCTGATTGGACCTTATCAGTGTGACTTTAGACTTGGCAAATCAAATACCGACCAGATATTCACCATAAGCCAAAACGTGGAAAAGACCCGAGAAAGCAGAACCAATACACCACCTTTTTGCTGATTTCAAAACTGCTTTTGACAGCACGAAAAGGAGCTGCCTTTATGCCGCGATGTCTGAATTTGGTAGCCCCGCAAAACTAATACGGCTGTGTAAGCGGACGTTGAGCAATACCAAAAGCTCCGTAAGGATCGGAAAGGACCTTTACGAGCCGTTCGATACCAAACAAGGTTTTAGACAAGGCGACTCTCTATCTTGCGAATTCTTCAATATACTGCTGGAAAAAATAATTCTTGCCGCAGAACTTAATCGAGCAGGCACAATCTTCTAAAATAGTGTGCAGCTGCTGGCGTACACCGATGATATTGATATCATTGGTCTCAACAACAATATCAGCCTGGAAATCTAATGCAGAATAACTCTTGCCAATAGGTGCTACTTCGGACTGAGTAGGGAACTGAGCAGTAAAGTATGGTCCCTTGCGCGTTGGCCCCGGCGAATATCGCATTCGATGGAACGATGAGCTGTATAAGATATAGAACGACATTGACATAGTTCGGCGAATCAAAAGACAGCGGCTACGCTGGCTATATCATGTTCTCCGAATGGACGAAAACACTCTGAAAGTATTCGATGCAATACACGCCGGGAGAGTAGAGGATGAGGAAGACCTCCACTCCGTTGTAAAGACCAGATGGACCTGGTTCGCTTGGCTTTTGCAATTGGCGCCTGGTTACGAAAAGAAGAAACGACTGTCGCACTGTTGTTAACTCGGCTATAACCACGTAAGCGGCTTCTACGCCAGTTAAGAAGATGTGTTTGCTAGGACAGAAAGCGGCCTGGTAAAGGCAAAAATAATTGGTTTATACCAAAATGGCCAATCAGCCCACCAATTTCATTTCAGATCCAACGTCAAAATACGCTAATACCAAACGTGTTTTGATGACTACGCTTCTGTTTAAAAACTGATTTGAAAAATCTTTTATCAAACAAATGAAGCGTTATCTAAAACCAACTAATTTGCCAGGCAATGCGAACTGCCATTCACATTCATTTTCAGATTTTGATAAGGACATATGTGTCTTTTTTTACCACCAAACTGAAGGTTGTTTATTTCGAACAAGAAAGCCGGCATTCTCTATCTATATCTCTGTTTAACACTAGTATTACATATTTAATTAACATAACGTATTTTGAAACATGAAATATATTTTTTATTTATTTATTCAAATATGTCTTAATATAATTTCAGTACTTGGCCCCCGATATAACCAGTAATTGCGAAATGGATATGTGCTTGGATTATTTTCAGTTAAAATGGAGCGACAATGTAAAAACTGTCAATTTGTTGCTTTCTGAAAACTTGTCTTCAGTTATAACAATGCTAATTATAATAACAATATATTGGCTCTTCTTTGTACCCTGTAACTGGAAACAGGTATGTGCATATACATATAAATTCTGTTTAACGAGCCAGTAAGTACAGGTTTTGGTTATATCTTACAGCTATGAAATTACCTAAAGATAAACTCCATAAAGTAAATGTAAAATCTTGCAAAATGAAGTTGTACACCATAATAACGGGTGACCCAAGTAGAGGTACTTTTTTCAATAGCCTTTTTTAACAGATCAGTAGTGTCAAGCTGTCATCCTATTTTTGTTCAGTATTGTTTGGTATGCCATCATGGAAAGGCCTGAACAACCTGAACAACAACTTAGGATCAATATAATCGGCCTACTGAGCGTAATATTCGCAACACCATCAACCATCTTGAGACCGAGCATTCATTATTGGATAATATTTGTCCAAATGGACAAGGTCCAGCAGGCAGTGAAGAAAATGTAGCACCAGTTGCTGAAAGTGTACTCGAAAATTGTGAAGAGTCACCCCGGCGTCCTTCGCAGCAACTCGGACTTGAAGCATTTAACGTCAAAATCTTAAATTATAACTGAACTGAAGAACTGAAGCCGCTCGACCTTTCCAAGGTTTAATCAAGGCTCCTCACATGTGGGGCTAAATCAAGTTTTCGCCAATTCTATCCATTTTAGGAAGAAAGATATATATATACTATAATAAGTAAAACACGCACTATCAATTGTATTAAGTTAACTCGCATATTGGCCGATATATGAGGTATATAGTCACTCGGAAATGTTTCTATTAGGTAAATTAAACAATTTTATTTGGTTTACAAAAATTTATTAACCAATTACCACTTTGTGCATTGATGATACATCTTATTAGTCCAGTTGCCGGCAACAGAAAGAAAGACTTAATTATAATTAGAATACCTTAAAGCTACCACTGCTCATTTTCCGTTGCCCGCTCTCCCCTGCAATCCATAGTATTTCCAGCCAACAATAATCCAATAAGATACCGCTTGCGCACTCTCTAATACTTTATTCCAATTAGAACGACTAGCCATAAGGCCAGCGGGCGCTCTGTCTCCGCTGCCAGCAACACATACCGCTCTCCCAGCATTCAACGTACTTTTTCATTGCAAGTGCTCGCGAAGCCGTTAACTATTTACTTAAATATAATGATGGGATAATCGCCTGAGTCAAAATATGTTACGTGGGTGACCATAATAATTTATTGACTTAACTCCTCCCCCTCTTAGTGAGGAGCGTCCTCGATCCTTTATATTTAATGTATGTATGTAAGCACGTTATAAAGCGGAATGAAGTTACATGCAATGGCTTGTCAAGTTACAAATTGAAAGACGTATAAGCTTGTTGTCTAGACACAATGCTTTTGAGTTTGCCAATATTATAGTATCGAAAAGGCACTGTTGCAGGGGTATTACTTCCTTGTAGCGAAATGTTAAAGTTCTTAAGGGTGCACTCATAGTTTGTGGATGAAAATTTTGCTTTTATTTTGGAGCGAGTGGTAACTCAATGTTCTGCCTATTAAAAACTACTTTCTTAATACTAAGTACTGATAAGCTACATATGTTTTAGCAATTTTGTAAATAAAATATGAAATAATTATGGTTTAACTTAAATAACTATTTAATTACTTGTGAGATGCTCAGTTCAAAATTACAATATACAATAATACCTTGAATTAAATATAGGCCTTCGATTAAATGCAAGTGGCGTGTCTAAACTTTAAGCTTAAGATTATATGAAAGCTTTATCAAAATCTATTTCAAGTTGTCCTTATGGACCACCCTCTCTTTAATAAGAACTGCAGTTCCTAAATCTTTTTCTACGATCTGTTCTTCGTAAAGAAGGTTTGTTATGGTTTTCTAATTCGTATTGCTGAGCCTGTCTAATACGGGCCGATATATCATTATTTATGTCGACTGGTATTTTGTTTGTTACAGAATGTATTGTTTTATTAAATTCTATAGTTGAAAGCAATACCAAATCTTTTGTGTCGTCAATGCTCCTCTCTAGCTTCATGCACCTAGCTATCTCTACTAATGTACTGTGAAACCTTTTTTCTCTTGGCCATTGGAGGTGCTGTGAAGAGGTGGAGCATTTACGATTTGAATACCGCAACTGTTGGCAAGAAGATATCTGACGGTATTTGAGTTCAATGATTTCTCATTATCGCAGTAAATAACTGTGGCTTTAGGAAAAATGTTCAAAAGCTGTATAAGTTGAGGTTTTATATCCACGATTGTTCTAGATTGTATCGCTTGAACAATTGCGAATTTGGAAAACTTGTCCAAACAAGTTAAAAAATATTTCGAGTCTGTACAAAAAATGTCAATGTGAAGGATTTCTCCCACATATGACGGGATTGGTGTTTGGGATATTTTATGTTTTTGGTGATGAATATTATACTTTGCCCTAGAACATATTTTGCAGTTTCCGGCTGCTTCCTTTGTTTTTTTCTCCAGTTTTGGAAAAAAATTGTCTTTTAAAATCTGCTTGACATTTGCTTGTACCGCGCGGTGTGCGCGATTATGCTCCGTAACTATAATCTCAAGCTGGTCGTTAGGGTCAAAGATATCTGTTACAAACGTTCTTGCGTATTTATAATTCAAATTCGGAAATATTTTTACTATGGCATGTTGAATACATGCTAAAACATATAAACTACAATGGAAAGAATTTACCACGTTGGGGTTCACAAGATCATGAATAATTCTTAAAAGCCTGTTTTTATCCCTAAACTGAATAATATGCCTAGTTCTGTTTCCAAAAATAATAAATGTTCGTTTCGATGGTATTTCAGCTTCTTCAATAATTATTTGATTTTTGAAGCAATTTACCGGCCTTTCAACTGCAGCTATGGCATAACTTAATGACCGTTCGCTATGAATCGTTGCTGAGTTTGAATTTGAATCTTCTTCTATTATGTTCAGTGACTGACGCGACAGAGCATCGGCGACGTAATTTTCTTTTCCGGGTTTATAATATAATTTGGCGTTGTGTTCGTCGATGAACGCTTTCCAACGCTTAAGCTTTGCATTTGAATTTTTTCTGAAACTGCAAACGTCAGAAGCTGGTGATCAGTAAAAATATTTAATTGTCGTACACCATAAAGGTAGTTTCTAAGGCTCTTTAAGGCCCAGACAACGGCCAGAAGTTCTCTTTCGTTTGTTGCAAAGTTAAGCTCTTGATCCCTTAAGGTTCTAGATATCATGGTTATGGGCCTACCTTCTTGTGACAGAACAGCACCCAAGCCATGGTTGGAAGCGTCTGTCGTCAAATCAAACGGTTTTTTATAATCAGGATAGTCGAGCATCACATTTTCCGACACCAAAATCTGCTTCAAAGTATCAAATGCTTGGAGTTGCTTTGGACCCTTCCATTTTCACCCTTCAGAATGTCAGTTAAAGGCTTGGCTATACTGACGAAGTCCTTCACAAAATACCTGTAGTAGCTGGCTAATCGTATAAACGATCTGAGACTGTACAATGTTTCCGGAGCCGGGAAATTTAAAATAGCGCTAACTTTGTCTGCGCATGTTTTTATACCATGCCTTGACACTACGAACCCGAGGTACTCAGTTTCGCTTTTGAAGAAATTGGATTTTTCTACTGAGACCTTCATGTTAGCATCATATAAGCTTTTTAAAACCCAGTCTATGTCTTTAACATGCTGTTCTTTCGTAGGTGAGAAAATTATCACGTCATCTACGTAAACATAACAGCTTCTACCTATTTGTCCCCTAAGTACATCATCTACCGCTCTTTGGAATATGCTAGGTGCGTTCTTTAAACCGAATGGTAGCCTACAGAATTCATACTTTCCGTTGTTTACGGAAAAGGCTGTTGTCTCTCTGTCTCGCTCTGCGAGCTCGATTTGATGAAACCCTGATTTCAAGTCGAGGACCGACCCATGTTTGATAAAATGGACATAACGTTTGGTATCGGGTACTTGTCGTCAATGGTAATTTCATTTAGTTTCCTAAAATCGATTATCATAGGTTTTTTTTTGTTGCCTAGCTCATCGAGTCCCTTTTTATCCACGACCCAAATCGGGTTATTGTAAGGGGACCTAGAAGGCCTAATAATTCCATTGTGCAAGAGTTATTTTACTTCCTTATTCACAAAGTCTACAACCCCCATTGGGTATGGGTATAACCTAGAGTAAACGGGTTCCTCGTGTTTCGTGCGAATGGTTGCAACAACATTTGTATTAAAAGATAGAGCCGTATTTGGATCGGCAAAAGCATTAGATCTTTTCTTGATCATATTTAAAAAATCTTTTTTTACAGCTAGGGGTACATTGTCTATGCTATTTTAATAACATTTATGCTTTCGCATTTTACAAATAATAACTTTTCAGTTCCAAAATCATGACTAATTACGCCCTTTTTAAGTCTACAACGGCGTTAACCTGCTTTAGCAGGTCAAGCCCAATTATGGCATCAAATGCTAGCAAATTAGGTAAAATAATGAAGTCGGAATTTACGCCAAATAGATTTATTGTGCATTACTTATTTACTTTCGTCTCTCCGTGTATTGATCGGACTAAAATTGGTTTAACGAGTGGTACGATCCCCTTCAGTTCGATAAAGGGTTTAATATAGCTTTTTGAAGCTCCTGTATCAATTAACATTTTTATACCCCTTCCCTCAGTTCCTATTGATCTTCTAATCCAAGGTAGCAGGGTGCTTTCCCAAAAAAATTTATTTCTTCTTCAATATCTTCGACTTCATTCTCCACTATGTTATCGTAGCAGTTTTTTCAGCTTTATCTTGTGAAAGGTGATTTATCCTTTGAACTTTTGGTCCAGTAATCCTGTCGGATTCGGGGCGTCTTTTAAACTGTTGACCGTAATAAGCAGTATTAAGTGGCCTCTGCCTGGAGCTTTGAAAGTTATTAGTTTTTTGATTTTGTCGTAAAAAATCATTCGGTGGATTTTGCGACTCCTAGTTGGTTGACCGACGTAATCGGGATATAGATGGATCCATATCCATCGGCTCTGGTTTTTCTTGTCTACTATTGTAATTAAAACTGCGTTTCTGTTGCCTATTGTTATTGCTTTAAAAATGTGGGTTTTTTTGACCGCTTGAATTGGCTAACTGATTATTGCTGCTCTCAGCCACTACTTTTTCCATAGTTTGACATTTGCCATTTTCATCAAAACGCTGTGAAAAGTTTGTAGCAAAAATATAACGTTCGTGATTTGCTTCTACCTCCTGCGCAAATGCCAACGCAGATGGTAAGTCGGCTGGACATGTAGAAAATAAAATATCGCAAAGAGGTTTTTTTAGACCGGAAATAAAAACGTGCAGCGCGTTCATTCTGTACTTTTCGTTTATAGAGTTCGCTACATGACCTTCCATTATTGTCTTATTAGTAAGAAGGTCAGATTGCCCTGCCTTAGAGTAATCAGTTCCTGTTCTATCAAATAAACCGGTCTCTTATCGGCATAAGTAAAATCTATCCTCGCTATTATGGCGTTAAAATTCAACACGGTATTGAATGAAGCCAAAACACCATCTGCGGCGCCTCTTATTTTATTTCTGATTATTGCGACCGCTTGGTAATGTTTTGCACTTCCATCGTACCTTTCGTACAGTTTGTAGGCCGTGTGCGCCGCTTGCCTCCATGAGACATAGTTCTCTTGTTTACCGTCGAACTCGGGCAAGGATTTGACGAGGTCGAAGGTTTTATCGCATTGCACATTACCCACAATCTGCACTTCTGCAAAAGATTCTACATTGGCAGTCAATGTTGTCGTAAATTTATTTGTAATTTCCTTTCAAAATCTTGTTTCTGCGTAGCTAAGGCAGGATATCGCTGCTGCGAGAATGGTTTGAAGTTCATTGGCATTCATGTCTATCTTGTATAGCTAATGAATTGAAAAGGCTAACACGTTCAGATTCGCTTGTTAATTGAAGGTACCAAACTTGGTTGAAAGAAATAGGCTGATTTAATCGAGAAAAAAATAATGCACCTACTTTTATTTCTATTTAATTTTACTAATGCTTTAACAAGTTTATATACGCTTACTAGAAGAAGGTATCACACGTGAAAAAATAGCTCTTGCTATATATTTTTATTAAATTTTATTAAAAATGTAGGCAACGTAATATGATTTTCTAACTATTACAATAAGGGCACTGAGCATTTCACTTACATTGAATATTATAAGCTGCTTCAGTTGTCTCCGCTGTTTCTTCTTCTTTCAAGGTCGTTCGAGGTCGATATAAGTTGCGTAGATAAAGCACATGCATTCGCTTTGGATTCTGATTCAATTGCTTCGTTTTGTGCTGCTTTTTCTTAATCAGGATCCAATAAACTTTATTGATTTTTATAATTTACCCGGCCCCACGTTGGGCGCCAATTAAACACTTTTATTTGGTTTACAAAAATTTATTAACCAATTACCACTTTGTGCATTGATGATACATCTTATTAGTCCAGTTGCCGTAAACAGAAAGAAAGACTTAATTATAAGTAGAATACCTTAAAGCCACTGCTCATTTGCCGTTGCCCACTCTCCCCTGCAATCCATAGTATTTCCAGCCAACAATAATCCAATAAGATACCGCTTGCGCACTCTCTAACACTTTATTCCAAATAGAACGACTAGCCCTAAGGCCAGCGGGCACTCTGTCTCCGCTGCCAGCAACACATACCGCTCTCCCAGCATTCAACGTACTTTTGCATTGCAAGTGCTCGCGAAGCCGTTAACTATTTACTTAAATATAATGATGGGATAATCGCCTGAGTCAAAATATGTAACGTGGGTGACCATAATAATTTATTAGCTTAACTGGTATATGGGGCCTAAAAATATCAACTTGATTCTACCCTTTTGTGACATTTATACATAATGCAATATTGTATAATAATAACACCCTCATAAATAAACCCCCGAGGTAACCTAGTTATAAAAGGCAAAAGAGTTTTAAGCGTTGCAATCTTAAGCTGCTCAGCTACAGAAATAAAAATTTCAACAGCCAAAATTAAGAATTAGATAAAAGTTTATTATTTTTAACTGTTGCTTGTTAAGTTATTTCTATCACACTAAGAAACTAGGTTGTATAAGTCTGTTTGCAACTCACATCTTTCGCTGTTTGAAGTATATGTTTTAAAAAGTTTTACATCGTCAGCATATACATATGTAATAAAACTTTTGAAAACTTAATCACAGATGATGTGTCATTAATAAATAACAAGAACAGAATTGGACCAAGATGGCTAAGGAACGAGGAACGATACATCAGTATTATCATGAAAAAATTTTCTCTGAATTCAATTATAGATCTCACACATTCACGGATATTTTCTGTCAAAAGTCAACTAAAGGTACTGGGGTCCGCACTTTCGGTACCTAGCAGCTTGAACAGTGTTGGTTCGATTTGGACCATTTTTGCTCATAAGGTGACACACTTCAAGGCACTTCTTCATTTGTATACCGGAAAGTGAGACAATCAAAAGTAATTTAAATTTGCGTTATATGCTAAGTAGACGTGGTTGCAGTTCGATTTCACTCATTTTTACACTGCAATATAGGAATGTTAAAATAATGTAATTTAGTTGAAATCGAAACAGTCTCGAGATATGAGATTTCACGTAAAAAGGGCGGTGTCACACCGGTTCTAAAAAGCTGTCTAATACCATCTCTGTGGTAAAATTTAATGTTTCGGGGTATTTAGTAGATTTTAATAGTACAGTCGACAGGGGTCCTTGAAAGTGTTATCTTGAGTTAATTTGATTATTGTGGCTCGAACGTTTTAAAATACATTAAACCTTTTAGACGGACTTTTTCAAAACTAGCTCACGGGTGTCCCGCTTACTGGGCCAAATCACTACAAGTGTGAAAATTAGCAGGTCATTAGGTAAAGGTCCAGACGCATACCCCGTGATGTAAATATTTTGTAAAAATTCATTTCTTTGCTAATGTTATTAAAGGTTGAAGTTTAGAGCACAATAAAATTGTAAAATTATTTTCTCATAAACTACCGGAGATAAATGGATGAAATATGCAACCAATCGGCAACTTCGCACATGAATTCGTGTAAGCTCATCATAGACTTTGATTGCTCTGTTACAGCATAATGACGTTCATATACGATCCACGAATTAATCATTGCCATATCTAGTATATGATATATTAATCGGCTGGTCCATTTGTGGGAGCTTTTGCGGATATGGCTTCGTCCTAATAATGAATCCATAAGAACCACAGCGTCCATGTAATTGTTATATTCGCGTATATCATTTGAACATGGGATTTTTTCGACGCACTGAGTTCTTTATTGAACCTTTCAACCGCTGGAAAATATTCGGTCGTTGCTTCTACATTGTATTTGTATGACTTTGCGCCAGCTAATGTTGAAGCCATATTGACCACTTTTGAGTCTTTCCAAGGGACTTTGGAAATATCAATTTCGTTAACCGAAGCTACATACTCGTCTTCATCAACTCGATTTTATACATATATAATATAATAATGAGAGACTGGTGTAGTAGTTGTCGAAGAAGATACAATGATTGACGAAACGTGGCACAGTGCGGCACAAACGGGCTACAACTGTAGATGACGTCCATAAATTCGTTTAATTTTCAAGTGGATAGTCTTCGTTCCCCGAGGAAATTTCAAAATTGAATCATAGCACATCAAGGACAATTTGTAGCCCAAACGGTTGGGTTTGTCTGGCATATTCGATTGCAGGGGCGTGGTGCATCATGAGTTCTTGCCACAGGGAAGAACTGTCAATAAGGAATATTACCTGCAAGTTATGCGCAATTTGCGCGAAGCAATTAGCCAGAAACGCCCGGATTTGTGGAAAAACAAAAATTGGCTTTTGCACCACGATAACACCCCTGCTCACACACATCCCAGATAAAAAAAAAATTATTTTTTGAACTGCTTCGAAAATTGGAAAAACCGTTGGCACAAGTGTATTATATCTCATGGGGATTACTTTGAAGGTGACAAAATAGATGTTCATGAATAAATAAATAATTTTTGAAAAAACACAAAATTCGCGATACTTTTTGAACAAATCTCTTACTTCTATACAATTTTTTTTTAAAGAACAAATTTGTTCATCAACGCAAGCCGTTCTCTTTTGGGAAACTTATTGAAATTTTTGTTAAGTGCTTTAAGCAATGACCATATTTTGAGCAGACAATCAACGACATTTGCTGACAAAGATTCACGCGATAATTGAGTTGTTGTAGTTGGTTGTTATTCCTCCTGCAAAAATAATAATACCGCTCGACGTTCGGAGTGCTTGGTAAAACTTTTACCGAAACGTTTCAATTGATGGTACAAATTTATGGCGATGATCGCCTATCCCGTAGCAGTGTGCACGTGTAGTTTAAATATTTTCAAAGTGATCGTGAGGACATAAATGACGATCAACTTATAGGCCATTAGAAATCCGTGACTCCCAGAAATTCCATCGAAACTGTGTGTGAATTCATCAAAAATCAGCCGAAACATCGATTTAACGCCTTTTGAATGAACTTTTGGGCTTAAAAAAGGTGTGTGCACGGTTTGTTCCGCACAAATTGACTGATGACTAAAAATTGCTCCAAATTCAACATTCTATCGACGATTGTTTGACAAAAAACCACATTTTGACCATTAACCACTCCCCGTATTCACCTGATATGGCACCGTGCGACTTCTTTCTTTTCGGAAAAATGCATTTATCCATGAAAGGAAAGCGTTGTGCAGATGTAGAGGCCATTCAAAAGGCTTGCACCGGAATACCGGCGGCATTATCGGCCAACGAGCTAAAGCCATCGTTCGACATGCTTTTGGACCGTGCAGAAAGCTATATTGAAACAGAATAAAGTAAATTGATTTTGCCGAAAAGCCCATTTATTCTTTTTTTTATAGTCCTGTTTACTTTGGAACGCACCTAGTATTAACAAATATACTGGAATACCATTATGAGATGTGGGTTTGAGAGTGCGTAACCCATTCCTTTTAATAAAAAATGCTTCTGTTCTTGATAATCATCGGTGCCTACTTCTCCATATATTGAGTTGTTGTCCTGTTGAGCTCTGGTGATCTGGTTCAGTTTGCGATCGTTTGTTCTTGCTTGCTGGAAGGATTCCTTGCGATTCCTCTTTTTGAAGTGGTCGATCGGATTAATAAATGGATTCGAAAAGCGAGATGTCTGCTTTTGAGGTTGTAGTAGAGGCTGCTGATACTTCCATAGGCTCTGGCTTCAATTGATTCCTTGACATAGGATTAAATTGAAAATCTGTAGTCTAATTCTTGATACTCGATGCCGCGACACCATATGCTTCTGCTAATGTAGCTCACCTTCTAGAGTAGAGTGCGTTCTTGATTGGTGCACTGTTTCTGCGATGAATGTTCTAACTGCTTTGCTTGTGCTCATTGCTTGTGCTACGTATTCATTCTTATGTGTCATGCTCATTTTAGATAGAGCTAAGATAAGTGAACGATTCACTTGGTCGTAATAAAATGTAACTGATTGATTTACTTGCTTTAATTTCATCATTTCGGCTTCGAGGATATACCATGGTCTCTCATCAGCGAAGTTGACAACCAGGTGATCTATTATGTCGTCGAATTTTAATTTTGTGACATTATTAGTATTTGGGCAGCTTTTCCTATGATCTTTGCTTGGATCATCATAAAGGCTTGCACCTACATATTTGTTAGGCCACACGAAAGCTCATATGCTTTCCATGAGTCTTGTGGTCATTTTGCGCCAGGTTTTGTATTAATTTTTGTCTCCATTGAATTATTATATATATCTTGAAAATACTCAGATCTATCTCATCTACTAAACTGAAGGAACACTGGTGGTTTCTTGTAGGCGCAGGTAGTTTTATTTGTCCACTTTTCTGTATAGCCATATGTCTCTAGAGGTCAGCAAATGTTTCCAATGCGGCAGTTAGTTGTAGTGACATATGAGCATTTTAATTTAATTTGATATTTCACCTTATAACTTCTATATATTATCCACTTTGAGGTTGTTAAATAATCCTTCTATGACTCTAAGGTTCGTTGCCGTTTTAAGATCGCTTTACCGGAGGATTTTGTTTTGAAGCCTTTTCACTACGGTTCCGGGCGCCAGTTAATTTTATTCCTTGGGTTGTGGATAAAAAATATAATTTTAAGTCCTGTGAGGAAAAGTCCTGTCTCTTTATTTGATATTAATAAAATGTTCACAATGTGTTTGAGGTATAATCTATACAAAACTAAGCACATGGCAGTTTGTTTGTTATGCTTTATATAGAATTTAGGTATCAGTCTAATGCCTGGTTTTCACTAGGTCATATTTGACATCAAATGTTGTCAAAATAATCAAAACGGGTTGTCAAATGGTATCATTTGCGTTTGCCGGCATATTTGGCAGTGCACGGTCATTTCAAATGACAGTCAAATGAAAACAATCAATGTTCGATATGTGGCAACATTTGACATCTAATTTTTATTTGCAAACATGTTGGCAATTATTTTCGTTTGCCGCACAAACAGCAGTTACAAAAATTAAAAACAAAAACGATTTTTCATATTTCAAGGTAAGGTTTTTATTATATTTGATGAAAAATACTATAAATTTATTTTCCCAAACTTTTTCAGTTTCAAATATGGAGGAAGAAGCGAATTCAGCAATTCAAACTCAAATAGCGGAAGAGACCGAGCGGCTGATCCAAGAAGTGGAGTTCTTTCCCACGACTATAGAGATAGAAATTTGCGAGAGGCTCAGTGGCATGACGATCACGATCAGAAGTAGCAGCCAAATGGAACAGCCTTCGCTGCTCTTTTCGCGTAAGTAATTGTGAAATAGTACACAACAAATTGCATTACAAATATTACTTTTAGGCGGCCTTCAACCGTAAGGCACATACAAAAACTGGTCAAGGTGCTGGAAGAACGCCTTCAATGAACCCACTTTATAATGCCTTAAAGTTCCTGGAGCCCACCTTGCGTGTTGAAGCGAAGACGAGAAGAAATTTAATTAATGCAAGTATACGAATTTATGCATACGTATGTCTGTAAAAATAATACTATTTGTTTTCATTGTGCATATTTGTTTTTACAGGACAACGCGTCGACCCTGGCTCCTGGAACAATATTGTTTGAGGCGCAAGATGCAAGTTTATCTGGCGAAATGCAACCAACGCCATCCACTTCATTCAACTTAGAGAGACGTCGAGCTCGTGATGACGATGAGTACATTCAAGTGGTGGAACGTGCACTGGAGACCCTCACATCAGCTACCAAAAGTGACGCTTGGGATGATTTAGGAAATTTTGTATCATCCAATGGCCGAGAGTGGGCCCAAGAATCTCCACAACTGGCCAAAGAATTTAAGCGTGATATCTGTATGTGAGTTGATATTCAAATATCAACAGAATAAAGCTAGGTAAGAGCAGTTGCACAATTTTATGTGTTAAAAAACCTATTTTTGTTGTTTTATTCTATAGGTCCACATAATGCTATTCGACATCTATTTTATCTTCTACATCTGACTGTGTACCTTTTTATTTACTTTTGTTTAATATAACTGAACTAAAAATAATAATTATAATTATAAAAAAATTTGTATACACGTAAAAATTTTTATAAAGATATAATATATGAAATATATAAGAAATGAATTGAATTCAAACTTGTTTTATTTAAATTTGAGAAAGTTTTTAAAAAAGGAACATGAAAATATTTTGTATTTGCAAAATAACTTAAATTATAGAATTACATATTTATAAAAGAGGAAAGTACTACAAAGACGAATTATGTAATATCGTCCTATTATATTGCCATTCAACCTCTCCATGAGGAGTCATGAAATACTCCATAAAACTTTCACGGATATTTATCGCGCTGTCTGCTGGCCGAACTGATGGAACCATTCCATTTTCTCCCAACTCCATTTGCCAATTACCTGGATCAGTAATGCCATTTGTATCTTTGTCTACATCAGATAATCGTATATATATAGACTTGCGTGTTAACAAATAATTATGCAATATGCAAATCGCGAAAATGCCCCACAGAAGTTAGGAAAATGCCATCGCTGGTAAAAACGATCCGATACTTTTGTCCATTCCTCATGAGTGTTGGGAACCTTATTAGAATCCACAATATATTTTTTCACTAACAAACGAACAGATATGAGTACTCACTTTTAAAAACTCGTCCTTTAAAGTTTCAAAAATTGCACCACACGTTTTATGCACTATATGGCAGATGGTAGTTTTCCCCAATAGAAAAACACTCATCAAACTCGAGAAGTTATCACCTGTGGCTAAATAGCGTAGTGTTACCGCCAGTTTTTCACCAACCGAAATCGCTTCACGGAATCGTGTGTTTCTTTTGTAAATATATGGAGTAAGACGCACCACTAAAAAATCGAAATCTTCCAGAGTCATCCTCAGGAAGTTCTTCAACCACTTTGGGTCCTGAGAAACCAGCTTGGATCGAAGTGTGGCGTAAAATCCACTGGTGCAACGATTCCTTAACCCTGGTCTAATCCACCACTGCTTTGGTTTCCTTTGCTGAGTCCTTTTCTTTTTCCAAGCTTTTAATGACGTCATAAGACATAACGACGCAGTTACTATTGTAATTTTTCTATTTTTATTCATTTTTACACTTTCACGCTCTTATTTAAAAGTAATAATATTTTCAATTTAACAGCTGTCAAAATAGCCTGTTCACAACTGACATAAATGAAAACAGGTGGTCAATCATCTGACACCATAAATTGACGACAGTTTTTGAAAGGCACTGCAGTATCGACATTCGGTCAGTTTGGACATTGTAATGAAAACGCATTTGCCACCAAAAGCACAGCTGTTCGCTTAGGCAGATTTTGATGTCAATTATTTTGACCTAATGAAAACCAGGCAGAAGTGCTGTAGTGTCGGCTTCTGATTGGTTGTTTTATGTTGGTGCCGTGTGCACGTTGTATCTTAGGAATATTGTTTGATTCGCTTCTGGCTTGTTTATTGTGTTGCTATGCTGTGTAATGAGGTTTCGTCCATAGCTGAGGTATGCTCAGCCGCTCCAGGGTGGGGCCCACTAACCCTTAGCAAAATACAATATTTACTTTCGTAAACGATGTGTCCACACCCCCCTTCTGTGGACAGCCAGACCAGCGTGTGTTTTTACGGCGAGTCAAAGAAGCGAGCACAATTGGCGTGCCAGGCGTTGTCGATCTGTACGGCGGTGATTTGTCGGCGGTGATTTGTACAGCGGTGATTTGTACGACGGTGATTTGTACGACGGTGACCTGTACTACGGTGATTTGCACAATGGCGATTTGTACGGTAGTTTCCCTGCGAAGGAGAAGTTATTAATTTCGAAGCACATAAGAAAAAGCTGACTGGACGCGTTGACCTCCGGTTAGCAACTCTCCCGGCATTATTCATTGCCTCCCCTCGGTACTTACATGCGAGTCGCTTGATGATCGCGTTAGGTTTGTAAGGGTACACTACGGTGTGCAAGCAGCGGTACTAACGCTGTTCGAGGCAGCGCAGCTGAGCTGTCGCTGCATCATAGCGCGACTACGGCAGTGCCATTGCGAGCACTGGCATCACCCCGCGATGATGCCTTTTCTACGCAATGCCTGCGAATTCCCCCAAAATAGCAGAGCCAATGCGAGCACTGGTATTACCCCGCGGTGATGCCTTTTCTACGCATTGCCTGCTAACTACCAACTCCTGCTGTAAAGCAGAGCCATTGCGAGCACTGACATCACACCGAGGCGTGATGCCTTTTCAACGCAATGTGCTTATTGCTGCTGGTTGCGACCCTCCTCGCTGGAGAGCTGGAAGAAATGATCGCATTTGGGGTGAGTTGTGTGCGTAGCTTTGGTCAGTGCGGTGAGGTGAAGTTTAGTATATGCAGGATAATTCTGGTATGGTGGAAAGCTCTAGGTTGAGGTCTGGTGAGGGTAAATGATGTACAGTGTTGAAGTAAATTATTGTAATGTGGTGAAAGCCACGTTACAGTCCCCCCCTCACTTCGGATAACGATACTTCGCTGTCTAAAGGTGGAAGGCGTGGTTTCGATCTCCCATGATGGGTTAGCTGGAGGCTCGCTTGCTGTCCTCGTTGGCATGTGCCGTGAACGGGGAGCGGGTGGGAAATCTTTATTTAGCAGTAATTTCTTAACCTATAGTACAAGGTGTCTTAGGTCCTATGGCTATGCGTACTTACAACTAGTGACACCAATTTTAATTTAATTGTACACATGCATAAATAAATACTTGTAACTAGTAAAAAATTAATTTTAATTTCTGCCCTTATGGGTTGAGTTGTACAGGTGTAGTGCAAATAAATACTTAAAACTAGTAAACTTAGTTGTAATTGCTGGCCTTCGGTGTTTAATCGTAAAGATGTAGTACGCATCCTTCCCTGCCGTATCGCACCAGGACCCGGTCGCCTTGTAACTTCTGCAGGGCTAGACGTCGGCCTTGAAAGAAAAGCGACCGTTTGGAATGCTTGATGAAGTGCTGCCGCGTCATGGTCAGCCCTTCCAGGAGCTGGGATTTCGCTCGCTTGTGTCAGTTCTTGGTGCGATGTCTTAGGCGGGACTGGTCGTGCGCTGGTCTCGGCAATGGGAGGCTGGGTCGTCGTCGGGGTTGTTGACGCCTTTGAGAGAGGCGGCGTCGTCTCGACGTGGGTCGTGGCTGTTGCTTGGGCAGACGCTTCATCGTCATTCGAACATGCAGTCGCTGTTGTTGCTGGTGTCTCTTGCGCATACTCGACGAGTTGCTTCTCGGTTCTGGCTTCCGCCGTGACGGTACTCGTTACAGTGCCTCGCTGGACGAGTCGGATCGAAGCTGCAGTCGTCACTTCGCTTCGATTGGCGGAGAGCGTTACCTGGGCATTTGCTTGGACTACTAGGTCCATTTCCCCTCTGTCGTAGCACAGGCTTCGCGGTCTGCTTCACGTGGCGTTGGGGCTCGTCTGGTGGTCGGGAGCTTCCGAGCGTTCGTGCAGAGCGGCGTCTGTCGCGGCAATACTTCTATTTCGGCTGGTTTTGTGCCCGGCCGACTTCGGGTGGTGGCTTTGCTGACGCTGCTCTCCCAGGGCTGCCTGGACGCCCTCGGTCGGGTTCGGGCAGCTGATCCGGTGTCGTCTACGCTTATCGCGTGTAACTGGTGCACCTCGGTTGCATTCGGGTGCACCCGAGGTCGTGCTTCCGGTGGGGGACGGAAGGGTTGTGGCTTTTGCGGCTCGTCTGGTGGCTATAGTTGGCGCTTGGTGTGGCGGCCCGATGCGTGTGGCCTTCCGCTGCTCATTGGTTTCATTTTGGTTATCTAGAAAGAGATGAGCAAACGGACGCTTCGATTAGTGTTGGCAACGTATATTGTTGCGTTGCATTAGTGCTAGGTGGCTCAGAGTTAGAGTCCATAAGCTCGGTAAAGAGCGCGCTAGCAGCTACTCAAGTTTAGTATTCAGTTGCCAGCTGCCTTAGATCTTGCAGATGCACTTGAATGGTACGCCCACCCGTTGCGTTAGGATTCACGAGTTCAACTGTATTGGTCGACTTGAATTTTCTGACGATATATGGGCCAGAATATTTCGGAGCAAACTTCTGTGCAAAGCTGTTTACTGCGGAAGAGAGCGGATGATCTCTTTTGAGTACTTTCTCGCCGATAAGTGGCTTCCATGGTCGTTTACGCAAATCGTAGTATTTCTTCTGGCGTTTTGCTGCGGTAGACAAGTTGTGAGAAATTTCTTGCCAAAGCTCGGTGAGTGTCGGCACGGTGGTGGCTTCTTCGTTTATCTCAGCTGATGATGTTTTTGTCGAGTCTTGTTGTGATATATTTATCGCGAAAGCTTTTTCGGCTAGTTGGTGGTCCCAGGTCCGATGATCGGCCTTTGCTCGTTGGGCGATCATAGTTTTCACGACTCTGTTGGTGCGCTCGGTTGGGTTCTCGTGTGGGGCGTAAATGGCGGTCAAACAATGTTGGATTCCGTGGCTCTCCAGGAACTGTGTAAGCGGCTTGCCGGTGAATTGCTTCCCGTTGTCGGTAAGGAATACGTCAGGGCAACCAAACCGGTATATAACGCGTTCTTGTAGCGCCTTTATAACACTGGTGGTGGTTGCATTCCGGACTGGCATGAGTTCCACCCACTTGGAGAACTTATCCGAGGGCACTAGCATGTGTTGCCATTTGTTGAACGTGGTAGTGGACCTACAAAGTCCGCCGTTACAACTTCCCACGGTCGTGAGCATTGCATGGTGACGATCATCCCGGCAGGTCGACGCTGGTCTATCTTATATTCGGCACAATGTTGGCATCGACAAACATACCTGAGTGCATCCCTATACATCCCAGACAATAATACCCTCCTTGTGTGCGTTTCAGCGTTTTTTGTACACACATGTGACCGCCGGTGCTAGCGTCGTGATTTTCTCTCGTTATTTCTCTCTCTGATGCGCATAGTTTCCAGCGTGGTGACCTGAATAGCTTATTGCGTAGGGCGACGTGTCGAAAGAGCCTCCTTGTGTGCGTTTCCCTCCTTGTGTGCGTTTGAGCGTTTTTTGTACACATATGTGACCGCCGGTGCTAGCGTCGTGATTTTCTCTCGTGATTTCTCTCTCTGATACGCATAGTTTCCAGCGTGGTGACCTGGATAGCTTATTGCGTGGGGCGACGTGTCGAAAGAGCCGGCCATCGATAAGTTGGTAATCGGGATGTTTCTTCGGTTGGTCGTGTACCTTTCATACCATCTATCCGGTTGATCATGGACGGCATGCAAAAGTTCCGCATCGCCTTCTTGGTCTTTCAGTGGGCATTTGGATAGTGCATCGGCGACTACGCTGAGGGTACCTTTGCGATACTCGATTTCGAAGTCAAACTGTTGTTGCTCTAGTGCCCACCTTGCAAGTCTTCCGGATGGGTTCTGCAGGGTGTGAAGCCATTTAAGTGAATGATGGTCGGTGATTACGGTGAAATGATAGCCCTCCAGGTATGGTCGCATTTTCCTTATACCCCACAATACGACTAGGCACTCTTGTTCGGTGGCGGAGTACCGCTTCTCCAACTTTGTCAAGCTACGACTGGCGTATGCTACAACCCGTTCTTGGTCAGAATGGCGTTGAAATAGCACAACGCCTAGTCCTTCTCCGCTGGCGTCAGTCTGCAGACAGAAAGGCCTCTCGAAGTCAGGGCAGCCCAGGATGGGTGCACTAGTTAGTCTTTCCTTTAGCACCTGGAATGCTTCTTCTTGTTCGGCACCCCATGACCAACGCTGGTTTTTTTTCAATAAACGGTTCAGCGGTGCTGATATTGTGGCGAAGTCTGCTACGAAACGTCGGTACCACGAGGCTGCTCCCTGGAAGCGGCGTAGTTCTCGGATTGTGGTAGGTGCTGCCATGTCGCTAATGGCTGCAACCTTAGCCGGGTCGATGTGAATACCCTCGGTGCTGACTACAAGGCCCAAGTAATGGAGGCGTTGCTGCACGAATTTACTCTTCTCAAAGTTTATCAGCATGTCGTTTTGTTGAAGGCGCGTGAACACCGTTTGCAAGTAATCTAAGTGCTCTTCAAAAGTATTTCCCAATACAATGACATCGTCCAGGTAGGCGAAGACCTTTGGCTGTAGTTCTGATCCCAGGACGGTGTCTAAGGCTCGCTTTAATGTTGCTGGCGCCGAATGCAGCCCAAAAGGCATCACTTGCCACTGGAATAAACCTCTCCCCGGTACGGTAAATGCGGTGTACGGGCGTGAGCGGGGGTGTAGCGGAATTTGCCTAGTAGCCGTTCTTCAGGTCGATGGTCGAGATAAACCGAGCCTCCTTCAGTTGGTCTAGGATTGCGTTTATTTGGGGAATTGGGTATGCGTCTGGTATACTTGCTGCGTTAAGTTGCCGGTAGTCTATACACATTCGCCAACTTCCTTCTTCCCCAGCTCTTTGGTAACAGGATACATTTTCATGCTACGTATATACGTCTGGTTAGCTAGCTGAATGCGACGGGTCTGGCGTTTGGCTTTAATTCTGTGTTTGTCTATATGACGCTGAAGTTCCTTACCGATGTGTGTGAGCGTGGCTCCGGTGTCCACCAGGGCTTCGATCTGCATGCCCGCGACAGTAATGGGCAAATAATAACGGTCATCTTGTTTCCCTTCTGGGTGCGGAAGCGTTGCTTTGCGTGACAGTTGCAGGCTCGCAACCCGATTACGTCGCGTCCACAGCGAGAGGAAAATATTCGCTGCTGGCTGCGACATTGGTGTCTTCGGTGTCCCGGCTGCTTACATCGACAACAAACTTTCTCGCGGCAATACTTAGTACTTACCGCCGTCAAACAGTGATTGGTGTTTCTGGCTTGCCTGGTCTCCTCGCCTTTTAACAATTCGAGTTCTTCGGTTAATTCGAGTAGTTCGTCTACGCTGTTGAAGTCGCTTCGACGGACGTATAAGCGATATTCCACCCTTAGACCGCCATATATACGTTCGGTGTGATCCTCATCGCGAAGTTTCGGGTGCTGGCGGATGAGCGTTTGGATGGCCATCACATAATCCTTTGCTTTCTCTCTGGGTAATTGCTTACGCTGATGGATGGTTTCTACCAGATGCGCGAGGTGTCGTTTCAGTAAAAAGAATCGTTCGGCCTCGTAACGTAAGTCGACCCACGTGTCTCTGACGTTGCGTTTCACCCGAAACCATTGCAGCGCTTTGTCTTGCAAAATTTCCGGCATAGTAGCAAGAAACTGGTTATTTGCTATTGAGTAGCATTCGGCGAGTTCCTCGCATCGCTCCAAAAAAACGTGTGAATTTTCGCGACCGCTGTAGCGTATGTTCCATCGCCGCACGGAGTTTATAACCTCCAAATCTGGCACTTGTGCAGCTGAGGTGATGTCGCCACGTGTTGCTACCGCTTTGCTCGGGATTCTTACCGTGGTAGTTGGAGCGAGTATGGTGGCGTTACCTCCCTCCTCCATTTCCCTTTCTAAGGCTTTCACTAGGTCCTCCGTGGATTTATGGTGACGCTTTGCACGGATGCAGGCGCTTAGCTCGCTAAGGAGATCTGCTAGGATGCGCCCTTCCGCAGCGATGTGGTGTCGTCTGCACTCGGTGACTAATCGGTCCTTCTTCAGCCAATAAATCCAACTGGTCGTGTCCATCTCAAGCGTTAGAGCCTTAATCGCTGAAAAACTGCGATGCTTATGATTGTGTGGGGGGCGCGGCGAACCTGATTCATGAGCGTTGGTGACCGTTTCATGTTTTCACTGCCACTCACAAAGTCAGGTCCCTGCTTGGGCGCCATTTGTAATGGGGTTTCGTCCATAGCTGAGGTATGCTCAGCCGCTCCAGGGTCAGCCTTGGGAACCACGAACCTTTAGCAAAATACAATATTTTCTTTCGTAAACGATGTGTCCACACCCCCCTTCTGGGGACAGCCAGATCAGCGTGTGTTTTTACGGCGAGTCAAAGAAGCGAGCGCAATTGTCGTGCCAGGCGTTGTCGATCTGTACGGCGGTGATTTGTACGGCGGTGATTTGTACAGCGGTGATTTGTACGACGGTGATTTGTACGATGGCGATTTGTACAACGGCGATTTGTACGGTAGCTCCCCTGCGAAGGAGAAGTTATTAATTTCGAAGCACAAAAGGAAAAGCTGACTGAACGCGCTGACCTCCGGTTAGCAACTCTCCCGGCATTATTCATTGCCTCCCCTCGGTACTTACATGCGAGTCGCTTGATGATCGCGTTAGGTTTGTAACGGTGCACTACGGTGTGCAAGAAGCGGTTCTAACGCTGTTCGAGGCAGCGCAGCTGTGCTGTCGCTGCATCATAGCGCGACTACGGCAGCGCCATTGCGAGCACTGGCATCACCCCGCGGTGATGCCTTTTCTACGCAATGCCTGCGAATTCCCCCAAAATAGCAGAGCAATCGCGAGCACTGGTATTACCCCGCGATGATGCCTTTTCTACGCAATGCCTGCTAACTACCAACTCCTACTGTATAGGGCAGAGCCATTGCGAGCACTGGCTTCACCCCGCGGTGATGCCTTTTCAACGCAATGCCTGCGAATTCCCCCGAAATAGCAGAGCCATTGCGAGCACTGGCATCACCCAGCGGTGATGCCTTTTCAAGGCAATGCCTGCGAATTCCCTCCAAATAGCAGAGCCATTTCGAGCTCTGGTATCACCCCGCGGTGATGCCTTTTCTACGCAATGCCTGCTAACTACCAACTCCTACTGTATAGGGCAGAGCCATTGCGAGCACTAACATCACACCGAGGCGTGATGCCTTTTCAACGCAATATCTACCCAAAACTACCTACTTCTACTACTAGTACTCTACTTACCCCTGTCTATTTCTGTTGGTTGCGACCGTCCTCGCTGGAGAGCTGGAAGAAATGATCGCATTTGGGGTGAGTTGTGTGCGTAGCTTTGGTCAGTGCGGTGAGGTGAAGTTTAGTACGGGCAGGATAATTCTGGTATGGTGGAAAGCTCTACGTTGAGGTCTGGTGAGGGTAAATGATGTACAACGTTGAAGTAAATTATTGTAAGGTGGTGAAAGCGACGTTACACCTGTTGCACTTGGTTGTGGCCTAAGCAGTGGATGACTGTACATAAAAATGTACATATATTTTTGGTTGCTAGGTTGATACGAGTATTACTTTCGCGAGAAAAATGTGGCATATTGTGGCCATCGTGCTCGATCTACTGGACTGTCGTCGTTGTTAATACTTGTATGTAAAATATTCTCATCACACATATTGTTGTAATCGAATATTTCACATTTCGGGTCTTCTTCAATAGAATCTTCACTATCTGATCCCAAACTACGTCGAATTGCCAAACTGTTGAGATTTAGGCCAGCGATGCAGTTTCACACTCACTATTCGACCAATCAAAATCATTAACAAACTTTTGAAAATCTTCCGGATTAATAAAACTATGACTCCTCTGTGATAATCTATATCGGTAAAGACAAATTACGCGTTTTTAAACTTTTATTAACCACTTTAATATAATTTTGTAACAATATCTACTTCTCTGGTGAGAATCTGATGGTTTTTCCTTTGATATCATGAAATTTAAATTCAAATGTGTACATTAAGTTAAATTGTAATAGCGATGAAGATTTCAAATTTTCACTAACTAATTATTATTACTTTCACAATAGTCCCTTGAAAACACAAAATTTCCCTTGAAATTATTTTTTTCATGCACTCTCACTCAAGTCCAAACCTAAATGACTGCAAAGCTCACATACAAGTTGTAACTGAGCTAAAATATAACGGATATATCAAAGCAACATGTGACGTGATGTAATATGTATTTGAAAGTGCATGTCGATACATCAAAATTTTTCTGGAGAATTTGCCAGGCGTTTAAGGGTTAAGAGATGAAGTTTTTTAGTTCATTTAGTATAAGTAACATAACAATTCATTCACAATGCGTGAACATTTTATAATAAATATTTAATAATATGTATGACATAAACTAAACTAAGACCAGTGATTAGCAATTCGCAATTATTTTACGCCATTTTTGTGTTGTTTTTGAAAATTTCTTTGCATAATGTAAAATCGCATACTATAAATCTGCGCACGATTACATTAAGAAAATCTTCTTCTTAATTGGCGTAGAAACCGCTTACGCGATTATAGCCGAGTTAACAACCGCGCGCCAGTCGTTTCTCCTTTTCGCTAAGTGACGCTAATTGGATATCCCAAGCGAAACCAGGTCCTTCTTCAATTGGTCCTTCCAACGGAGTGGAGGTCTTCCTCTTCCTCTGCTTCCCGCGGCGGGTACTGCGTCGAATACTTTCAGAGCTGGAGTGTTTTCATCCATCCGGACAACATGACCTAGCCAGCGTAGCCGCTCTCTTTTAATTCGCTGAACTATGTCAATGTCGTCGTATATCTCGTACAGCTCATCGTTCCATCGAATGCGATATTCGCCGTGGCCAACGCGCAAAGGACCATAAATCTTTCCCAGAACTTTTCTCTCGAAAACTCGCAACGTCGACTCATCCGTTGTTGACATCGTCCAAGCCTCTGCACCATATGGCAGGACGGGAATTATGAGTGAATTATGGAGTTTGGTTTTTGTTTGTCGAGAGAGGACTTTTCTTTTCAATTTTCCGGAGTAGCACCTGTTGGCAAGAGTTATCCTGCATTAGATTTCTTGGCCGACATTGTTGGTGGTTTTTTACGCTGGTTCCAATATAGTCGAAATTAGCTACGACTTCAAAGTTGTGACTGTCAACAGTGACGTGAGTGCCAAGTCGCGAGTGCGAGGACTGCTTCTTTCATGACAGGAGATATTTCTTCTTGCCCTCGTTCACTGCCAGACCCATTTCTTTTGCTTCCTTCATAAGTCTGGAGAAAGCAGAGCTAACGGTGCGGGTGCAACTGTACACTCTCATAGAAAATGAGACCTCCTCTATTTAGTTTTGTAGCTCGAACTATTTTCTCCAGAAGCAGGTTGAAGAAGTCGCGCGATAGGGAGTCGCCTGGTTTGAAACCTCGTTTGGTATCGAACGGCTCGGAGAAGTCCTTCCTGATTCTGAAGGAGCCTTTGGTGTTGCTCAACGTCAGCTTACACAGCCGTATTTGTTTTGCGGGGATACCAAATTCAGACATGGCGGTATAAAGGCAGCTCCACCGAAGAGGTGTTGTGTGTCGATTCTCCTTTCACGGGCCTTTTCCAAGATTTGGCGGATGGTGAATATCTAGTCGGTTGTTGATTTGCCAGGTATAAAGTCACACTGATAAGGTCCAGTTTGTTGACAAAATACCCTCGATAGAACCTTATACGTGGATTCTACAAGAGTATGCTCCGGTCTTCAAACCTTTTGTTAGTCGCCGCATATTTTCATAGAATTTTCAAGCATTACCTCTGTCTCGCTTCCCTCTTCAACTCTCGGTATCTATTCAATCACGCACGTGTTGTGGTCGATCGTAACGTTACAAGATAGGCCGTCTGTTTTCTCTCCGCTGCGACCTCGTAACAGCTGTTCTTTCCAGTTTTCTGAAAACCAATAGTTTCGATTCCATCTCTACGTAAGGAGATTGAAATACTGTCCCACAGTGCAAGACGAGTAGAAAATCGTTCCGCTGTCTGTTGTGATTGCAGTTTCTAGACGTCGAACCTTCGTTGTGTTTGTTGACGTGCGTTTTTGCAGCATAGAGGCGAGTGGGAATCATGGCTGCAACTGGATAGTGGTCCGAGTTGGCGGATTTTTCCTCCCGGAGACAGCCAGGTAGCTTGATGTATTTTCTTGTGCTGGAATGTAGTATTACAGATAACCATATTTTGGGCCCCGGCGTGGTCGATCAGCCTCAACCCATTTTGGGGTGTTCCCTCGTGGAAGCTGGATTTACGGACAACTGCGCCAAAGATATCTTTGGTGCCAACCCTGGCGTTAAAGTCGGAAAGCACAATTCTAATATCGTGGCGGAGGCAGCTCTCATATGTGCGTTCCAAGCGCTCACAGAAAGTATATTTGGCCACATCGTCCTTTTCTTACGTCGAGACGTGGACGTAAATCAGCGATATGTTGATGACCTCGCTTTGACGCGGATTATGGCTAGACGTTTATTCACTGGGGTGAATGATAGTACTCGGCGACGGATTCTTTCTCCCACCACAAATTCCACACCAAACTTGTGTTTCTTTACCTGGCCCTACAGTCCTTGTCCCGTCCATTGCATTTTTTTAATGGCGGTAATGTCACCCTTCACTCTTACGAGGACATCAGCCAGCTGGGCAGCGACACCTTCCCAATTAAGGGACCGGAGATTCCAGCGCACAACCCTGTGTAGGAGGTATTTCGCATTCTCACTTTAGCTCGGCTTCGAACTGATGTTCATAGACTACCCAGAGGATACTTGGTCTAAAACCGGAAGTCGTGAGCTGCTTGAGCCATATGTAAAATAATCGTTTCTAGCAACTCCCCAGTGAATGGCGATCAGAGAACTTTTTTTCTTAGCTTGCGCGAACTTCTGCACATGCTTCCGTCCCCTGTCACGAGTATGGACATACGAAATCCTACTACATCTTACGCACTGTCTGCGTGGTGTGTGGTAATTTACATCCCACATCAAAATGTACCCTTAAGGAAGAGGATTTAAATAGAAAATTTTGAAGTTATGGGGGAAATCACAATGCAAACTATAGGGGTTGCCCTGTATACAAAGAATTAAAAACAAAATTGTATGTAGGAATTCAATAACGTAGTAATCAAATAATAAATATTCCTCTAAAATATTGAAATTCCTTCCCATGTTTCAAAACCGGGTAATCTTAAAAATAAGGCTACACCAGGAAGCTATGCAAATGTGGTGAAAGGGAACACTGTACAAGTGCAATTGCGCCAAATCTAATCAAATGGAAGCTTTGAAATTATGATTTTCAACCTTATCACACACACGATTTATTCAAGAGATAATCAAAGCTCAAAAACAAATGTTACAAACTTTTTTTAAGTTAAAATGAATGTATGGAACATTTGTATATGGAGTACTAACGGTTTAAACCGTTTACATTTATTTATGAAAATAATATAGATGTTATGCTATTGTCACAAATTCACTTCTTTATACCGGGACTTAGGATCTATGTTACAAATCACCCAGATAGAAAGGCACAAGTTGGAACAGTAGTGTTGGTTAGAAAACGATTAAACAATATCTAAAACAAAATCGCTGCGTGGACTTAAACTTGACGGCTATATACTGCTAACTTCGAATTAAAATTACTGGCATCCAATTTAATTTTTTTTTTTTTGGAACGCAAGGTCGTAGATTTCTAGCAGGTGGTGATTACAATGCAAAAAAAAGTTAGGTCATAGATTTCTAGCTGGTGGACATTACAATGCAAAACACATGTATTGAGACTTACGACTAATTAATCGCAAAGGACTACAGCTGTATCAAACTATCATAAATAGGGACAATAACGTTGAAGTAATATCTCCTGTTAAGCCGACATATTGGCCTAGTGATAGTTACAAAATGTGAAATTTAATTGATTTCGCTGAAATCAAAAATATAGATAAATCGCACATAGCAGTTGATACATGTGCTGATCTATCTTCTGAGCACTCTCCCGTACTAATAAAGTTATGTGAACAACCCATATTCGTTTATCCGAAAGTGGGTTTAACTTCTTATAAAAGGAATTGGCTTAAATATAAAAAATACGTGAGTAGCTACAATAATGTTGAATACAAAATAAATACAGAAAGAGATATTGACGAAAGCATACCATAACTCAATGATATAACAACTAGCGCAGCTGTCTTAGCAACACCAAACAAAAGCTTTAAGCCTTTTTTTAATCACGAATAGTGGTATACTTGTAGAAAGACTTTTAAATGAAAAGAGGCGTACAAGGCGAGAGTGGCAGATTAATCACTTCCTTTCCTTTCAGCTTCAATTTAAATCTACTGTACGTAAATTAAAAAACTGCGCCTAAACCCGAGGAAGAATTTAACAATGAAACGTATATAAAGAAGTTGTGTCCAAATTCAAGCAAGCAAAATTTCCTTTGGAAAGGCAAAACGTCCATAAAGTCAGTTGCCATGTGCCATGTTTGTTGGCAATGTCTCTCTCCGCCTACTTTTTCTTCCTTGCGGAGCAAGTCCTTTATGGTATGCGGACCCACTCTAGTGAAGGGTTCAAGTCCTATCATGTAGATGGAAGCAGCGGAGCGGGCGAGGTTATCAGCTAGTTCGTTACCGAACCATATCTTTGTGACCAGACACCCAGATGAGGTGCACATGTTTACGTTCCGCTAAGCTATTCAGGAGGAGACTGTTTGTGGTGCCGCTTGATTATCATTAAGTATGGTTATTCGCTCATTGCGATAGTTGCGTTGAAAGTTATCCATATGCACCGACTTATGGCAAAGTCATATGCCTGAAAAGTCCACAGGCATGGAGAGCTTAGCACGGGGTTGTACGCTCCCTGCACCGATTACCTCCGACGTTTTCCATCAGTCTGTATACCGCTTGATCGTACTATCCCTCAGCAGCGGCTCGAGAGTTGAATCGTTCAATTCAACCTTGCTCCCAAGGGTAACCTTGAACTTCTTTGTTAAGTTAACCCTTTTGATAATGCTATCCCTTGGGAGAAGGGTCAATGGTATAGTATCACTTAACCCTTTCATCTGCTGGGACGAAATTACATTACCTATGCCACATCCTTCTACCGTCATTTGTAGAAGAGGTGTGAGCTCATGCATGACTTCAGGTGCTGCCGTCGGACAAGTGCGCGTAGTACCCGACATGCAGATACATGCTAATCATTGCAGGTTCTATAGTTGGAGCCCTACAGAAGTCTGCGAAACTTTCTTTGGTTTGTAGTCCCAGAGTTTTCTAGCCAGCCGATTGCATACCATTAGTGCCTTTGTCACCTTGACCAAGGTCAAGTCAACATGCTGCTTCCACCGCTAATTGGAATCCAGCATGAGATCATGATATTTGACCATGTTGGTCATCTCTACCTCTTTGTCTCCAAATGAAAGGTTAATGAGTCCGGATGGGGACATACATACATATCGTGAACAGAACGATGGTCGTCTTAGAGAGGTTGATGTTCAACCCAATCCCACTACATCACCCTTTCGACAGGTTTAAGCATCTTTGTAGTAAGTCACAGAGAGTTTCCTCGAATTTACCTCTGGCTATACTTACAATGTCGTCCGCGTAACCTTGGCAGCGGATCTCATTGTCAGTTAACAATGCTAGAAGGTCGTCCACGACAAAAGTCTATAGATAGAGGGGATAGCACTCCCTCGAGTTATTTTTACCTAAAGTAAAAATTAGTCAAAAGAATATATTTTGCGCCGAAAAGTGTACTCTTTATTTATACTATCAAGATTACATAGTTCTTACTGCTATTTATACTAACTAGTATGTTTACTTATTACTAGTTGATATTTTGTTTAGACACAGATCATATTATTTTTTTATTAATTTTATTTACATAGATATATTGTTTCTTTCGGTTACTTTCCTCGCACTCACCGTTCGGAAAATTATATAAAAAAGCAACTCACAATTCCGCCAGAAATTAACAAAATGTATTTTAACTAAGAAGAACTTTATGTGCAAAAAAATTAAATTGAATTGGAATATTGATGTTCGCACAATGTATACAAGTTGGCATTCGGAGTGAACAGCACGGCTTTCGTTAGCGGATCGCAAAAGAAGAAGTGACGAACTTGTTTCTCCGCCCCTTTTGTTCCCTTTTGGTTGTGGTGGAAAATGCAATAGTAATGTAGTTATGTGTGATGTGGATTGTAGGTGGCGTCGAGATGAGTGTGGTGTGTGAACTGTGTTAGTGACGTATATTTTAACGCGGTGAGTGTAGAGTTTTTTTGATGAGGGATTATTGCTGTGGTTACGTGTTCGGTGTTGATTATATGTTGTGTGGGGCAGGAGACTGAGGCTCATTTAGCAATAAATATTATTTGCTTAGATAAATTTACTTTATTTTAAGATACGGTTGTTGTGGTATTCAAATTCAATGTTATTTTGATACTTGTTTGTTTAGGATTGTTTGTTGTAGTGATGTTTGTTACTAAGGAATACGTTCCATAACTCGTGCGAGCGGACGGAGTTTTGCTTCTACGCTCCTTCGCAGGGGAGAGACTGTTTTCGTTGAACCTGTTTCTGTCTAGTACCTCTGCCACCTCAGGAGTCTTTCACTCTCAGAGCTGCCGCAGGTACCACTTCCAGCTGGCATCACTCATGCCCTCTCTACGAGGGTCATCCTCCCAATACCCTTCCCCCTTCTTCGCTTCCTCCCCCTTTTACCAGCACCTTCAGTGCACCTGCAGCGCCCGATGTGGCTGCATGAAGGCATGTTTGTCAAGGAAGTTAAACTTCCGTTTAGTTCCTGAACGCCCTGACCTGCAGCTACGCCGGTTCCGTTGTCCTTTTCTTCGTCCACGGCTGTTGTCTGGGTCCGTTTCCCACCTGTGTGTATATCTTTGGTTGGTTTGTCGCCCATCGCGGTCTTACGACACAAGGCCCAAGGCACGTCTAGCTGTCGCGTTTTCGTGTTTAAAGAGGAACTTACAGGTCCGCCACGCCACAGCCCCATGACGTGGTAAGGCCACTGTTACTTCCCAATTCGGCTCGGTGTTGGGAAGGCTAAGTTCGAATACAGCGCAGTTCTTCGTCGCCGTAAATATGCATCTTCTGCCAACCCTCAGGAGAGATGTCATGCAGCACCGCTCATGAAATTGTAGTTAATCCCCTGCACCACGATAAGGTGTGTACCATTCGCAGAACAAAAGTGTAAACATGTTACATTTTCACTAAGATCAAATATTTGTCCGGTAGTAAAAATGAACAATAGCTTGATACCCCGCGAACGAAGTAAAATAACCCTCTAAACTAAGCCTAGGCAATAAAGTGCTTTTATACAATGCGGTCACAAAACCTATTTTGATGTATGGCATTCAACTGTGGGGTACGACCTTTGCAACTAATATTGATACAATATAAAGGTTCGAATCGAAAATGCTTAGAACAATAACGTGCTCGCCTTGATACATGGGTAATGAAAACATCCAAAAAGATACTGGTATTCATACGGTAAAAAAATAAAATAAGTAGAGGATAGCAGAACGAAATATATATCTAAATTAAAGCTAATTAAAGAAGAGATAAGCCTGCATATTAAAAATCAAAACAACCAAAACAGCTCAATCACTTGCTAGAGCTCGTCTAGTTTTTAAATAGTATTAGGATTTTATAACTTATTTCAGGCTTTAAAAGAATCAGATCCAATAAATAAAGAAATACTGAAAAAATGTGAATTCTAAAAAATGCTTTATAAAACCGTGGCAGCCAAGTGTTGAGTGTTAAGCGGGCTTTTTCATTTCCATTAGCACAAATTATTGATTGCGTTTATAGGATAACCGTCTTGTTGTACATATTTGTGTGGACTTTCCAACATTATTCTACTTTTAAATTAACTTTGTCAAAACATTTTATGTTTATATTAATTTTATATTATTTTAATATTATTATTTTATACTCTTGAAACTTGCAAAAGTCAAAGCCATGGAAATACCTTAATGTGTAAAACCAATCATATAGAGTAAAGTGAACCGGATGTTCGAAAATCCTAATATAAGTTATATGGTGCTAGGCCAAGTTTTTGATTGCATGTAACTAGTTTTGGCACAAAGATACGCTGTTATGTGTAAAATACACTCTCATATTTCCATTGAGATAACTTACTTATTAGTCGATATATGCGGTACAAAGTCTCTCGGAAGCTCGAATATTTTAATTTTAAGGAGGAGCTATCATTTTTTCATTCATTCTTCCCATAGGAAACTTTTCTGAAGAAGCGCAAGAAGCACGCAATAAAGAGTCGAGACAGTATCGCGAACTGTTCACAAGAAAAACTTCCCGAGTTGACACCAACATAGATTTATTGTAAAGGTTGCTTACACGTCAGACCTTTTGATTGCAAGTTTACGTTCGCACCCAAAAACCAAGCGTTCTACTTTACCTTCTGAGGTCATTGCACTTCTGTCTGACACCCAACTAAATGATGAATTTGATGATTTAGCATAAAAGACTTTGCTTGCAGCTCTCTGGAATCTTTATTTTTGTATAAATTCGTTATTTTTTTTAATTTATATTTTTCGCTTTTTACTTTTGTATAATTTGTATATAATTTCTTTATTTTGGTTTTTGAATAATATGTTATTTTGAATATTTTCCATTCTTTTAAGAACTTTCGTTGAATGTTTTAGTTTTTCCTTTTTATTATGTTTTAGATATCAATAAATTTAACATTGAAACAACATTAACTTTTTATTTTTCTTATTTGCAAAGAAGATCCAAAACTAAAGTTCGAAACTTGAAGAATTTTATAGCAATGGTTGTATGTGGGTGCTTATATCAATACATCGACAAGTTTTAGTTAGAAGAGAAAAAAGAAGAAATTTTGAATATAAATGTGTAAAAAAAAAAATTGTCCCCAACTAGTGTTTTTGAGGATAGTTCGGAACTAGTCCCCTTTGACACTAGTTGAAACTAGTTGTCTTTCACCCTATTGAAGCTCATAATCTCCTTAACGATCGTGCCAAATTTCAAGTTCCTATCTCTACAACTTCATATAAAAATTAATTTTGAGATGCTAGATTGACTAAATCTCACACTGTGCACCGGTTCCCATTACGCTCTCATACCATCTCGGTAGTAAAATTTAATGTCTCTAGCGTATTTAGTTATTAATTTATCGAGCTTTAAGTAAATTTTAACAGTACCGTTATATGGGGAGGGAGCAGAATTATCCACCAATTTCATCAATTTTCACGCTGTCGGTAAAAGTTCTTATAAGATTTGTACTCAACAATTTTGTTTGTTGTATCATAAATGTTTTAAGAGATATGTACATTAAACTTATTAGAGGTCAGGGCCATGCCCACTTTTTTAAATACTTTTACCCACTGGTGCCCCTACTCTGTACCAAATTACAGCTGTATATCATTATTTAGTGCTTAGTTATGGTACATTATATGTTTTCTGCTAATGGCGTTTTGTATGCGTGATAGTGGTCCAATCACGCCCATTTACGAACTTGATTTTTTTTGTACCAACGAACCTACATCAAGGATATCTCAATTTTTACTCAAATTACAGCATGCACGGATGGATAGACAGACATTCAACCAGATTTCAATTTTTCTCGTCAACCTGATAATTTATATGTATGTATGTATATGTATTTCTACTCCGATTAGTTTTAGGTGATACGTACAACCGTTAGGTGAACAAAACTATAATACTCTGCAGCAACCGGTTGCAAGATATTATAACTATAATTCAAATAATATGACCGCTTTTGTTATTGAAAATCTGCCAAAATTTGTCCCAGATCAATGATGTGCTTTTGAAATTATAGTCGATAGCGTGAAAAATAACTAAAAAAAATTTTTTTTGGATGTCAAGACCTTTCTCGCAAACTGATTACTTGCTAAAATAAGACAATCAGAGAAGAGAAATATAGCAGTTGCTTCGTCAGGAATTGCTGCAACTCTTCTAAAGTATGTAAAAACTGCTCGTTCGACTTTCAAACTTTGCTATCCGTAAATCTTTAATAACAATCAATATGTTCTATCCGCAAAAAGAAACCACTTTGTAAACTATTGCAAGAAGCTTCATTGATTATGTGGGATTAATACACCGTATAGGGGCCCTGGACAGGCAACTTGTATTAAAAGACCTTAGAAAATTCTCTGTCCTCACGGGCGGGATAACTTTTGTATTTGCTGGAGATTTCCGAAAGACTCTTCTTGCCATTAAATGAGGTATGTGAGCAGATATCATCAAAACATCTTCAGTGTTAGGGTACTTGTATAATTCTTGGATGTAGTGTATAAGATTTGATAATTTGTGAAAACAGAAAATTTTATTTTTACAATGAAAATGTAATGTTTTTATTAAACTATATGAACAGAAGTACAAATGGAGTTTTACCATTAAAAGATAAAAGTTAGCAGCTTTTTCTTCTCTTATGGATTTCGATTCAAAATATAAAGTTACGGACGAATATGAGAGCTTATCTTCATGGAATCACTGATGGTGATTTTCCGCATCAACTGCTTAAACTTGTGGAAGGAATTTTTCTCCTCCAAATTTAAGCAGTAATTGTAATATTCTTCTAGATGAGTCTCTATACGAAATAGTTCATAGTTTAGAAATTGTAATGTGTGCGGAATACCCTGACATAGAGAATTTGCACGAAAAGGAATTTCATTGGTTGTGTTCTAGGGTAATAGTTTCACCCAGGAATGATAGTGTCAACCAAATAAACGATCTAATTATTCGAAAATACAAAAATGAAAATCGATAGACGCTGTGACTAATATCGAACACGTAGTCCATTATCTCCAGGAGTTTCTAAATTTATTGAACCTTTCTTGACTCGCAACTTATGATTTGCTTTAATTTCCGGTGAAAATATCTTTCGCTTTAACTCAGTTTGAATGACCCTACGCACAACCGAGAAAGTATGTATGTGTGGGAGAGTGTGTACAAAATTACAACATTTTTTTTCTTATTTCTACATTACAATTAGTTCAAATAAAAGAAAGAACTAACAAGCACCTTGAATATGACTTAAACGTATAATTACAAAATTACAAAACTGCTATAAGAGTATTGGCTAATTTGAAAGATCGCTGGGTTTCAGGCGTTTGAGTCGTCTTGGTGGTCCATCTCTAGAAGTTAACATGGCTACTTCATTACAATGCTGTAGTACTCTTGCACCATATGCTGTTGCATTTTTTAATATTTCTGCGTTAACCGAGGTTACGCCTATATCAGCAAATCTTCAATACCAAGGCGCTTTGACAATTAGTCTTAGTACTTTGTTTTGAAATTGTTGGATGACTTTCTTATTGTTTTCGTCAGTACATCCCCCCAGTTGTGCATCATAGCACCATATAGGTCTAAGTGTTTGTTTATAGATAAGCAATTTATTTTCGATGGATAACACTGATTTGTTACAGATTAACCAATTATAATTTGATATAATTCCCATCTTCTTACGTTTGTTTCTTACGTGAACTTTCCACCGTGCACCGTCTATGAAAATTGGTAAGTGCTGCTTATTGTTGTATGTGAAAACAATGTGTACAAACTTAGCTTAATTCAGTTTTACTTGCCATTTCTTTGCCCATTGTAAGACTTTATTCACAGCTTCTTGGAGATTATTAGTGGACTCGTGTTCACTACTACTACTACTACCAACAGCAAGCAACGCGGTATCATCTGCAAATGTTGCTGTTGGATTAGGTTGTCAAAAAAGTCTTGTCTTTTTTATTGAATTTTCAATTGTTCATAAAATTGGTTACAATATGGCGAGTCAAATATGCGCCGTTTTGTTCGATGACGCGTTTCCAACGAGATGCCAACTTCATAATGCCCCTCTCATAGAAGCTCGCTTCCCTATTGGCAAAAAACTCGCAGAGCCAATTTTCACAGGACTCCCTTGTGGCTAACTTCAGACTCCAAGCGCGTTCACCATGGACAGAAACAGGTGGTAATCACTTGGTGCGAGATCCGGACTATACTGTAAATGCAAAAGAACCTCCCATCGAGCTCCCGGAGCTTCTGGGGCGTCACTAAAGATGTGCGTGGCCTGGCGTTGTCCTGATGGAAGACAATTCGGCCTCTGTTGATCAAAGATGGCCTCTCCTGCATGAGTGCTACCTTCAAGCGGTCCTGTTGTTGGCAGTACAGGTCCGAATTGAGCGTTTGCCCGTAAGGGAGCAGCTCATAGTGGATTATTCCCTGCCAATCCCACCAAACACACAGAACAACCTTCTTGGCCGTCAATCCAGGCTTGGCCACCGTCTGGGCCGCTTCGACACTTTTCGACTACGACCGTTTGTGCCCTACGTTATCGTAAGTGACCCACTTTCATCGCCAGTGACCATACGCTTTAAAAAAACGGGTCGATTTTGTTGCGATTCAGAAGCGATTCGCATGCGTCGATACGGTCAAAGATGTTTTTTCTTGCGTCAATTCGTGTGGCACCCTTACATCCAGCTTCTTGGTGACTCCACGCTTCTTCAAATGGTTTATAACGGTTTCATGACTCATGTCAGCTCTTGACCGATACTACGGCTGCTACTATGCCTTTCTCTTTCGACCAATTCAGCGATTTTATCGCAATTTTCGACGATAGGCCTTCCGGAGCGTGGCGCATCTTCGACCATCTCTACACCAGGACGAAAACGTTGAAACCATCGTTGTGCGTTAGAAATGGAAACCGTAGTACTGTAAGATATGCCGTATTTTGCTCCATGTTTGCGACGCTATAACTCACGAACGACTTAAAAGAAACGACAATCAATCAAGCACGTGTTAGCGTGAAATGAGCTTTCCAAAAAGGTATAGCATGACCCGACGTGGCGAATAAAACTAGAACTACGCGCTTTCAGCGCCAACTAGCGAAAATACCGCAAGACTTTTTTGACAACCTATTATATGCAAATATGTGTTTACATATACAAATGGACATATGTTCACACTGGGAAGAAAGCGCGAAAGCGAAGTGGGAAATGTGCAGGTATGCTTCCTTATGCACTTTGTAAATAAACTTAATTTGTTTTTGTTTTGTTATATACTTGGCAGTGAACCAGTAAGTGGGTAGTTTGCCGCGTCAAGATTCTACCCACTTTTCCTCTCACACGTACATATACATCTCTGTTGCTCTCATTCAGCAGTATCATTTAAAAAATACATCTGTCCTGCTCCAATATCCCCAGTCATCGGCTGATGTAGGGTTGCATTTTAAACATCTGATGCAGGGTTGTATTTTTTGATTCCTACTTTTAAAATTTCAAACAAAACTTTTAAATTTTGAAAATTTTTGTTTTATTTTATTTTTCATATATTCACATAACATTCATTATAATTTATATAAATAAAAATATATTAAATTTAAAAAATAATTATTATCTGAAAAATGATTTATTAAAGAGAAACATTATTAATACCTGAAAATAAATAATAATTACATTGAATTTGTAATATCTAAAAGAAAAAGAAAGACTAATTTATAAAATAATAATAATATCTGAAAGAAAAGATTAATATTATCTGAAAAAATAACATATATTAAATACAATTAGTTTACTCTGAAAGCAAAGATTCATTGAATAAAAATTAAAAATAGTGATAAAATCTGAAAAGAAAGAATAATTAAATAAAAATTATAAACACATCTGAAAGAAAAGATAAATATTATTTGATCACTTATAATATAAAACAAACCTTTGTTTTCACATATTATATTGCATTGTGCAGGCCGCCTTAAACGCATAAAATACATACATACGTACTGTTTAAATGAGTTAATCCTCCCCCACCCTAACCGGGAAAAACTGGCGCACCTTAAGGACAAACACACATCACCACACAACACCAAAGCAACTCACCACACCTGTACCCACTAAACAAAAAGGATGAACAGCAGGATAGAGACACATTCGCCACAATTCTTTCGTTCTAAGCGATTCATACGCTTAACAAATTTCGTTTTTCGACCACAATCCCGCACGCTGCAGTTAGCACGGTGACCCCCGATCTAGTAATTAGAACACTAACCTATCATTTAGCTTTAAATTAACATTATATAAAGTTAAAGGCTTCTATAATAAATTAAATTGTTATTAAAAATTGAAGTGACACGGATATTTTTATTATATTGTATCTAAACGATTTCAACTTATACATATGTACATAGTGAAAGTGTAAATAAAAATATACTTGTTACAAAACTAAATATGGTCCTTCGAGCCTTACAGAAAGGCACCAATGGATTTTAAATAAATCTAAAATCTGGAAAAGAAAAAACAAACAGAATAAAATTGTGGTGACATAAACAGTGCTTCTATAACACTAAATATATGTTAATGCATACAAATATAAAGTGCAGACTATAAAACCACAAAAAATCAATAAAAAAACAGTGCAATGCAGTAAAGTGCAGTAGGGAACAAAACAAAAACAATATGTACATACGTATATAACAAACAAAAAAACATCCAAAAAAGTGTGGAGTGCAAAAACAAAACAGTACTGTGAAAAAACAGAAATAAAACAAAGCAAAAACACAAATATTCGGGCGCGAATAACACACAAAAATACAAAACAACAAAACTACAAGGAATAGCCGCAGGCAGCAGTAAGCTACAGGACTAGGAGAAGAGGAATTAACATCAAAGGCCCGAATACCCACAGACACACACGGGCATATGTATATATCCCATCAAATACTCTAGATGAAGAACAAAGTGAGCGTATTCAATTCAATTTACCATAATTTGTGATATGCATATATGTATACAAAAAACAAAAAAAAAGCTGATTTACACACTATTATAAAATCGGTAATCAAAATCCGTTTTAACAACACTATAAAACGGTTGCCAAACTTATAAGAGTTAATTTACGGGAAAACCCGATAAAAGTTTGGTATAATATATACTTTTATCTACATGTTTAAAACTTTAAATTAACAAATTTTCAAATGCCTAAATGTTAAGCTTACCTTGGTGTATTCAAACACAGCAACTTATCAAAAACAAAAAGCAGCCAATATTTAAGTATTCACATGCGAAAAAAATCCGGCAGACCCTTATGTTTAATAAAGCAATAAGCAGGACTGCATACAGTAAAAAAGCAAAGGCAGAAATATTTGAAAACATAAAATTGAAGGCGAAAACACAAACAAAACTAAAATAACGATATTTACATACATATATGCATATATAATTACTTACTTACTTACTTCATTATACATGTGTATGTATAATTTCCAAGCGCGAAATCTATATATATATATATATAATATATATATATATATATATCTAGACGACGATTTTAATAGATACTATGTAAAAGTGCATATTTACTTACATATGATACACATATATGGACATAAGAGAATATAACTTTTTCAATACTGAATCCAATCTCTCTCTCTCTCAAAAAAAAATTGTATAACATTTATATGCAAACATACGGCAAAGAATCTGCCTGTGACATATATTAATACAAACAAGTATTCAAAGTCCATATTGGCAACTATCCGGCAATACCTCTTGTTTTGTTTGCAAACAAAAACAAGCAGGATTGCATACAAAAAGCGAATTGATCTCTCTAACGAGCTCTCAATTGCCTAAGAACATAACTCAGAAATACATACTAACAATACGTGCATACTTTGGCACAAAGCGAATTGATCTCTCTAACGAGCTCTCAATTGCTTAAGAACAAAAACATAATCATAAACTCTTAAAATCATACAAACAATTTGTGCATGCTAATGTAAAAAGCGAATTGATCTCCTCAGCGAGCTCTCAATCGCACAAAACATAAGTACCTTAACAAGCAAATACATAACGGGTGATTTTTTAAGAGCTTGATAACTTTTTTAAAAAAAAAAACGCATAAAATTTGCAAAATCTCATCGGTTCTTTATTTGAAACGTTAGATTGGTTCATGACATTTACTTTTTGAAGATAATTTCATTTAAATGTTGACCGCGGCTGCGTCTTAGGTGGTCCATTCGGAAAGTCCAATTTTGGGCAACTTTTTCGAGCATTTCGGCCGGAATAGCCCGAATTTCTTCGGAAATGTTGTCTTCCAAAGCTGGAATAGTTGCTGGCTTATTTCTGTAGACTTTAGACTTGACGTAGCCCCACAAAAAATAGTCTAAAGGCGTTAAATCGCATGATCTTGGTGGCCAACTTACGGGTCCATTTCTTGAGATGAATTGTTGTCCGAAGTTTTCCCTCAAAATGGCCATAGAATCGCGAGCTGTGTGGCATGTAGCGCCATCTTGTTGAAACCACATGTCAACCAAGTTCAGTTCTTCCATTTTTGGCAACAAAAAGTTTGTTAGCATCGAACGATAGCGATCGCCATTCACCGTAACGTTGCGTCCAACAGCATCTTTGAAAAAATACGGTCCAATGATTCCACCAGCGTACAAACCACACCAAACAGTGCATTTTTCGGGATGCATGGGCAGTTCTTGAACGGCTTCTGGTTGCTCTTCACCCCAAATGCGGCAATTTTGCTTATTTACGTAGCCATTCAACCAGAAATGAGCCTCATCGCTCATCGGACACGGACGCGAAACACATTTCGAACCGAACACTGATTTTGGTAATAAAATTCAATGATTTGCAAGCGTTGCTCGTTAGTAAGTCTATTCATGATGAAATGTCAAAGCATACTGAGCATCTTTCTCTTTGACACCATGTCTGACATCCCACGTGATCTGTCAAATACTACTGCATGAAAATCCTAACCTCAAAAAAATCACCCGTTACATACATACAAGTCTGAGTATTAGGGTGTACCTAAATACTAACATAAGGACGTAAGAAGTGTTAATAAATTTAAAGTGCAGATATTTTCAAAATTCAAACTAAAATCGTTTAGCAAGTAAACAAGAAACGGTAATAATAAAAAATAAAGAATCCGTTTTATACGAAATAAAATTTTATTTATTGGAAAAAGAATTCGGTTTACACAGAGACAAATTTAACTAATTTTGACAAATATTTTACTATACAGTAAAAATAATGAATAATAATAAAAATCAAAATACAGCTACAGGAGCTCCACGCTCAAAAGAGGTTGTTAAATTTATTTCAGAAAGTGACAGTTTAACAAGATACTGCACTAGATTTGCCTCTTCACCGATTCAAGAAAACTCTGAATCGTTATTGGAAATCAAAAATCAAAATCTTACAAATTTTTGGACTCGCTTCCAAGCGGCTTATGACGCCATTCTAGATTTTGACGATTCAGATACACACAATTTTAAATCCTCGGCTTACGCAATATATGAAAACTGCTTGGACCAATATGAAGAAACGAAAGCTATGATCTCCGATCAATTAAAGCTCATTAAAGCAATTGCACCTACTCCCCACAGTAGAGTAGAGCTGCCACAAATAGACAATCAAGAGGCAAGTTCAGGCATCCAACTCGAGGTGCCTGCATGTGATACAGAAACGTTTTACGGAGGTTATGAAGAATGGCTGTCCTTCCGGGACATGTTCACAGCCGTTTACATCAACCATCCACAACTATCAAAGGCACAAAAACTGTATCACCTCCGACACAAAACAAAAGGTCAAGCAGGCGAAATAGTTAAACAGTTCGCATTAAATGACGACAATTTCAATTTGGCTTGGGAAGCTCTAAAAGCTAGATTCGAAAATGAAAGAATACTGGTCGATAAACAAGTAACGACACTAATGAACTTGCCAAAAATTAAAAAAGGAACAAGTGTAGAATTCATCAAACTAGAATCCACTGTTTCAAATTGTTTGTCGATTCTATCGACACTAAATATTCCCACACACAGCTGGGACCCAATTCTGGTAAACATTTGCACCGCCGCATTACCAGAAAAGTCGTTACTTCTATGGGAGCAATCGCTCTCATCACGGAAAAAGTGCCCAACGTGGCAAAAAATGAAAGTTTTTCTCACCACCCAATATGAAATTGCGGAAAGGTTAGAAGAAAAAATAATCAAAACTAAAAACATTAAACAAGACCAAAATAGAAGCTTCAATAGACCCCAAGCCAGAAGCAATAACAATATAAACAGAAACACTTACAAAACGCAATCGTTCACATCCGAACAAAGAAAACATACGTCATGCGAACTATGCACAAAAGGGCACCAGCTTAAAACTTGCGAGAAGTTTAAAAAATTAAATATTAATAAAAGGAACAACTTTGTCAGATCAAAACGACTCTGTACAAACTGCTTGTCCCATACACATAATCTTAAAAATTGCAAAAGCAAATTTAACTGCTTATATTGTCATAAAAGACATCATACAATGCTTCATTACAGCAGATATCCCATCTTACTCCAAAGAAGCGCTTACACCAGAGGAACCACGGGTTTAGCAAAAGCAAATCGAGAAATCCACAATTCTAAAAATTGCCAAGAGACACCATGTTGCTCGAAGGCACAAAAAGTTCAAACGCTGCACAGCGAAACACAAAGTGGACTAGTTACCGAACTAGTTACAACCATACCAACTCAAGTTGAGTACGATGCAAATAAATACCTTAATTCACAATTAAGGAAATTTCAAACTCTAGAAGATCAGTATTGTGAAGACTTCTCTAAAGCTACAACTACTCGATCAAATAATGGCCGGTACGTCGTACGACTACCACTAGAGCCACAATATTCCAATACTTCACATATTGGTAGAAAAAACAAAGTAAGATTTCGGTCTAACAATATTAAAAACTCAAATATATGTTACTTTTCGACCCCGCAGGATGGCTTTCGCCAATAATGAAAAAATAATTCTGAACAAATCCTAGAGCGGTGGCGGGCTACTAAACGCCAAATTAGTGCTTACTAAAAATAAAATATACACAATATTATCAAAAAGTCGAAAAAACGACATTTTCATACATTTTCAAAATACATACAATATCAAAAGGAAGTCAAGGGATCACCTTACTCCCAATGCGATACAGTGACGCACCTAGCCTTAACAAAAGCAAAGGTAGCTCTTATCGCACCTACATTAGCGCTTCTCATAAGGGTAGTTGGTGAGAATCAGTTGTACAACTCGAACATACCACTTAAAAAATTATTATTCTAATGAAGCCGTTCGCAATAACCGGCCACTCTCTCGCAAGAACCCTCTAATTCCACAGCTCAAAACTCAAGGCTAAAGAGCACGCACTCTGGCCATATCTGAGTAAGGCGTGGCGTCGCTATATTTCATAAAAATAAATGAAAACCATTTCAAAAAAGGCAAAGAATATATAAACGATATACCAAATCAATAAAATAAGAAATTGTAAATAACCGCAAAGAAAATTAATAAGGGCAAACAACGCATACACATCTCTATAATAAGTTGGATAAACCCGCAAAATTAAGTTCTTTGCCTTACGCTCCTTAAGGTAAATAAATACCAAATACTATGTCTAAAGCCAAGTTTTAGAATTTACAGCGTGTATAATATTCTGCGCTCTCGGACACTCTACCAGCAGTATGCCGAAATACATGCAACAACGTATAATACTAGGCAAAATATTCGCCTAGGGGGCCCAGGATGTTTAAATGAGTTAATCCTCCCCCACCCTAACCGGGAAAAACTGGCGCACCTTAAGGACAAACACACATCACCACACAACACCAAAGCAACTCACCACACCTGTACCCACTAAACAAAAAGGATGAACAGCAGGATAGAGACACATTCGCCACAATTCTTTCGTTCTAAGCGATTCATACGCTTAACAAATTTCGTTTTTCGACCACAATCCCGCACGCTGCAGTTAGCACGGTGACCCCCGATCTAGTAATTAGAACACTAACCTATCATTTAGCTTTAAATTAACATTATATAAAGTTAAAGGCTTCTATAATAAATTAAATTGTTATTAAAAATTGAAGTGACACGGATATTTTTATTATATTGTATCTAAACGATTTCAACTTATACATATGTACATAGTGAAAGTGTAAATAAAAATATACTTGTTACAAAACTAAATACGTACATATGCACATATTTATTTTTGCATATTATATTTGACGGCGCAGTCCAATTTCAAACAACACACACTTTTTTTCACAACGCGATAAAAACAAATGAAGTAATTATTTGCAAGTTATTACAAAAAAAAAATCACATAAAATTCACTTACTTACCTTCTTGTTGTATGAGCACGAATGGCATGCGTCTTTTAATCGTTTTTTTATTACCCTGTTTGGGATTTTCTGTTGGCACTATTGACAATTATGTTTTCTCCTTCGCACTAATTCAAATAAATAAAGAAATGAAAGAAACTTTTTTTCATCGCACATAGGTTGACAAACAATAATCCAAAAATGTGCGTTGGTGTTAGTGCATAGAGAAAAAATGTGCATTTGTATTGAAATATTTTACTTTATATATTTTAAAATTAAAAAAAAGGTCCCTAAAAGTCAATTTCTACAAAAGTTATGGCTATTTGAAAATAAAAAAGCCATTTTTTTTGAAAAATTCATAACTTTTTGAAGTTTCATATGCATATGCTCTTTATTTGGTTCGGAAGATTTCACAATACTTCATATCCTCGATCACTGCGCATACGTACAACAACAAATAGTCTTGATTTTTGGTAACAACAAACAATCTGACTTACTCGATCGGACAGATGACAATAACATTAATCTTTTTGTAAAATATATGCAAATATAAAAAATAATTATTTAATATATAAGTAAGTAAGTATACTAATATTTAATTTGCTCTAGTCTTAACTAATAAAAATGTAATAACTTAATTTGAAAATATCAATCAAGCCGAAGGCCCTAGCAGCTAGTATACATATGTATATATACATAAGTGGAATAACTATTTATATTTATTTCTCTTCTAAATAAATAAAAACGACACTACATATTCGTATATCCCTTTTCGGGATACAAATATAACATTAAATAGTAGTCCGTGAAGAATAGGTTGATTAATTTTGTAACCAGCATATACATATTTATGTAAGTACACCATTTGAAATAAAAATATATAGTATAGTTAGGAGAAAATTTATTAACAAAAGTTTTAAATTTACAAATGTTCTTTGTCTTAAGGTTAAAGGTTTCACTTATTTAGGTAACTTTGTAAATAAACTTAATTTGTTTTTGTTTTGTTATATACTTGGCAGTGAACCAGTAAGTGGGTAGTTTGCCGCGTCAAGATTCTACCCACTTTTCCTCTCACACGTACATATACATCTCTGTTGCTCTCATTCAGCAGTATCATTTAAAAAATACATCTGTCCTGCTCCAATATCCCCAGTCATCGGCTGATGTAGGGTTGCATTTTAAACATCTGATGCAGGGTTGTATTTTTTGATTCCTACTTTTAAAATTTCAAACAAAACTTTTAAATTTTGAAAATTTTTGTTTTATTTTATTTTTCATATATTCACATAACATTCATTATAATTTATATAAATAAAAATATATTAAATTTAAAAAATAATTATTATCTGAAAAATGATTTATTAAAGAGAAACATTATTAATACCTGAAAATAAATAATAATTACATTGAATTTGTAATATCTAAAAGAAAAAGAAAGACTAATTTATAAAATAATAATAATATCTGAAAGAAAAGATTAATATTATCTGAAAAAATAACATATATTAAATACAATTAGTTTACTCTGAAAGCAAAGATTCATTAAATAAAAATTAAAAATAGTGATAAAATCTGAAAAGAAAGAATAATTAAATAAAAATTATAAACACATCTGAAAGAAAAGATAAATATTATTTGATCACTTATAATATAAAACAAACCTTTGTTTTCACATATTATATTGCATTGTGCAGGCCGCCTTAAACGCATAAAATACATACATACGTACATATGCACATATTTATTTTTGCATATTATATTTGACGGCGCAGTCCAATTTCAAACAACACACACTTTTTTTCACAACGCGATAAAAACACATGAAGTAATTATTTGCAAGTTATTACAAAAAAAAAATCACATAAAATTCACTTACTTACCTTCTTGTTGTATGAGCACGAATGGCATGCGTCTTTTAATCGTTTTTTTATTACCCTGTTTGGGATTTTCTGTTGGCACTATTGACAATTATGTTTTCTCCTTCGCACTAATTCAAATAAATAAAGAAATGAAAGAAACTTTTTTTCATCGCACATAGGTTGACAAACAATAATCCAAAAATGTGCGTTGGTGTTAGTGCATAGAGAAAAAATGTGCATTTGTATTGAAATATTTTACTTTATATATTTTAAAATTAAAAAAAAGGTCCCTAAAAGTCAATTTCTACAAAAGTTATGGCTATTTGAAAATAAAAAAGCCATTTTTTTTGAAAAATTCATAACTTTTTGAAGTTTCATATGCATATGCTCTTTATTTGGTTCGGAAGATTTCACAATACTTCATATCCTCGATCACTGCGCATACGTACAACAACAAATAGTCTTGATTTTTGGTAACAACAAACAATCTGACTTACTCGATCGGACAGATGACAATAACATTAATCTTTTTGTAAAATATATGCAAATATAAAAAATAATTATTTAATATATAAGTAAGTAAGTATACTAATATTTAATTTGCTCTAGTCTTAACTAATAAAAATGTAATAACTTAATTTGAAAATATCAATCAAGCCGAAGGCCCTAGCAGCTAGTATACATATGTATATATACATAAGTGGAATAACTATTTATATTTATTTCTCTTCTAAATAAATAAAAACGACACTACATATTCGTATTATCCCTTTTCGGGATACAAATATAACATTAAATAGTAGTCCGTGAAGAATAGGTTGATTAATTTTGTAACCAGCATATACATATTTATGTAAGTACACCATTTGAAATAAAAATATATAGTATAGTTAGGAGAAAATTTATTAACAAAAGTTTTAAATTTACAAATGTTCTTTGTCTTAAGGTTAAAGGTTTCACTTATTTAGGTAACTAACTTAAACGAGCATATGACTCAAGCAGCTCACGACTTCCGGTCTTTGACCAAGTATCCACTGGGTAGCCTAAGAACATCCGTTTGAAGGCGAGCTAAAGTGAGAAGGCGAAACATTCCCTACTTAGGGTTGTGCGCTGGGTTTGGGACCCGCCACGTAAAAAAAACCCCCAGTGAATAGTCATAAACAGCCTCGGATGAGAGACCCCCCTTTTGATGACGACCATGGCAAACGAATTAAGGACTATGATTTGAGGGCATGCACCTGGAATGTCCGGTCCCTTAATTGGGAAGGTGCCGCTGCCCAGCTGGTAGATGTCCTCGTAAAGATAAAGGCTGACATCACCGCCGTCCAAGAAATGCGATGGACGGGACAAGGACAGAGACGAGTAGGTCCTTGTGACATTTACTACAGTGGCCATATAAAGGAGCGCAAGTTTGGTTTTGGATTTGTGGTGGGAGAGAGACTCCGTCGCCGAGTACTATCATTCACTCCGGAGAATGAACGTCTAGCCACAATCCGCATCAAAGCGAGGTTCTTCAACATATCGCTGATTTGCGCCCACGCCCCGACGGAAGAGAAGGACGATGTGACCAAAGATGCCTTTTATGAGTGCTTGGAGCGCACTTATGAGAGATGCCCCCGCCACGATGTCAAAATCGTGCTTGGCGACTTCAATGCCATGGTGGGCAAAGAAGGTATCTTTGGCACTACGGTCGGTAAATTCAGCCTCCACGAGGAAACATCCCCAAATGGGCTGAGGCTGATCGACTTCGCCGGGGCCCGAAATATGGTTATCTGTAGTACTAGATTCCAGCATAAGAAGATACATCAAGCTACCTGGCTGTCTCCGGATCGAAAAACCACCAACCAGATCGATCATGTTGTGATAGACGGAAGACACGTCTCCAGTGTTTTAGATGTGCGTGCGCTCCGAGGTCCTAACATCGACTCGGACCACTATATTGTTGCAGCCAAAATTCGCACCCGCCTCTGTGCAGCAAAAAACGCACGCCAACAAACACAAGGATGGTTCGACGTCGAGAAGCTGCAATCACAACAGACAGCCGAACGTTTTTCTACTCGGCTTGCACTCCTGCTCTCTGAGAGCACTCGTCAACAACTCGGTATAAGGGAACTGTGGGACGGCATTTCAAACTCCTTACGTACAGCTGCAACCGAAACCCTTGGTTTTCGGAACGTGCAAAAGAACAGCTGGTACGACGAGGAGTGCCGTGTCGCAGCGGAGAGAAAACAGGCTGCCTACCTCGCAACGTTACGATCGACCACAACACGTGCGGGATGGGATAGATACCGACAGTTGAAGAGGGAAGCGAGACGCATTTGTAGACAGAAAAAGAAAGAGGCCGAAATGCGTGAGTACGAAGAGCTTGATAAGCTGGCCGACAGGGGTAATGCTCGAAAATTCTACGAAAAGATGCGGCGGCTTACAGAAGGTTTCAAGACCGGAGCATACTCTTGTAGAACCCCCCCAGGTGATCTAGCCACCGATGCCCAGAGCATACTTAAATTATGGAGGGAACACTTCTCCAGCCTGCTGAATGGCAGTGAACGCACAACACCAGGAGAAAGCGAACCCGATACCCCAATCGATGACGATGGAGCAGACGTTCCATTGCCGGACCATGAAGAAGTTCGAATAGCAATTGCCCGCCTGAAAAACAACAAAGCGGCAGGGGCCGATGGATTGCCGGCCGAGCTATTCAAACACGGCGGCGAAGAGCTTATAAGGTGCATGCATCAGCTTCTTTGCAAAATATGGTCGGACAAAAGTATGCCCAACGATTGGAATTTAAGTGTGCTATGCCCAATCCACAAAAAAGGAGACCCCACAATCTGCGCCAACTACCGTGGGATTAGCCTCCTCAACATCGCATATAAGGTTCTGTCGAGCGTATTGTGTGAAAGATTAAAGCCCACCGTCAACAAACTGATTGGACCTTATCAGTGTGGCTTTAGACCTGGTAAATCAACAACCGACCAGATATTCACGATGCGCCAAATCTTGGAAAAGACCCGTGAAAGGAGAATCGACACACACGACCTCTTCGTCGATTTCAAAGCTGCTTTCGACGGCACGAAAAGGAGCTGCCTTTATGCCGCGATGTCTGAATTTGGTATCCCCGCAAAACTAATACGGCTGTGTGAGCTGACGTTGAGCAATACGAAAAGCTCCGTCAGAATCGGGAAGGACCTCTCCGAGCCGTTCGATACCAAACGAGGTTTCAGACAAGGCGATTCCTTATCGTGCGACTTTTTCAACCTGCTTCTGGAGAAAATAGTTCGAGCTGCAGAACTCAACAGAGAAGGTACCATCTTCTATAAGAGTGTACAACTGCTGGCGTATGCCGATGATATTGATATCATCGGCCTCAACACCCGCGCCGTTAGTTCTGCTTTCTCCAGACTGGACAAGGAAGCAACTCAAATGGGTCTGGCAGTGAACGAGGGCAAGACGAAATATCTCCTGTCATCAAACAAACAGTCGTCGCACTCGCGACTTGGCACTCACGTCACTGTTGACAGTCATAACTTTGAAGTTGTAGATAATTTCGTCTATTTAGGAACCAGCATTGACACCACTAACAATCAGCCTGGAAATCCAAAGCAGGATTACTCTTGCTAACAGGTGCTACTTCGGACTGAGTAGGCAATTGAAAAGTAAAGTCCTCTCTCGACAAACAAAAACCAAACTCTATAAGTCGCTCATAATTCCCGTCCTGCTATATGGGGCAGAGGCTTGGACGATGTCAACAACGGATGAGTCGACGTTGCTAGTTTTCGAGAGAAAGGTTCTGCGAAAGATTTATGGTCCTTTGCGCGTTGGCCACGGCGAATATCGCATTCGATGGAACGATGAGCTGTACGAGATATACGACGACATTGACATAGTTCAGCGAATTAAAAGACAGCGGCTACGCTGGCTAGGTCATGTTGTCCGGATGGATGAAAACACTCCAGCTCTGAAAGTATTCGACGCAGTACCCGCCGCGGGAAGCAGAGGAAGAGGAAGACCTCCACTCCGTTGGAAGGACCAAGTGGAGAAGGACCTGGCCTCGCTTGGAATATCCAGTTGGCGCCACGTAGCGAAGAGAAGAAACGACTGGCGCGCTGTTGTCGACTCGGCTATAATCGCAAAAGCGGTGTCTACGCCAGTAAAGAAAAAGAAGAACTTAAGCGAGCGTATGTCCTTGTAGATAGCGCGCCAGATCGTTGTTATCGATGTCCTTACAGTAGCGCGCGAGAAAGGCGTTGAAAACAAGGTGTGTTCTAAACGATGATCAAATTCAATTTTTGTCTTGTTCGGTGTTTTGTGATCATCCTTCTTCTTGCTTAGTAGTGTGAGGTTTCGTGGGTTGGCGACATCTTTCTGAGTGTGGTGGGGTTCTCAGGTGTGGTTTATTATACTAGGGTGCGCCAGTTTTTCCGCAATATAGTATTAAGGCAGGGGAAGGATTACCTCATTTAAGCACCCTGGGCCCCCTAGGTGAATGTGTTGCCTAGTATTACACGTATGTGAATGCATGTGTATGAATGTATGTATGGCGACCGTCGGATATTTGGTGCTTGAGTTCTGATTGATTCATATTTACCCTTTGGTGTAGAAAGTGGCTTTTCGTATATCAAATATAATGTGCCAGGTGCTTAATATGAGCAACTTTATTTTGTGTGTTTATTTGGTTTTGCGAGTTTTTTCTTTCATGAGTTTATGCAGTATTTATTACTTGTCTTTTCTGTATTATTGACAATTTTTTTTTTCTTTTTTGATCGGCTTATTTAGGACAGCGACTCCACGCTGGGTTCAGGTACGGCCAGAATGGGTGCTCCTTTGAGAACTTGCCCTACGATTAAGGCTGTTAAATGATAGGGATCTTACGAGCGTACTGCGAATGGCCGTGAATTGAGAGCAGCTTCGATTCCTGTTACTAGCGTATTAATTTGAAGTTTTACTATAATCACCAATATAAGGAGCGCTTATATAGATGCGATAAGAGCGACCCTTGCTGTCTGTAAGTCTAGATGCGTCACAGTATCGCACTGGAAATATAGTGACCCCTTAACGTTAATTTTGAGTTTTCTTATATTGTAATACAGGTGTCGATTTTTCGACTTTGGAAAATATTCAAGTGCGTATGCACTAATTTGACAAGTAGTAATGCGCCACCGCCTAAGGATCTTTTCAGGATTTTTTTTTTTTTTTTTTTCATTATTGGCGAAAGCCGTCCTATACTTGAGAATTTAATATTGTTAGACTGAATTTTGACTTTGTTTTTTCTACCTTTATGTGGGGAATTGGAAAATTGTGGCTTAATTGGTAGTCGTACTTACCGGCTTTTATGTGATCGAGTAGTTGCGGCTTTAGAGAAGTCTTCACAAAACTGATCTTCTAGAGTTTTGTTTGATTTGAGGGAAACTTCCTTTAACTTTTGAAATCGCTGCCTAATATAATATCTATTTGAGATGGTTTGTTGCAGTCGGGATCTGCTAGTTTTTAATGTGAGACCTTTTGCTATCTATGTGATAGCTTGGAAGCTATTGATAACTGATAACGATAGGACTGTAGCTTCTGCTTTAATTCGCTTATCCGCTTGGTGGGAAATCAGTTATTTGAGTTTTGGATTACTCTTCCGCCCATTCCAGTCATTTCAAAATTTTATTGTTTAGTTGGTCGGGATTTGCTTTTGCAACTAAGCCCGTGGTTCTTTTTGTATAATTACATGCGCTCTTTTGAGGTGAGCTAGGAAATATGCTGAAGTGAAGCACTGAGTGATGATTTTTTTGATCTTACGAAATCTTTTTTTCATTACTTTTTAGTTTTTTTAAACTTCTCGCAAGATATCAGTTTATGCCCTGTTGTGCACAGTTCGCATGACGTATGTTTTCTCTGTTCGCATGTGAACGATTGTGTTTTGTTAAAGCTTTGGTTTAAATTGATTTTGTTACTAACTTCGGGTCTATTGAAGCTTCTTTTAAGTTGTTTTGAACATATTTTGATTTAATTAGTTTCTTGCATACCCTTTAAGCGATTTCGTTCTTGGTAGTTAGAAAATCATTCATTTGTTCCCACGTGGAGAACTTTTTTCGTGATGAAAGTGATTACTCCAATAGAAGTAACGACTTTACTGGCAATGCAGCGGTGCAAACTGGGTCCCAGCTGTCTGTGGGAATATTTTGTGTCGTCAGAATCGACAAACAATTAAAAACAGTCGATTGTAGTCTTACAAATTCTTCACTTGTTTCTTTCTTAATTTTAGGTTATTTTAATAGAGTCGCTACTTGTTTATCGATCAATGCTCTTTCGTTTTCGTATCTAGCTTTTAAAACTTCCCAAGCAAAATTGAAATTATCGTCATTTAATACGAATTGTTTTACTATGACGCCTTGACGCTTGACCTTTTGTTTTGTATCAGAGGTGATACAATTTTTATGCTTTTGATAGTTGTGGATAGTTGATATAAGCGACTGAAAACATGTCCAGGAAGGACGGCATTTTTCATAAGCTCCATAAAATGTTTCTGTGTCACATGCGGGCACCTCGAGGTGGACGCCTGAACTTTGACAGTCTTTTTGTGACAGCTCTATTCCCGGATGTGGAGTAGCTGCAATTGCTTTTATTAGATTTAGTTGATCGGAGATCATAGCTTTTGTTTTTTTGTACTAGGGCTGAGCAGTTTTCGTATATTGCGTAAGCCCATGATTTCAAATTATGTGGCAGATCTGAATAGTCAGAATCTACTATAGCTCCTGCTGGCGTATTTTGAGTTTATTTTTTCGTTATTCATCATATCAACTTTATTTTAAACTAGCTGATCCCGCAGCCGTTGTCCTGCGTGAAATTAAGTGTTTGAAATGAAAAAAGTTGGATTTATATTGTTTTGAAAATCATTTATTTTCGATTTTTCTAATTTTTTTTCAATGTAACGCAGCTTAATAAACAACGTTTTTTGGTTTTCCAATTCGTGAACACGCCACGTATAGCATGCCAGACTTCGTACTGCGTAATTAAATAACAGTAAAAAAGATTTGTAATGTGCCATTTTTTTGTTCCTACATATTTTATAGTCGGTGCAAAAAATTCTCTTGAACAGAAACATCACCAAACATCAGTTTTATTTTCATTGTAGTGCTTTGTGATATACGATGTTCTTTGTTTGATTACCTGGTGCATAGACAAACAAATCTAATGGTTTTCCAACACGGGAACAGGCAACATACAATTGACCATGTGAGAAACATGGATTTTCCAGATTAATATCACAAACACTTAACGATTGCCCCTGGGACTTGTTTATGGTCATTGCAAAAGCAAGCCGAACTGGAAACTGTAGTCGTTTAAAGTCAAATGGCACATCAGTCGGAATCATTGGGATGCGCGGTATGAGAACGTCTTCTCCTTTATACTTTCCTTTCAGGATAGTTGCTTCTATCACGGTGTTTCGTAATTTTTTTATCGCTAGCCGTGTGCCGTTGCAAAGACGTGGTTGGTTGATATTTCGCAACATTATAACTACCGATCCAACCTTTAATTGAAGATTGTGAGGTGGCAAACCTGGCAAATCCAGCGAGTTTAAAAATTCTGGTGGATAGTTCACTACATCATTTTGGTTAGTAGCCGAATCAATTGATTTATATATCCTCGATTCGCCTGTAATTTGTTCTTGAATTTTTATATTTAATTCACTTACATCTATGTTTCTTGCAGCCAATATATATATCTTTCGCTCAACCAATCATGATTTCTGTAATTTTGAGAAACATCTGGAAACACCTTCCGAATAAGTTCATCTTTTGATCGAGTTAACTGACAAAAACTTTGAGGAAAGTTAATGCAGCCAGTCAACATATCTATAGGAAATTTTCCATTACCAATATCAATGAGTTGTTTAGAGAATATGTTTCCAGATTGGTCATTTTGCAACTCGACGCGCATATTCTTGCTTAAATGAAGTACTTTGACATGTTTCCACAAATTGGATGACTTTAGACATGCATTGAGTTCATCAGCTGGTGTTGATCGTGGAATCACTGGCAATGTTTGACGAAAATCTCCTGCTAATAAAATCATTGCACCACCAAATTGGTTATGATTGCTCCGTAGATCTTTTAACGTTCTGTCTAAAGCCTCCAAAGATTTTTTATGTGCCATCGTGCATTCATCCCAAATAATCGAATCACTGCTAAAATTAATGAAATCAAAAATGTTTTTCCTGTACCACAAGGTGCATCTAAGAAGTAAATTCCTCCCATTTCATCATTTGTTGCTTTCATAAGAGTATCAAATACAGACTTCTGTTGTTCATTCAACAGTGGAAGATTTGTTTGAATTATTTGTTTCAAAGAGTTGAGATCATACTGATTCTCTCGATTCAACTCTTGGTTAAAAGCATCATGCATTGGACGATAGGTTCCGGTCAGGCCTAATTGAGTTAATCGTTTGTTTGACATCATCAAGCACATGTCCTCAATTGAAATCAATGCTTCGTTGTAAATTTCCTCACTGATTTGTATATTTGCATTCTCCATTCTATTTCGCATTTGATACAAAATATCATCACACATATAATCTTTGTACTTGACCCACAAATCCATTGGGTTTGATGGGAAGCATGTAGATATGATTATTGAAAACAATGTTCGTATTTGGTGAGCGTGTGATGATATTACAGCATCATTGAGAGTTTGATCCCAATGAGCGTCATTTTCCAGCAATTGCAAACGTTGACAGGCTTCTCTGTAAGATCTACACAATTCACCATCAACAGTTCGTAAATGTTGGAAGGACGTTGGACCACGTACATTGACTAATAGCAGTCGTAAAAAAAAACACTCATCATTACTTGGATGTACTGAATAAATTCGACCAATGGCATCGGTGGAATACACATCTGGGTATCCTGGAACACGTTTTCCTTGTTTCCGTCGTATAAATCTTCTTGAGGATTGATTCCAAATATAATATTTTGGCATTTAAGAATATAGCACTGTTTGTGCAAAATCATCGTTTTGGCATGTCTCAAAAAAACTGGTTAATGTGGTAGATGGTCGGGTGAGCAGCTCTTTGTACTGCGTTCTGTGCTGTAAAATACACTCTTTGTCCATTTTCTAAATGCACAGCTAAGTGAACAACAGACGGGTGTCTCTCATGAATAGGAAAAGAAAATATTTGCCATACTGCTTCATTACTACTAACATAGCGGCCCATTTGGTATTGGGTAACTTCATCATTGGAATTCTCTGCACCAATTCCAATCACAGCCATATCGCTCCCTTTGGTCACATATTTACAGATGTATTTAATCGATTTCACAGAATGGCAAGATTCAACGTTGATGTGTGCTTTGAAGGTCTTTGATAAAATGGGTGAATATGGAACAATCCAACGATTATCTATTTCAATATCTTGTTGATTTAATTTGACAATTGTTGATCTTCCATTATCTGCAGTCGATCGTCGACGATACAGTGGGTAACCGTCATTACCATTAATTGTTTCCGCTATTAATGTTCGTGGATATCGTTTTGAACATTTGCCATCCATCATACATGGTGCATTTTGATTAAGACTTCCACAGGGACCATGTATCATATTTTTGATAACTACCTCATGCAATCCAGGATCTATTTGTACGTTAGGGATCTCAGCTGATATCACTGCATCAACTTCATTTGGCCTTATTTTTTCAACCAACCAAATCAAAATGTGTGCATGTGGCAATCCTCGTTTCTGCCACTCTACAGAATACATCCAGCAGCGTGTCTCACCAAACACACAATGTTTTACGATGAAAACCATTAAAGATTTCAATTTTTGTTTAAAGACTCTGGCTGTAATATCATGACGATCAATGGGTGATTGCCCAGGGAATAACTCCTGCTTGATTTCTATCCAGTTCGGATTGCATGTAAATGTAATGAACAAATCTGCTGTACCATAATGACGAACATACGACATGGCATCTTGAGCATATTCATGCATATGTCGAGGGCTTCCGATGTATGTTGCTGGAAGAATAGTCATCCGACCAACATTCTGTCATTTCCATCAGAATTAATCGCATCTCGAAGGTGAATACACTCTTCAGATCGGAGTTTGGACTGATTCAACCTGATGAATGTTAATCTCTCCGTTTCAATTTTAACATACATATCAACAATATATTTGTGATATAATCGCCGACATTTCAATATGTGATTGTCTTCATTTTCCCGAATCATTAGCCGGTATGAATAATAGTTCATTGAACTGACTTTTTTGTTGGTTTCAGAGCCTTTTTTGGTGTAATAGCATTGACATATAAAATTAAAATACATAATATAGTGACTGAGATATTATCGCCATTGCTAAACTAATATTTTAATTACCTGTAATGGGATTTATCATTTTTATTGAGAAATCATAGCCATCTTCACCTTGCCAAAATATAATGGGATATTGCAGTGCATCATATGAGCGGTGTGTTTCCTTTATACGTTGTAATTGATCATTCCGACGATGTAAAACAATATCACGGGATTCTAAGTTTTCTCCAACAACAACGATAGCAACTTTAATAGTTGGTGCAAAAACTCTACATTTGGAATGTTTTTATCTAACTACAATTTTGGATATCCGATGGATTAGATCCAGGGCGTTTTAAAAAATATAATAATGATGTGTTCATGAAATAAATTTTTAAGTTCAATGACTCACAATGTTATGTGCACAACGAGATTAATTTTTTGTGAATACCTTAAATTTGCAATTTTTTGCTATTGCTGGAACATGAACGCTCGGATATTTGGTTGTATCTTTAAATTAAATAAAATATTACGGTACCAAACACTATACAATAAACTAATAACATGTTGATATAAAATGGATTGTCAGTGATCAAAATTAAAATATTTATTCTTGAATTATATCTGTTCTAATTAAACTAAACTTTACAAATAATTATATTTGGTTCAAATAATAAAATGTCGTAAAACTGATCACCAAAATACAATTGATGACAAGTGATGATTAGATCAGTTATTATCCTTACCATCCTAACAGGATTAGTAAACCGTTAAACAACAATCAGTTCCATCTTAAATTAGGTGACAAAATTTTTGGGTAAAATAATTATAATTAACTGCTATAATACTTATGAAAGGGAAAAATTTGACTAATTAGTTGATCCAAATGAAGAAAAACAACTGTTATTTGTTGTATATTTGTTAAAAATGTATAGAACTGTTATTCCTGAAACAATGAGTACAGCCTGGTGGTGGCAATGGGATCAATTTCATTACCCTTTGCGCAACACAATCCCTTAGCTTCATTTTTATATTAATGCTTCAATGTGGCAAACCGAGTTCATCGAACCAATAACAAGACATTTGTCACTGTAGCAATTGACACATTCTGGAAACAGCTCGATCAAACTTACTCGATTTGGTTTTAAAGTCGCGTTCGCTCTTAGGTTTGTATACCTCCTTCACGTTCATTTCGACGTCACGTTTGTGCAGCATTATAAGATTTAATTAGTTGGTTTGCAGCATTTCGGTTTTTCCCAAATTGCTTCGAATAGGACATATCTAAAATGAAAATTAGTTATCATAGTAACTAAAACTGCACGAAACAGGATATAGGTACGATTTGTTTCGTGATTTACAAATAACTCAGTGAGTAGGGGACCGAAAATCCAAAAAACGATGAATTTTGTTTTAACTTTTTTAATTTGATATGACTTTCATATTCAAGCCGTATAATGTTTTATGGATGTAAAATAACCTGTTTTTTTGTCTATGTAATGACGGAAACTGATTCATTTTAAATAAGTCAAAAGAATAGTATCCGATTATAGCGATCACTTTAAAGGCGAAATCGTACTTACTGTTTAGATTTTTTTAAAGACAAAGCGAATAGTTTAAAATAACCAATTGTTTTCTCGTTAATTGTCAAATTAATCTTTTTTCTTGTTTTATTTTCACATCAAGAACTTTATTTATGCACATAATTTTGAATTTCAATGAAATCAATTGGAAACAAAACAAAAAATTGAAAAAAAATTTTTATGGAAAAGTCACTTTGAAATCAGCTCGTAATCAGTTAAAAATTTACATATCTTTTTTCTTTTGTTTACTGAAATCAAATGGAAAACAAAAAAAAAAAAATTGGAAAAAATTTGATCAAAAGTCGAAAATTTCATTTTTTTTTTTTCAAAACTTATGGATTCCCTTTGACGTTGGAACAACCTAATTGTTTCACAGCAGAGTACTCTTAATTTAATATGACTTTATAAATAGAAAAACCCAATTGATTCTAGTTTTAGTTAGATAACGAAAAAGTGGTTTTAGGGGTTTTCGGAATTATCAATTTTTTTTGCCGAAAAACCATCTTATTTAACGCCAAAAAAAAAATGGCAAAATTGTCAGGTTTGATTATGCGTTAAACCTTTATATTTTTATAATAAGATTGTTAATAATATTTTTGTTTTCTCACAACTGAGCAACTGAATATTGTTTGAAACTTTTTGGGTAAATAAGTTTTTATTTTCAGTTTAGGTTGGTAAAACAGCCAGTTTTAATTAATATAATAAGTTTTAAAACCTTCGCTGGGGGGAATTGAATAGTCTTTATAAATTTATTCATTCTGATTTATTTCTTGTCTGTATATAAAATTTTAAATTTTAATAAAATTTTGGTGGTTGTTTTACGACACTATGGTTTATTCTATTGAACCATGTAACCTTACTTTGAAAGAAATTAAAAATTTGAGGGTACCCTCTAATTTTTGTTTAGTCCCCGATTTTTTTAAATATTAAGAATTTAAAAATTATTAAGTTTGTATATTAATATATAAATAAATTTATATTTTAAAAATTTGGCTTTGTTTAAGTAAGTGTTCAATGATAAACAATTACCGTTTTTATTTATTTAAAATAAAAATTTATATTTATATTATTTTAGGTTTAATTTGAAAATTTCCGCAAATTTATTATTTTAGGTTTTTATTCAGCACAATAATAACCTCGATGTATACTATAACTTTTTTTGTATTTGAGAGCTATTGAAGAATCAATAGTAATATGTATGCGTTAAAGATAATTTTTATTTTTAACAATTGAACTGAGAATCAATTCCTTTTGTATCAATCCTAACGCTTTTTTTGACATAAAACCGGTTTCGGAGTGCCAACAGTTATGTATAAGAATTATGTACAATTAATTACCAATAATATATTTGTTGTTGTTCATAAACTTATTTACATTTGTGAAATGATTTTTTTATTCGTTTAACGTATTTGTGATTTTTTCACCTTCCGTTTGATATTTCGGAAATACGATAATTTTTCTTAAAAATTAATTAAATATAATAATTTTATATTAGTGTAGCCATGCTATAATATTTTGTTCCGTATAAAATTTTTGGGTTAAAAAAAATTTGGGTATTTTTTGTTTTAATTGTTCATAAAATTGGTTACAAGTTTAAATCAAAATGCGCCTTTTGTTCATACGCGTTAATGAGATGCCAATTATAATCCCCCTCTTGAACATTCCCACGGCAAAAAATTTAACCCAATTTAGGTATTTTTGTAATTACCTGCATCCCACAAACACACAGCAGAACCTTCATCCGTCAATCCAGGTTCCACGCCGCTTCACCCCTTTTGAAGAGTTTGTTACTTCGTAGTGCAATTTCTGATGACATCGTCAAGGAAGAGTCGATTTCTTCGATTCAGAACATTACATCGGATCGGTTGATGAATGTCTCGTTCGCCTTCACGCGTTTGTGATATCCGAATCTTTTCACGTTCATTTCATCGTCACGTCCTGTGCAGCATTATAAGATTTGTAATTAGCTTGGTTTGCAGCATTTCGGGTTCTTCTACCTAAATTGCTTCGTCTAATAGGAGGCATATCTAAAATGCAATAATTAGTTATCATAGGTAACTAAACACTGCACGAAACAGGATATAGGTACGATTTGTTTCGTGTATCAGTTGACAAAAATAAACTCAGTAGAGTAGGTGACCGAAAATCCAAGAAAAAAACGCTGACGTTGATAGTTTGTTGTTGTTTTAACTTTCTTTAATTTGATATGACTTGGAGTCAATACCTTCAAGCCGTACCAATGTTTTATGGATGTAAAATAACGCTGTTTGTGTTTGTCTCATGTAATGACGTGAAAACTGATTCATTTTAAAGTAAGTCAAAAGAATAGTATCGCGAGTTTATTAGCCGATCACCTTTAAAGGCGTAAATCGTACTTACTTGTTTAGATTTTTTTAATTTGAGAACAAAGCGAATAGTTTAAAATAACCAATTGTTTTCTTCGTTTGAATTGTACAAATTATAAATCTTTTTTCTTGTTTTATTTTCACACCAAGAACTTTATTTATGACACTTAATAATTTTCAAAGAATTTACAATGAAATCAATTGGAAAACAAAACAAAAAAATTGAAAAAAAAATTTTTATGGAAAAGTCACTTTGAAATCTACGCTCGTAAGTCAGTTAAAAATTTACATATTCTATTTTTCTTTGTTTACTGAAATCAAATGGAAAACAAAAAAAAAAATTGGAAAAAATTTTGTATTAAAAGTCACTTTGAAAAATTTACATTTTCTGTTTTTTTTTTTTTTTGTTTACAAACCATCTTCATTGGATTCCCTGCAAATTGGACGTTGGGAACATACCTACATTGTTTGCACAGCAGTGAGTACTCTTAATTTAATATGAACTTTATATAATAGCAAAAAGCTCAAATTGATTCTACGTTTTAGTTAGATAACAGAAAAAGGGTGGTTTTAGGGGTTTTCCGGCAATTATTCGAATTTTTTTTGCCGTAAAAACCATCCTTGAGCTTCAACGAACATCTTAAAAAAAGAATTGGCAAAATTGGTCCAGGCGTTTTTGAGTTATGCGCTTACCAACACATTTTGCGATTCATTTTTATATATAAGATGCTAGTGTAATCAATAAACTCTTTGAAACCAACAAACAAATCAGTTCAATGAACTATTATTTGATACTCTTTGAGCTAATGATTGGGAATTTATTCAGATCACTGGTGGTAGAAAAACATATTGTTGATTTCAGTTAATTTAATACATAGATTAACATTATGGGATTGAATCAGTCCATAAAGAAATCTTTGGAGTGTTTATTCAGATGCGATTAAAAATTCTAGGAAATCATAACAATTTGGTGGTGATGATTTTACTTGCAGCAATTTTGTCATACATGCCAGTGAACCCGTCACATATGATGAATATGCTCAAGTATCCATGTGGTATGTTCGTCTTCATGTAAGCAAGATTTGAGTTGCATTTTTCATTTACATTGCAAAATCATTGATATTGGTAAGTAAAATTTCATAGATATGTTATTCTGGGCAATTTCCCATTTTTGTAGTAACTCGTCAATGATGAACTTACAGTTTTCCAGATGTTTTCAAAATACAAAATTGATTTTAATAGAGATTTAATTCTGAAAACATTGTGTGAATTTATTAAGACTTACGCTCTGGATTATTCTTGATTGGCACAACCAAAATGGATGTGTAACTATGCACACATTTTGATTTGGATTTGAGGTTTGAAAAAATTAAAGTTGCGATGATAGTTATGCAAGTTGGAAATATAATCAACGCTTTGAGCATCCGCTAGCGTACAAATAGAAACCGGATTGCATTCCGAAAGGTAGTATAAAAGATATGATACATAGGTCCCAATATGTGAGATAGTGCCATTTACATTTAAACGATACAGTTTCCATGTTGTGGTTTGCAATGTTCCATAAACGATATCCACGGAAATTACGATAACTTTTTCTTATAAAATTAATTAAAATATAATAATTTTATAAGTCGTACCCAGTGTAGCCCATGCTATCACAGGCTGATTCTGTTCCGTATGAATATATTAGGTTGAAAAAAAAGTCTTGGGGTATTTTTATTGAATTTTCAATTGTTCATAAAATTGGTTACAAGTTCAAGTCAAATATGCGCCGTTTTGTTCGATGACGCGTTCCCAATGAGATGCCAACTTCATAATGCCCCTCTCATAGAAGCTAGCTTCCCTACTGGCAAAAAATTCGAAGAGCCAATTTTCACGGTACTCTTTTGTGGCCAACTTACCTGCCAATCCCACCAAACACACAGCAGAACCTTCCTGGCCGTCAATCCAGGCTTGGCCACCGCCGCTTCACCGCTTTTGACACCGACCGTTTGTGCCCTACGTTATCGTAAGTGACCCACTTTCATCGCCAGTGACCATACGCTTCAAAAACGAGTCGATTTTGTTGCGATTCAGAAGCGATTCGCATGCGTCGATACGGTCAAAGATGTTTTTTTTGCGTCAATTCGTGTGGCACCCTTACATCGAACTTCTTGGTGACTCCACGCTTCTTCAAATGGTTTATAACGGTTTCATGACTCATGTCAGCTCTTGACTGATACTACGGCTGCTACTATGCGTTTCTCTTTCGACCAATTCAGCGATTTTATCGCAATTTTCGACGATAGGCCTTCCGGAGCGTGGCGCATCTTCGACCATCTCTACACCAGGACGAAAACGTTAAAACCATTTTGTTAGAAATGGAAACTGTATCGGGTCCATAAGCTGCACAAATTTTATTGGCAGCTAGAGATGCATTTTTGCCTTTATCGTAGTAGTACTGTAAAATATGCCGTATTTTCTCTTTATTTTGCTCGATGTTTGCGACGCTTTAACTCAAGAAGAGAAACGACAATCAATCAAACACGTGTTAGCGCGTGAAATGAGCTTTTCAAAAAGGTATAGCATGACCCGATGAGACGAATAAAACTAGAGCTACTCGCTTTCAGCGCCGACTAGCGAAAATACCGCAAGACTTTTTTGACAACCTAATATAATTGCCGTCTACTGGCAAGTCGTGCGTGAATAGAACATAAAGAAGAGGGCCCAATACACTACCTTTTGGAACTCCTGCTCTAAGAATAGATTATTTGTTGCTTGTTTAACGCGAAAGTAGCGATCTGATTAATACGATTTTATGATGTCATAATGCTGTTTCGGTAAAAGTTTCAGTTTCGAAAGCAGTCCTTTGGGGCAAACTTTATCGAACGCTTTTGCAACTTCCAAAAACACGGTAGAACAGAATTTTTTTTTTCCTCAAAGGCTTTTTTAATAATGTGTGTAGTCCTGTGGATGTGATCAATCGTAAAGTTGCCTCGAAACCCAAAGTGATGCACTGGAATTATGTTTTTTCGTTCAATGATTTTATTGAGACGTTTTATGAGAATTTTCTCAAAAAGTTCGATATTATTAGTAGAAGTGATATGGCGTGTCAGAAAATACATCATATCCTGGTTTTTTTTGGCTTTGGAATCATGATAACTTCAACAATTTTCCAATAGGTTGAGACGTATTTAAGATCAAAAGCCGCGTTAATAATGTTGGTAATTTTTACTACACTCATTGGAGGAAGCTGTTTTAGGACCTAGGCTCCGAAAGTACTTCTGCTTTTTTTGAATTGTCTCTGGCTCAGCTATTAGCGCTTATTTTATTGGGACATACTTGAGTTTCCGGATTTTGTAGTCTTTTACAACTTTTCCAGAGAGAGTAGTCGGAGTTTCTTCCATTGTTTAAGGATCGAAGTCCGATCCTTCCTTGTCCTTCACCTGCACCGCCACTATGTCTTGCGTTAGAAACTCTGAGATACAGAAAAAGTCTATATCGGTTCTAACGACTACACAAGAACGGCATCTCTCGCTATAGAGATCCCAGATTACCTTGCTCCTTCTCGAGTTGAGGCCTCTTATCACTCCTCTGAATACCCAAGGTTCCTGGATTAGAAGGATGCCCAGGTTATCCGAAATGAACCTCTTCACGATGACCACCGAGGCCGCCGATACGTGATGTAGGTTCACCTGGACCACTTCTATGCCGGTTCTGGAGCTTATAGTATGGATTCGATGAGAGACAGGTCCTCGTCCTCGTCCTCGATCTCTTCATCGACCTGTATCTCCCGCCCTTCCAGAAGCTTTTGGGTGGACGGCATGCCTTCCTGCTCGTTGGGGGACTCGTTGCTTCCATCTACATCCGCGGAGGTGGTCGCAACCTGTTCAGCCGAGATGGGTTCGTTGGGGGATTCGTTTTGCCCTCCCGAAATCACAGCTGTAGTCGCCTCATGCGCTGCTGGGCGGGTTACGGGTGGAGCCGGTGCTGCGGTCATCCCCGTCGTGGTTCCTTGGCTTGCAGACGTAGCCTTGGGCCTCCATGGCCTCACAATGATCTTGCCGAAGCGGAAATTCAGCCGGAAGCCCTTCTGCCAGATGCACTTGTACGATTGGTCGTCCATCGTGATGTTGAGGTTCCACCCAGAACCCTCAACACTGCTTGCTACGACCTTCTTCGCCGAGGTACTTAAACCTTCGTTCTGGTTCCTCACCAGTCTGAGCGCGAAGTCGTAGCCCTTGTCTGCACTTCTTGGGAAGAACGCCACCATTCTATGCAGCTGCGGTATGTCTTCACCTCTCTTTACACACAGGGCCGGACCCTTCCAACCCTCTAGCCTTGGCGTGATCTCCTTCAGCCAGGTGGCCGGCTTTTCTTCCTGGCAGTCGACCAGCAGCATGGCGCCCTTGAAGAAAATGCCGTTAAAGGCGCTGGTGAAGCCGACGCCGATAGATAGGGCATTTACAAGGCAGTCCTGGAGAGCCGTTAGCTGTTCGGACTCTAGGGCCTCCGCCGGGTAGTTGCGGGGCAACACTGCCATTCGGATGCTGCTCACGGCCTACGAATCCTGTGGTTTATCCTCCCGTAATCTCTTAGGCCTTGGTGGCTCCTGAGGTGTTATTTGGCCACTCTTCCTTTTCTCCATGCGATCGGGTGCTTCTTGGGTGCCGGCCTTGCCTCGCTCCGTGCCTCCGACGCGGCTGCTTGAGCTCGGCGACGCCTTCGATTTCTGCGTCTTGTTGCAGCTGATCCACCATTGGCACCCGTGCGTCGTGCACTGTTGGGAGAGGGGTTGTTCCCACTGCTCCTACTCAGAGCCCGCTTTTTAGCTGACTGCGGTGACATGCCGTCTTTTAGAAATCTCGGGTACCACTTAAGAGTGGCCCCACTCGTTCCCACTTTGCGTGGGTCGTCATGGCCTCCTGGCTGTCCTGGTTCCGGGGTACAGGGGATGTTCCCTCATTGCCGTCTTCTTTTGCGTTCACCCCTAGATTCCACTTTCGTGAAACCACCCTCCTCTCCGCAGTCGATCCCGCTCGAGGGGGTTGCGGTTTAAGCCCCTGCACCACGACAAGGTGCCTACCATTCGCAGAGGGAGTGGAATGTAAGTTTTCAAGTGGTTTTCAGTGCGAAAACCAGTTTTTCCCACAAAAACATGTTTTCAATGTCGGTCCGAACATAGTATTAGCTTAAATGAAAATATGTTCATTGAAGTCAAGAAAATTTATTCTCTGTTCAAGTTTGAAGAAAAACCAATTTCGATAAACGTTTTGTTGTCAACCGATTGCGTTCTTCGGTCGTAGTTTCCTCCACTTTTGAGAAAAGCCGCTCAGCTGGTACTGAGGTATCATGTAGATGACAAAACTTTTTTGAAAGTCCGTACAGTTTTGGGTAAACGGTTTTCATTTCTTCCCAAGCATCAATAGTGTTTCGACTTAGTTCTTATACCTGATAATTCAAATTAAAGCTCAATTCATCTTGTGGAGATGTAAAATCGTTGCCCTTTCTCCTTCTTTTGTGCACTAGATTTTTGTGAGGAGTACAGAGGCCAAACTCATTCTCTACTGATTCCACAGACGACTCACTGCCCGTTTCCATAGTATCATCTGCAACTGTTATTCCAGTACGTAAAAACTTTATAACTGGGGACAACGCTAATGTGTCTTTGAAATTAATTATTTTGAATCTCGGGTCGAGTAAGGTTGATGCAGCTAGCAAACAGGAATGTTCGATGTAGCCAAATCTACAATCAAACTGATTTAACACGACATCTTTTAGTTTTTCAGCGAAGCTGTTATTCTCACTATTTGTTCCCGACCACAGTGAACTAATGGAATCACTTGACTTAACGTTGCCCGTTGTTCCCACTTAGTTGTATAGTCATTGCCTCTATGGTCTCAATATACTGATTATTTCCATGATATCATCTTTTTCCTTAGATGTTATCATTACCGGTGCGTCAGAATGGTTGAGGAGTATTTAGTTAATATATGAACATAGTTTAATGAACCATTCAAGCATGTAGTAGGTCGAATTCCAACGTGTTTTCACGTCCAAAATTGGCTTTAGCATTTTGCCTTCAGGTACTTCGGGAGCAGCTTGCATATTTCGAAGATCATCATTAGCTTTAACATTTCTTTTTAGCCTCTTAACTATTTCTTTGCATTTTACAACAACTGCATTTACTTCCCACTACGTTGGGCACCCAAATAAGGATGGTTCTTCGAGCCATTCCGAATGGCACTATTGGTTTCGTCCAGAAAAGACTATTAACAAGACAACGCAAGCCATTAAATAAAACAAAACAAATATCAGTGCAGTGCGGTGAAATACAGTGACGAACAGAGAAAGAAAAAAAAAACAAAGCGCATTGAGGTTCAAAAGTACATACAAGAAACAAAATAAACCCAGCGCACAACCCTATGCAGGGGATGTTTCGCCTTCTCACTGTAGTTCGCCTTCAGGGGTATTCTAGTGTAGAATTTTGAAAAATTATATTTTTTTCATATATTTAAAGTTTATACTTTCAAAAATATGACCTTGGAAGGATTTCTCAAAATTCGACTTATATTCGGAGATACAGCCAGCCGATTTTGTGAGGTGGCGTCCGAGTTCACTAGGATTGTCTCCTAAAGTTTAAACGCGTTTTTGTCGAAACTACTTTTTTCCACACGGTACCGGTATCATCTCAAGTTCTATAAAACCGATTTACTTGAAATTTTGTGTGAACTTTCTTTATATAACCCTTTATCGTTCCTACCAGCATCGTGTCTAAAGTTTTGTTTTTAATATTTTAAAGAAATTCAGGAATTTAAAAAAAGCGTAAGAAATTATTTTTATTTTCAGGCAGTCGGCATTTTTAAAATTTTTTGTTTTCCGAACCACAAAATTTGTATAACCTCAGATACAAAACAAAAGGTCAAGCAGGCGTCATAGTAAAACAATTCCAGTTAAATGACGATATTTTGTTTTCAGTTTTCAATTTGGCTTGGGAAGCTCTAAAAGCAAGATACGAAAATGAAAGAGTACTAGTCGATAAACAAGTAACAACACTAATGAACTTACCTAAAATTAAAAAAAGAAAGGAGTGTAGTATTCTTCAAACTAGAATCCACTGTTTCTAATTGTTTTTCGGTTCTATGGACACTCAATATCCCCACATAGAGCTGGGACCCTATTCTGGTAAACACATACACCGCAGCATTACCAAAAAACTCGTTACTTCTATGGGAGCAATCGCTCTCATCACGAAAAGAGTGCCCAAATGAAAGATTTTCTCACCACCCAATATAAAATTGCGAAAAGGTATTGAATTTTTTGTACGCCCCTCCCTTCGCTCTCTCAACGTGCGGCAGATCTTTCGATGCGCAGTATGCCACGTAATCTTCCGACATCTGTGCAGTAAGGAATGCATGAAATAATACAGGATACAAATCATAGTTCTATTAAATTACTTGTTAATTAAATTATTTATTATTGTTTGTATTTTTAGTTTGCCAAAGACTTAAAGATGCACTTTTTAGTACATTTAGTATAAGGAACATAACAATTGATTCACAGTGCGTTAAAATGATTGTAATAAACATTTAATAATATGATGATATGCCTTGAAGTGACAAGAGGCTTAAGTAATAGTTATGTGGACTAGGGTGGGTTGATTCCGGACTCTGATTCCAAAGCAACTTTTTGTTTTGGGATCGGATTGCATCTTCAACCCCAACTCCGGCCTTGAAATTTCGGAAATTCGCCTAAAATCGCGAAATTGTCTACCTAGCGCCTGAAATACGCATCTCATGGCAAAATGTATAAAACAAAAGTTATTTGTCACGTCATTTGCTACCGAAATGGTATGTGATCATGGCGGTAGGACGAACCGTTCCAGAGATAGCGCAAGGTGAAAATCGGCTTGTTTGGCATATATCCGTACAATCTCTCTGAGTCCCAGTTACCTACTTCCCAGGATGTTCTTTTGTGTTATCAGTTTGAAAGATTTCGTATAGGGCGACTCCGAGGCGACAAATATAAACCCAGGAGTAAAGAGGTTACAGAAATAGATGCAAAAATAATTGAAAATACTTTCAAAAAGTCATCTATTCCGATAGTTTCACACACCAGAGTTGTACAAATGCTCACCACATACCATAAGAAATTTCTGACTCTTAAACAAATGTTTTTAAGGAACCCAATAGGTTTGAGCTCTAAAAGAGACGACTTTGTCTCGTCTGCCGGAAAATTATTTGACATCGCTGCTTGTAAATGCATTTATTTTTCTTCTTGCACTTGTCCAAAGGAAAGGAAAGTTCCTATCAATGAACAACCATTTCTCTTGGACCATAGAACCAGAAGAATTGGTAGCATTGGAAGTGTTGATCTACCTTAAACAAAAAAGATTACAAAGAAAAATTAATTTAAAGAAAAGCTTTTAAAACGTCATTCAACATCAACAATTGCTGATCAAACCGATGCTTATGATGAATTTTCTCTTCCATCCTCTAAAACCAAACCAAACACATTAGTATTAGAACACACTGCTTTAGCTGCCCAAAGATTTGGAGTAAGTGATAGAGCAGCGGCCTTGATTGTTTCATCTGCTTTTCTGGATGCCAAAAAGCAGGTTTAATAACAGATGATCAGGCTATCTTTGTCACTGACAAATGCAAGATTAGTCGGGCAAAAAAGAAGTGTTGGAGTTAAGCTCCAAAGTACCGAAAGTATTGACTCTGTATATGGGCTGCATTTTGACGGCCGCAAAGACAATACACTTACACAAGTCAGCGAAGGTGAAAAGTACTACCGCGATACTGTCAAAGAGGAACATCTTTCGCTTATAGCGGAACCTGGTTGTCATTACTTTGGCCACGACACCTCTCCTTCCGGGTCGGCTGAGGATGAGACGCAAGCTATATGGCAACATTTACAAGACAATTCAGTTGATGTGGAACATCTAGAAGTTGTCAGTGCTGGTGTCACCAACACGAACACAGGTTGGAAACGTGGAGTCATTCGGAAACTAGAAGAAAGAATAGGTAGTCCATTACAATGGGTTGTTTGTCTTCTACATTTCAACGAACTTCCATTTCGTGCTCTTTCCGAACACATAGATGATGTCTCAAAGAGTCCAAATACATTCTCTGGCGACATAGGTAAACTGCTCCCTGATTGTGAGAAGTTGCCTGTTGTCAAATTTGAAAGTTTTCCATCCTGCCAATTACTTTCTGAGGTTATTAATCCAACCCAACTTAGCACAGACCAAGCTTATCTCTATAAAATATCAGAAGCTGTTATTTCCGGTCAATGTTCCTCAGATTTAGAATTCTGAGATTATACATTTCTAGTGACAAACCAACAAAGGATAAAGCTTTTGGTCAAGTACATACTTACAGTTTACTCACCTTTGTGGTTCTCAATAAGATTCAGCAGTTCAATCAAAGATGGCTCGCGCCATCTCTATGCTGCAATTCAAAGGTCGAGATACTTACCTGCTAAACTGCGCAAGGTTGTCGATTCATCCATTCAACAGAATGGTTTCTTTGCTCTTCCAGAAAACATTCTCCTTAGTATGATGACTGACGAACGGATAGAAGTCAGAAAGTTGGCCCTTGACCGTCTTCTGGCAGCCAGAGAAGCAGAGTCTGACACTGTAAATGGAAGGGTTAGATGTAATAAAGTGCCAAAGCTGAATTTCAAAGCTAATAATTATTACGATACGATAACTGGAAGACTATTACCTTGACTGTTGCACCAGTTCTTTGTTCAGTTTCTAACGAAGAACTCATAAAAGGGCTGTCGGGAGACACTGCAGAAGTATGGATATTTAGTGAATTCCCCTCTCACACCGTGGCAGTCGAGAGAACCGTCAAACTGGTGACAGAGGCATCTTCTAAAGTTACTGGCCCCCAATCTCGTGATCGTTTTATACGCTCTACACTGAAATCAAGGCAACAGGTGCCAAAATTTAGTACAAAATCTGATTTTATCAATAAATTTGGCACAGATTCCGACTAAAACAAGCCTGACATATGGTTGGTTGGTTGGGTTGGGCTTGAGAGGAACCCGAAGAGCAGCCACTTCCACGCGGTGGGTTCTGGGTGACCAATACAGGTTAGCTGAGAGCTGCAATAATTTTCACCTTGCGCTGCGGCGTGCCGCCTTTTCGCTCGTATCTCGGGGACGGTTCGTCCTACGGCCATGATCACACATACTATTTCGATAGCAAATGATGTGACAAATAACTTTTGTTTTATACATTTTGCCATGAGATGCGTATTGCAGGCGCTAGGTAGACAATTTCACGATTTTAGGCGTATTTCCGAAATTTCAAGGCCGGAGTTGGGGCTGAGGATGCAATCCGATCTCAAAACAAAAAGTAGCATTGGAATCAGGAAGTACTAAGGCAAATTTTCCGTACTATTAGAAATCCCGAATCGAAAAAAGTCCGGAATCGACCCACCCTAATGCACACATCCCAAATGGGAACAAGAGAGACACCTCATAATTTCCACAAAGGTGATATGGATGAATAAACCACCGGTTTAATGCCCATCTCATATTGTGGAAGTGTAAGGATACCGGTACCAACACCACCCTAAGCCAAGGTGTTGAGGTACCCGTGCCGATGGCTGCGTGGTCAGCAAGCAGTAACGAATAGCTAATACCTAACGGTCCCCTCCGATGCCCGGGCGAGGTCGGAGATATTAAAATACCTTCTCTACGCATACCGGCTCTGCGGACGAGTGAACAACACTCTCCGACCTACTTATGGGACCAAAACATGAATAATCAGACTATAATAACAACAACAATAATCTTTACGTCAACCGCTACGATCGGAATCCGCTAGGACGATCTAGTCGTTTTTAGCCAGGAGATGATTAAGAGTACTACCGGACGCACCAGCCACAGTATATCGGTAGTGACAGCAACAGAAATTTCCAAATCAAAAATGGAAACCTCCACCTCCAAAGCTGCCATGAGCACCAACCAAAGTGCACTGGTAGGTAATGGAAATAACCAGCGCAAGGAACACAAAAAATCCCAAAATTTATTGAGGAAAACCATTACCACAGTAGTATTTGTACTAGGAAAGGTTACCAGAGATCAGGCAGTCGGAGGAAGAAATCAACCGCCTTAAACAAACAGTGGAGGATTGCGAAAGCTTCCTTAAAAGTAGCAATTCGTACCTCAATTCGAGTGCACAAACATACGCAGTTATCAAAAAGGAATCACTCACTCCTCAAACTGCAAGGCACTTTGTCCAAAAAACTTGGGCGGAGTAAAGGAAAACAAAACAGATCAACACCAAGACGCTTCTGCGATGTAGCCAAGTAGTCATTATTCACGGCAACTCCTGCTTACCAAGCAAAATGCAGGAAATATGGATGAAGATCGACGTCAGATTGTCAAGTATGGTGCTAAGCTATGTGTTAACACGGCATAGTAGTCATCAAACCGATATAAACCATTTGAAGAAGCTTGGAGTCACTAAGAAGCTCGATGTATGGGTGCCACATGAATTGATTCAATAAAAATACCGCAAGACTTTTTTGACAACCTATTAAAACAAAATGCAATATAACGAAACAGATATGGGCACAATATAACAAAAAAAGAACTAACGAGTTATTAAATAGTTCCACGAAAAGTATCTACAGACTGACTACTACCATAAGAGAGCATTGGCTATTTGGAGCACGTGCGTCCAAAGTGAATATACCCTACAATAACATCTGCCGAGGCTGCGAACTAGTGGGGAATAATGAAACAATTTTTCACTACCTCCGTGAATTCTCAGCTCTATCGCAGATCCGACAAAGAACTTTGGAATCCGTCAAGCATCAAACCTTGAATGGATGCCTACAAAAAGCACACCGGATATTAATAGCAATACCTCTGTAAGCCAGCTTGTCAAACTCTTCATACTCACGTATTTCGGTGTCTAACTTTTTCTGTCTTCAAATGCGTCTCGCTTTCCTTTTCAACTCTTCAACACGGCACTCCTTATCGTACCAGCTATTCGTTTGCATTTTCCGAATACCAATTTCTTCCATTGTAGCTGTACGTAAGGAGCTTGAAATGCTGTCCAATAATTATTTTCCATAACACATAATACTTTCCACCCTTGATTCATCATTTGAAAAAATTTCACAACAGAAATGATGTCGTACACCATGTACACAACAATAAATTACGTAAGGGTGTACCAGGGTACTTTCTACAGTCCCAAAATAGCAAAAAGACATTCTGACGTTGAATTTTCAGAAACTATTTTTTTAGGAAGGGATCATGGGTAGAAGTTCATGCAAGTAAGGAAACTTCTCTGATCGCCATTCACTTGGGAGTGGCCAGAAACGATTCTTTTACATATGACTCAAGCAGCTTACGATTTCCGGTCTTTGACCAAGTATCCTCTGGGTAGCCTAAGAACATCCGTTTGAAGGCGAGCAAAGTGAGAAGGCGAAACATACCCCTACATAGGGTTGGGCGCTGGGTTTGGGACCAGCCACGTAAAAAAAAAACTTCAATGAAAAATCAACAACAGCCTCGGATGAGAAACTCCCCTTTTAATGACGACCATGGCAAACGAAATAAGGACTATGAATTGATGGCATGCACCTGGAATGACCGGTCCCTTAATTGGGAAGTCGCCGCTGCCTAACTAGTTGATGTCCTCGTGAAAATAAAGGCTAGTATCACCGCCGTCCAAGAAATGCGATGGACAGGACAAGGGCGGAAACGAGTAGGTCCATGTGGAATTTAATACAGTGGTCATATAAAGGAGCGTAAGTTTGGTGTGGGACTCGTGGTGGGAGAGAGACCCGTCGCCGAGTACTATCATTCACTCCGGTGAATGAACGTCCAGCCCCATCCACCCGCACTCCGACGGAAGTGAAGGACGGTGTGACCAAAGATGCCTTTTATGAGTGCTTGGAGCGCATTTATGAGAGATGCCCCCGCCACGATATCAAAATCGTGCTTGGCGACTTCAACGCCAGGGTGGGCAAAGAAGGTATCTTTGGCAATACGGTCGGTAAATTCAGCCTCCACGAGGAATTAGCCCTAAATGGGTTGAGGCTAATCGACTTCGCTGGGGCCCGAAATTTGGTTATCTGTAGTACTAGATTCTTCTTCTTTACTGGCGTAGACACCGCTTACGCGATTATAGCCGAGTCAACAACAGCGCGCCAGTCGTTTCTTCATCTCTTCGCTACGTGGCGCCAAATGGATATTCCAAGTGAGGCCAGGTCCATCTCTTCCTTTCAACGGAGTGGAGGTCTTCCTCTTCCTCTGCTTCACGCGGTGGGTACTGCGTCGAATACTTTCAGAGCTGGAGTGCCTTCATCCATCCGAACAACATGACCTAGCCAGCGTAGCCGCTGTCTTTTAATTCGCTGAACTATGTCAATGTCGTCGTATATCTCGTACAGCTCATCGTTCCATCGAAGCTCATCTTTCGCAGAACCTTTCTCTCGAAAACTCGCAACGTCGACTCATCGGTTGTTGACATCGTCCAAGCCTCTGCACCATATAGCAGGACGGGAATTATGAGTGATTTATAGAGTTTGGTTTTTGTTTGTCGAGAGAGGACTTTGCTTCTCAATTGCCTACTTAGTCCGAAGTAGCACCTGTTGGCAAGAGTTATCCTGCGTTGGATTTCTAGGCTGACATTGTTGGTGTTGTTTACGCTGTTTCCAAGATAGACGAAATCTACAACTTCAAAGTTATGACTGTCAACAGTGCCGTGGGAGCCAAGTCGCGAGTGCGACGACTGTTTGTTTGATGACAGGAGATATTTCGTCTTGCCCTCTTTCACTACCAGACCCATTTCTTTTGCTTCCTTGTCCAGTCTGGAGAAAGCAGAACTAACGGCGCGGGTGTTGAGGCCAATGATATCAATATCATCGGCATACGCCAGCAGTTGTACACTCTTATAGAAGATGGTACCTTCTCTGTTGAGTTCTGCAGCTCGAACTATTTTCTCCAGAAGCAGGTTGAAAAAGTCCCACGGTAGGGAATCGCCTTGTCTGAAACCTCGTTTGGTATCGAACGGCTCGGATAGGTCCTTCCCGATTCCGACGGAGCTTTTCGTGTTGCTCAGCGTCAGCTTACATAGCCGTATTAGTTTTGCGGGGATACCAAATTCAGACATCGCGGTATAAAGGCAGCTCCTTTTCGTGCTGTCGAAAGCAGCTTTGAAATCGACGAAGAGGTGGTGTGTGTCGATTCTCCTTTCACGGGTCTTTTCCAAGATTTGGCGCATCGTGAATATCTGGTCGGTTGTTGATTTACCAGGTCTAAAGCCACACTGATAAGGTCCAATCAGTTTGTTGACGGTGGGCTTTAATCTTTCACACAATACGCTCGACAGAACCTTATATGCGATGTTGAGGAGGCTAATCCCACGGTAGTTGGCGCAGATTGCGGGGTCTCCTTTTTTATGGATTGGGCATAGCACACTTAAATTCCAATCGTTGGGCATGCTTTCGTCTGAACATATTTTGCAAAGAAGCTGATGCATGCACCCTATAAGCTCTTCGCCGCCGAGTTTGAATAGCTCGGCCGGTAATCAATCGGCCCCTGCCGCTTTGTTGTTTTTCAGGCGGGCAATTGCTATTCGAACTTCATCATGGTCGGGCAATGGAACGTCTGCTCCATCGTCATCGATTGGGGTATCGGGTTCGCTTTCTCCTGGTGTTGTGCGTTCACTGCCATTCAGCAGGCTGGAGAAGTGTTCCCTCCATAATTTAAGTATGCTCTGGGCATCGGTGGCAAGATCACCTTGGGGGGTTCTACAAGAGTATGCTCCGGTCTTGAAACCTTCTGTAAGTCCGCGCATCTTTTCAAAGAATTTTCGAGCATTACCCCTGTCGACCAGCTTATCAAGCTCTTCGTACTCACGCATTTCGGCCTCTTTCTTTTTCTGTCTACAAATGCGTCTCGCTTCCCTCTTCAACTGTCGGTATCTATCCCATCCCGCACGTGTTGTGGTCGATCGTAACGTTGCGAGGTAGGCAGTCTGTTTTCTCTCCGCTGCGACACGGCACCCCTCGGACCAGCTGTTCTTTTGCGCTTTCCGAAAACCAATGGTTTCGGTTGCAGCTGTACGTAAGGAGTTTGAAATGCCGTCCCACAGTTCCCTTATACCGAGTTGTTGATGAGTGCTCTCAGAGAGCAGGAGTGCAAGCCGAGTAGAAAATCGTTCGGCTGTCTGTTGTGATTGCAGCTTCTCGACGTCGAACCTTCCTTGTGTTTGTTGGCGTGCGTTTTTTGCTGCACAGAGGCGGGTGCGAATTTTGGCTGCAACAATATAGTGGTCCGAGTCGATGTTAAAACCTCGGAGCGCACGCACATCTAAAACACTGAAGACGTGTCTTCCGTATATCACAACATGATCGATCTAGTTGGTGGTTTTTCGATCCGGAGACAGCCAGGTAGCTTGATGTATCTTCTTATGCTGGAATCTAGTACTACAGATAACCATATTTCGGGCCCCGGCGAAGTCAATCAGCAACAACCCATTTGGAGATGTTTCCTCGTGGAGGCTGAATTTACTGACCGTAGTGCCAAGGATACCTTCTTTGCCCACCCTGGAATTGAAGTCGCCAAGCACGATTTTGACATCGTGGCGGGGGCATCTCTCATAAGTGCGCTCCAAGCACTCATAAAAGGCATCTTTGGTCACATCGTCCTTCTCTTTCGTCGGGGCGTGGGCGCAAATCAGCGATATGTTGAAGAACCTCGCTTTGATGCGGATTGTGGCTAGACGTTCATTCTCCGGAGTGAATGATAGTACTCAGCGACGGAGTCTCTCTGCCACCACGAATCCAACACCAAACGTGTGCTCCTTTATATGGCCACTGTAGTAAATGTCACAAGGACCTACTCGTATCTGTCCTTGTCCCGTCCATCGCATTTCCTGGACGGCGGTGATGTCAGCCTTTAGCTTTACGAGGACATCTGCCAGCTGGGCAGCGGCACCTTCCCAATTAAGGGACCGGACATTCCAGGTGCAGGCCCTCAATTCGTAGTCCTTATTTCGTTTGCCATGGTCGTCATCAAAAGGGGGATCTCTCATCCGAGGCTGTTTACGCTTTTCCATTGGGGGTGTTTTTTTTACGTGGCGGGTCCCAAACCCAGCGCACAAACCCAATGCAGGGGGGTGTTTCGCTTTCTCACTTTAGCTCGCCTTCAAACGGATGTTCTTAGGCTATGCAGAGGATACTTGGTCAAAGCCCTGGAAGTTGTGAGCTGCTTGAGTCATATGTAAAAGCCACTCCCAAGTGAATGGCGATCAGAGAACTTTCCTCACTTGCGTAAACTTCTACACATGACTCCTACTACTAGATTCTAGCATAAGAAAATTCATCAAGCTACCTGGCTGTCTCCGGATCGAAAAACTACCAACCAACGATGGAGCAGATCGATTATGTTGTGATAGACGGAAGACACTTCTCCAGTTTTTTAGATGTGTTGGCGCTCCGAGGACCTAACATCGACTCAGAACCCCTATATTGTTGCAGCCAAGATTTGTTGCTCGCCTCTGTGTAGCAAAAAACGCACGCCAACAAACACAAGGAAGGTTCGACGTCGAGAAGCTGCAATCACAACAGACAGCCGAACGATTTTCTACTCGGCTTGTACTGCTGCTCTCTGAGAGCACTCATTTCGAACTCCTTACGTACAGCTGCAACCGAAACCATTGGTTTTCGGAAAGTGCAAAACAACAGCTGGTACGACGAAGAGTCCCCTGTAGCAGCGGAGAGAAAACAGGCTGCCCACCTCGCAACTTTACGATCGACCACAACACGTGCGGGATGAGATAGATACCGAGAGTTGAAGAAGGAAGCAAAGGGAATCTAGTCACCGATGCCCAGTGCATGCTTAAATTATGGAGGGAACAAATTTTCCAGCCTGCTGAATGGCAGTGAAAGTGCACCGCAAGGAGAAGGCGAACCCGATTCCCCAATCGATGACGATCGAACAGACGTTCCATTACCCGACCATGAAGAAGTTCGAATAGCAATTACGATGGACTGCCGTCCGAGCTATTCAAACACAGCGGAGAAGAACTAATTTAAAGGGGCATGCCTCAGCTTCTTTGTAAATATGATTGGACGAAAGCATACCCAGCGATTGGAATTTAAGTGTGGTCTGTCCAATATACAAAATGGGAGACCGCACTACCATCTGATAAGACTGCTCAACATTGCATATAAGGTTCTATCGAGGGTATTGTGTGAAAGATTAAAGCCCACCGTCAAAAAACTGATTGGATATTATCAGTGTAGGGTTTAGACCTGGAAAATCAGCAACTGACCAGATATTTACCATGCGCCCAGTTTTGGAAGAGACCCGCGAAAGGAGAGTGTCGATTCTCCATCTTTTCGTCGATTTCAAAGCTGCTTTCGACAGCACGAAAAGCAGCTGTCTTCATACCGCGATGTCTCCGCAAAACTAATATGGCTGTATAAACTGACGTTGATCAACACCAAAGGCTCCCTCAGGATCGGGAAAGGATTTCTCCGAGCTGTTCGATATCAAACGAGTTTCAGACAAAGCGACTCCCTATCTTCAATCTGCTGCCGGAGAAAATAGTTCAAGAAGAACTTAATCGAGCAGCTACAATATTTTATAAGAGTGTACAGTTGTTGACGTATGCCGACGATATTGATATCGCACTCGCGACTTGGCTCTCACGTCACTGGTAATAACTTTAAAGTCGTAGATAATTTCGTCTATGTTGGAACCAGTGTAAACACCACCAACAATGCCAGCCTGGAAATCCAACGCGGGATAACTCTTGCCAACAAGTGCTGATTTGGACTGAGAAGGCATTTGAGAGGTAAAGTCCTCTCTCGACGAACAAAAGCTAAACTCTATAAGTCACTCATTATTCCCGTTCTGCTACATAGTGCAGAAGCTTGGACGATGACAACAACTTATGAGTCGACGTTGCGAGATTTTGAGAGAAAGGTTCTGCGAAATATTTATGGGGAAGTAGAGGAAGAGGAAGACCCCTACTCTGTTGGAACAACCTGGTGGAGAAGGACCTGGCTTCACTTGGAATATGCAATTGGCGCTACGTAGTGAAAAGAAGAAACGATTGGCGCGCTGTTTTTAACACGGCTAAAATCCCGTAAGCGACGTCTACGCAAATAAAGAAGAAGAAGAAGAACTCCTAAAAGACTCGAGCGACTCTTTAGCTGTGTTAGGTAAGGTTGACAGGTTAAAGTTGTTCTTTGGCAAATTAGGTTGAAATATCTTTTCTCGTCACTTCGAGACACTTTCCACCCAAGTCTCGTATAGGCATGTTGGGGTCAGTTAGTGGTTCCATGAATTTTTGGGCTTTCCAAATATAATTTTGTTTGTTTGAATTTGAACTCAGCTTCTTCATATACATTTCGGTGCTGAATTCTTCCTTACACTTAAGGGCTTTTTTAATTAACGTTCAGCAGAAAGTAAGGGGAACGCTTTATCTGCCATTCACGTCTTGCACTCCGTTTTTCATTTACAAGCTTTTCTATTTATTTCTCTATTAGTGATTTTTCTGAGACCAAGCCACTGTTAGTTTTTGTTTGGTGTTGCCAAGACAGCTGCGCTAGTTACTATGTATATCATTAATTTCTCATATGCTTTCGTCAATATATCTTTCCATATTTATTTTGTACTCAACATTAATGTGCTAATGCTACTCATGTAGTTTTTATATTTTAACCACTTTTTGAGCAACGTATGGGTTCTTCATATCACTTTATTAGTACGGGAGAGTGCTTAGAAAGTGAGTGAAAGAGTGCTTAGATAGATCAGTACACAAATCAGCTGTTATGTATGATTTATATATATTTTTGATTACAGCAAAATCAATTAAATCTAGCAGGATATATTATTTCAAGGTTATTGTGCATATTTATAACGGTTTGACAACTGTCATCCTTTCGGATTAATTAGTCGTGAGCGTCAATACATGTGTTTTGCATTGTAATCTCCACCTGCTAGAATTCTGTGACCTAGCGATATGGCAATTTTAAACCGAGGTAGGCAGTATATAGCTGCCAAGTTTAATTCCCTCAGCGTTTTTATATGCATAGATGTTATGTTAGCTTGTAATTGCGGTGTAGCATTAGATTCTAATGCGTGGAAATTTATTCGTCTTCTAACCAACCCTGCTGTTCCACCTTGTGCCTTTCCATCTGGGTGACTTGTAACATAGCTGCTAAGTCGTGGTATAAAGAAATTGTTTTTATTCGTAAGATGACTTTCTGACAAAAGCATAAATTCACACTCGTGACCACGCAAACCTTGCCACTATACTTTTATAAATTTTTTTTTTTGGTCTCTTTTATTCCTTCAGAATTTTCTTCAATTTTTTTATGCTTTTAGTAATCATAAATAAACTAAATTATATTAACTAATTATAATTGAAAATTTCTCAAGCTTTTTTGAGAACTTTAATAAATTAATTGGGATGTGCGATTCGTTATGAACGTGCGAAATTGCCTGTGCCTATGCGATTTTTAAAAAAATGCCGATAAAAAGAAGACGACCGTTCTCGATTATGAATATTATATAAGTGAATTCTTTATTAAACGGATTTCATGGCTTAGCTTAAAAATTAACCTAACGGCTTAATCTAGTGGTAAGTATGTACATATAAGAGAGGGGTAAGTATACGTAGATATAATTCAGCAATCTTGTAACTCACGGTAATAGAACCTTCTAATACATTGGTAATAGATGTTTTCTTTTTTGTTAATATAAAAATGGTAAGTATTTACATGATACAATATAAAAAACATTTAATAATATTCATAGATTATTTAATTAATTTTACAAATTTCCTTTTAAACCATTATTTTTAGACGTATAAAGTCGCTTGACGCAACAATAATTATAGTTTTAATTTATTACGTTTAATGAGTAAAACACAAATTAGCTTTTTTTTATACAAAAGCGGCCGATTTTATTGTTTTTAAAGTTATACACCCACTAAACTTCGTGTTAATGAAATTAATTTAAAAAAATAAAAATATATTATTTTTTCATCGCATGACAGTCTATTATATTTCGAGCTCATTCTGTAAAGCTCACTATCTTGCAAATGAACGAATGTGTTTTGTATTTAATTTTTAATATTTTTGATTAATAACATACCATTAACTTATTTCTAAACAAAAAATGTCTATACCGCAAAAAGGAGTCAGATATGCACAATGACTTGGTAAGGTTTGCGTAGCCACGAGTGTTAATTATTTTTATCACGAAATCTAATAAACTCCAATTTATGTTGGGTATCTATACCAAATTTCGTGAATATATCTTGTCAAATGTGAAAGTTTTCCATACAAGAACTTGATTCCGATCGTTCAGTTTATATGGCAGCTCAAATACCGTTTGCGCCAACAAGAACATTTGACTCGATGACGCCATATGAAGCATGACATGGTTATAAACTAATGGTAAGACATTTGAGTGTATTTGGTTGTGTGGCAATTGCTTTAGATAAGAGGCAAAGCAAAAGGCAAAGAGTACATATCGGTAGGATACTCTGATGTATCAAAAGCGTACGGGTTATACGATCGTGAGATGAGAAGATTGATAACTAGCAAAGATGTATATATATTTCGTTGAGTCAATGGAGCGAAACCAGCAAACGAATTTACAAACGGTGGTAGGTGTACATGAGTACACACATATATAAGAAAGCAGCAATAGCTACGTTGCAAATTTAAATACTAATTCAAGCGAAAGTGAAGTACTACAATCAGCACTAGTTAACAGCGATGATGAGTTCTAATCCGCTGAAGAAGAAGAAGAAACTGCAGTACTACAAAAGCAGAGAGGACCTGGTAGACCGAAAATTGTTCGAAGTGGAGGGCCAGGCAGACCAACGAAACAATGCAACTATTTAAATATGATGCAATATGATGAAATAAAAGTATCAGAATCGTAGGAAGAGCCGCTGACAAGCCAATACGCTAATGAGTGCCACGAAGCTATGGAAAATGAATACCAATCGTTATTACACAACGATACATGGCAACTTGCGGAATTGCCAAAAGGGCAGAAAGCAGTGCGCAGCAAGTGGGTTTTTGCTTTAAAGAAAGACAAAAACGATAAAATAGAACGTTTCAAAGCAAGATTAGTTGCTAAGGGCTGTTCGCAAACTTACGGTGAAATTATAAAGACAGGCGAATATAATATGGAAAACTGTCGACCAATCGCTACTCCACTAGATCAGAGACATCAAGTAAATTGTAATGAGAATAAATGTAAGAAGGACAACCAGATGCAGTACCAATCATTAATAGGTTCACTGATATACCTAGCAGTATGTACGCGGCCAGATATTTTGCACTCAGTATGTAAACTTGCACAATGAAACAAAGTTACCTGGTATTATAGCACCGGCAAAGAAATCGAATGCTTTGTCGTTGCAGATTGGGGGCGGCAATAGCAGCGGGCGTAAGTCATATACGGGCTATGCATTCATACTTGTTGGAGTTGTTTTTTCATATGAATCAAAGAAACAATTAACAATAGCTCTCAGCAGCACCGGGGCCGAATACATGGTACTTACGTCAGCCGTGAAAGAAGCAGTATTTTTACGAACACCTTTGAGAGAAATGAGAATCGAATGTTCTAAGACGATTATGGTAATGGAGATATCCTCAGTGCCATGAATCTTGTAAATCCGGTATATCACGAAAGAACCAAACACCTCGACATAAAATATCATTACAAAAGGGATATTTATCGAGGAGGCGGCATCGATCTCAAATATTGTTGCAGCAGTGACATGATTGCTGATATTTTGACAAAAAACTTATCAAAGTCTAGCCACGAGAAGTTAACAAAGATGCTAGGTTTAAATAAATTTAATTAGTTGTATTGCTTGGTAATATGCATGCATATGAACGTTGAGAAGGCGTGTTGAAATGCAGTCCTAACTGAACTTTGATGCACTTACACATTTTCTCACTCTTGTTCTAATCACTCAAGAATAAACAAGTATTTTTAATAAGAAAGATTTAACAAAATTTAACAAAATCCAATGTTTTTAGATATTTTAGTACTTGACTTGAACTTCCCAAAAACTAACAAAAAATACAAAGCATGCTCTTTTTGTTGAAAAGTCGTTAAATATAACAAAAAAAATTATAAATGTGGGAACGAATAAAGGAGAGACTAGACGTGGGCGAACGTACGGACAGTAACATGCAACACTGACTGCAATAGACGACGAGTAGCGACGAAGGAACGAAGAAGCAGACAAGTTGAACACGTTGAACGAAGAAGTAGAAAAGTTAAAAGCGAGAAGCAGAGAAGTTGAATAAGCTGAAGGCGGAAAAATAGAAGTTGAACGAAGAAGCAAAGGGGTGGGACGCAGATAAGTTGAATAAAAAATCGTTTATTAACTATGGTGACTTTTTTTTTGAGGTTTTGACATTTTAATGCATAAATAAATTTTTGAAAAATCACGTGGGATGGGCGACATTGGGTTTTTTGAGAGAAAAGATGCTCAAAAATTGGGGTTTTACCAAAATTTGCATTTATGGAATAGACTTACTAACGACAACGCTTGCAAAACATTGAATTAAAAACATTACCACTAGGTCAGTTTTCCGGTGACGAAATGTTGGTTTCGCGTCCGTGTTTCCCATTGGAAGGGGAATGGGGGGCCCCTTCGCTTGGGTTCCAATTGGGCCCCACGAAAATAAAGCCAAAATTAGCGCAATTTGCGGGTGAAAAAAGCAACCAGGAAAGCCGGGGGTTTAAAATGATGCAATTTCCCGAAAAAATGTACTGTTTGGGTGTGGTTTGTTTCGAGTGAAAAAGGAAATAATTTTGGACCCTAAAATTATATTCAAAATGAATAATTGGGGAAAGCAAGTTAGGTGGAAATGGCGAATGCTATTTATGTAACAAAATTTAAAGGTTGCCAAAAATTAGGGAAAAACGACGCTTGGTTTACATGTGGAGTTGAAACAAGAATTTATCGTAATTTTCCAAAAAGGCCTCGCGAAATTCATAGTCATTTTGAGGCTAAAACGTGGAAACAAATTTCGCAAGTATTTGGACCCTAAGTTGGAAACCAAGATATCGATCTAAAAGTTTAAAACTATTTTTTGTGGGGTATAAAGTCGAAATTAAAAAGATTTTCGAAGCCCGCAACAATTAGTTTAAAAGACAACATTTACCCAAAAAATTGTGGGCTAAAACAGGTCGAAATGCTTCAAAAAGTTCCCAAAATTGGACTTTCCGAATGGACCACCTAAGACGCAGCCGCGGTCAACATTTAAATGAAATTATCTTCAAAAAGTAAATGTCATGAACCAATCTAACGTTTCAAATAAAGAACCGATGAGATTTTGCAAATTTTATGCGTTTTTTTTTTTAAAAAGTTATCAAGCTCTTAAAAAATCACCCGTTACTTACACATACATATATTATTCATTATTTTTACATTTCTAGTAGTTTGTTTAGAAATACATTTTAATTATAAGTGAAAATTTGAATTGTAACAATGCTACGATGTCAACAACGGATGAGTCGACATTGCGAGTTTTCGAGAGAAAAGTTCTGCGAAAGATTGCGCGTTGCCCACGGCGAATATCGCATTCGATGGCACGATGAGCAGTACGAGATATACGACGACATTGACATAGAACAGCGAATTAAAAGACATCGGCTACGCTAGCTAGGTCATGTTGTCCGGATGGATGAAAACACTCCAGCTCTGAAAGTATTCGACGCAATAACCGCTGGGGGAAGGAGAGGAAGAGAAGACCTCCAATCCGTTGGAAGGGCCAAGTGGGGAAGGACCTGGCTTCGCTTGGGATATCCAATTGGCGCCACGTAGCGAAAGGTGAAACGACACTAAATATTAGGGAATTGCAGCAAGCACCACGTGAACTAAGAGACTGTTGTAGCACCATGGACATGAGACACATGAGGATGATGAAAATGATGAACTAGTTAGTTCCTACGACGATGTACTAAATAGAAATTTTACTGCCATTGTGGCACCGATGGGTAGATCTGTTTTTACGTTTAGTGATATCCAAGAAAGCTTAACATAATTTAGTAGTGACGATAATATCGATATTCAGCAATGAATAATTAGAGGAGAATGCATTAGTAATAGGTGGAATAGTGTGCAGAAATTTATTTATAGTAAGCAGTTGCTGAAAGGATCTGCCAAATTGTTTATTAGAAGTCAACGACGCTTGGTCACTTGGGAGTCACTGAAAGAAGAATTGATCAGTGAATTTGGGAAAAAGGTCTCGTCGTCAGAATTGCATAGTCAGTTGAGAAGTCCTAAGAAGAGGGTAAACGAAACGTTTCGCGAGTATTTGTAAGTCCCTACAGAAATTGGAAAGCCAGTAGATATCGATACTAAAAGTTTAATATCATATTTTATTGAGGGTATAATAGATACGAAATTAAACAGAGCGGTTCTGTACGAAGCAGAAACAATTAGTGAGTTAAAAGATAAGTTTACGAAAAAATCCATAGTGAAGCAGACAAGTCAATACAGAAAGTCGTAAATACAGCTTATAATCAGAAAGTCTCAAAATCGTGTTTTAAGTGTGGAAGCTCCACACATCTCATTCGGGACTGCAGCAGTCAACAAACCAAATGATTCAAATGTAATGGTGTAGGACACAAGTCATTTGAAAGCAATGGTACTGCAAATATAAAGGTAAAGAAGGAATCAGATAAGATTAATGTTGTGAATTTTGGCCAATCAAAAATAAGTTTACCGTTAAAAATAGTGAAGGTAGGATAAAAGCTGATGCATTGGTTGATACTGGGTGTTGTTTGTGCTTAGTACGGAGCGTTGTTTTAAAAAAAAATTAAATTTGACGGTGAAGTGGTCGATTATAAGTGCACTTTATATGGCAAATGCGCCAAAGAATTTTCAACATATGGCAGTTTTGTCGCAGAATTGGAGGTTATTAGGTATATATGGACGACATCATTATTCCATCCAAAGATGTTAATGAAGGAATAATGAAATTAAGACGAGTTTTCGAAGTAGGATCGCCATACGGTGTGCACATCAAGTGGAAAAAGTGTCAATTTAATTTCCTTGGATATGTCATTGAGTCGGGGACATTTAAGCCATCTGAGGAAAAGATTCACGCCATTAAGAATTACCCAATGCCAAATGATAGGAAAGGTGTCGAACGATTACTTGGATTGATTTCTTATTTTAGACGATTTGTTAGTGGGTATACTTCACTGGCAAAATCTTTGTCAGACTTGCTAAAGAAGAACAGTAATTTCCAAATAGGAACACAACGGGTAATGTCTTTTCAAAATTTAAAGAGTGCCCTAACCTCCTCACCAGTTCTTCGGTTATATAACCCTCATGGTGAAACTGAGATTCATACGGATGCGTCCAAATTTGGATATGGCGCAATATTTATGCAAAAGTGTAGTGAAGATTAGAATTTTCATCCAGTTCAGTTTTTAAGTAGGAAAACAAGTCAGGCAGAAGAAAAGTACAGTTCACATGAACTAGAGGTTTTAGCAGTCATTACAGCGTTAAAAAAGTGAAGAATATATTTAAAAAGTGTAAAGTTTACAATAGTTACAGGTTGTAATGTATTTGCGCTTACAATACGAAAAGAAGACGTCAAGATGGGCATTATTTTTACAAGAATTTGACTACCAAATTGTACACAGATCTGGAACCTAGATGACGCATGTAGATGCCTTAAGCAGAATACATTGCCTACAGATGGAAGATACTTTAAAACATCGGCTATTACAGGCACAGTTGAATGATGATTGGACAAAAGCAGTTAGGAATGTATTAGAAAAGGGTCTTTACGAAGATTTTTACATTACTTATGGAAATTTATGCAAAGATCACTCCAAAGAGCTAATCGTTGTTCCCTGTTCAATGGAAGATGACATAATATGGACAGTGCATAGACAAAATCACTTTGCTGCACGTAAAACACAAGAGTTAGTGGAGAAATCTTATTATATTCCGAAACATAATAACACAGTGTTCAAGGTGTACGGACGTGTTTTTGATTCGCTCCGTGAATTAAAACGCAAACAAGCAAAAAGTAAAAAAACCAAAAAATCGATTAAATAGAAAATAAACAAATAGAAAACAGTGCACACAAATTGTAATAAGTAAACATAAACAAATTGTGCACGAAACAAAGAGTAAAACCAAAAAAAGAAAAATAAACAAATAAAAAAAGTGAGTGCTACTCGGCCTCACCAGCAATGCCGTAGGCATTCCTTAAATGCCTACTTTAGCTATGTCGAGCCAACAACAATAACTCCTGGCAAAAACAAAATTAACGGCGATGACTCATCATCGCAGCGATCAGCTGAAAGAGCAAGTAAGCAAGCGCAGCCAGCAGAAGCAGCAGAGAACAGCAAAAGGGCAACAACAATTGTGCTGACAGCAAACAGTACACAGGCACCAGCAAGCACCCGGACAGCGACGGAAAACAAAAAGCAAGGTGAGAATGTACCAAGCCAAAAAGGACCGTCGGTTCAGACTGGTATTGATCGCTATATTAACGTAAAAAGGAAACTAAGTCCAGTTAAATTAGCGGTCAATACCAAAAAATTTCAACCAGGCACGCCAAACGGTAAAAAGCCTGAAATTCTAAATGGCAACAGATTTGCCATCAGACGACGTTGCGAAGGGTACCACCACGGTCGTTAATGCCAAACCACCTCCAATATACTTGCGCAAGCGTAGCAGTAATACTCTTGTTGCGAAATTAAGTGAAATTGTAGGTACTAACAATTTTCATACAGTGCCTTTGAAAAAAGGCAATATAGATGAAACAAAAATTCAGTCCTACACTGAAAAAAGTTTCATGGAAATCGTTAAATTTTTATCAAATGAAAACAACAATTACTATTCATACCAACTGAAGAGCTCAAAAGGCCTAGTTGCTGTCATAAAAGGTATAGAGTCTTCGGTCGACTCTAACGATGTGAAAGGAGTACTGGAAGAAGGTGGTTTTAGCATCAAATCAGTAGTAAATATTTTTAACAGGAACAAAATCCCACAACCAATGTTCAAAATAGAACTGATGCCAGATTGTAACCAATTAAAGAAAAAAGAAATACACCCGATTTACAATTTAAAATATCTGCTCCATCGCAGAATCACCGTTGAAGAACCACATAAGAGAAATGGTCCAGTACAATGTACAAACTGCCAAGAGTATGGACACACGAAAGCATATTGCACTCTACGCAGTGTCTGCGTGGTGTGTGGTGATTTACATCCTACTTCAAAATGTACTGTTAAAAAATGCAGCAATTGTGGCGGAAATCACACTGCTAACTACAGGGGTTGCCCTGTATATAAAGATTTGAAATCGAAGTTGTCACAGGGCATTCAAGCACGTCGTAACCAAATGTTGAATATTCCTCCTAATGAAAATATTGAAATCCTCGTCCATATTTCAAAACCAGTTAATCCTAAAGGCAATGCTACACAAAGGAGCTATGCAAACGTGGTGAAAGGCAATACTGCACAAATGCAATTGCCCCAAAACCAACCAAATGGAAACAATGATTTTCAACCTTACCCAATGTATGACACAATTTATGGCTTCAATGCAAAATATGATTCAAGAGATAATCAAATCTTAAAACCAAATGTTGCAAACTTTTTTAAGTAAAAAATGAGTGTATTGAACATTTGTTTATGGAATGCTAACGGTGTTAATCAACATAAACTAGAACTTATTAAATTTCTGGATGAAAATAATATTGATGTAATGCTATTGTCAGAAACTCATTTTACGAACAAAAACAATTTCTTCATACCGGGATTTAGACTCTATGTTACAAAGCACCCAGATGGAAAGGCACATGGAGGAACAGCAGTGTTGGTTAGAAAACGGTTAAATCACCACGCATTAGAATCTTATGCCACAGCGCAATTACAAGCTACAACAATTTCACTCAAAAATCGGGGTTGTGACTTAAATCTTACTGCTGTATACTGTCGACCTCGTTTTAAAATTACAGAAATCTAATTTAAAGACTTTTTTGGAACGCTTGACCTAGATTTCTAGCAGGTGGAGATTACAACGCAAAACACACGTATTGGGGCTCACGTCTTATTAATCCGAAAGGACGACAGTGGTACTACACTATTATGAATAAGCATAATAAGCTGGACATAATATCTCCTGGTAAGCCGACATACTGGCCCAGTGATATAAGAAAAATACCAGACTTAATAGATTTTGCTGCAGTCAAAAATATAGATAGATCGCTTATGACAGCTGATACATGTACAGACTTATCATCTGATCATTCTCCTGTACTAATAAAGTTATACGAACAGCCCATGATATTTGAGCCGAAAGTTTCTCTAACATCACATAAAACTAACTGGTTGAAATATAGAAAGTATATCAGCACCCACATCAATATTGATTGCAAAATAAATACAGGAAGAGACATTGATGAAAATATAAGAGAAATTAATGACGTAATAACTAATGCAGCTGTATTGGCAACACCAAAAAGAAACAACAAACCAGTTGGTTTTAGAAAGATCACCAATAATGAAATAGAGAAACTTGTAAATGAGAAAAGGCGAGCTAGGTGGGAATGGCAGTTAAATCGATCCCCTTCAAGTCTGCTTCAGTTGAAATCTGCTGTACGAAAATTAAAAAAAGCGCTTAAACGCGAAGAGGAAAACAACACTGAAAATTATAAAAAGAAACTTGTCCAAATTCTCGCAAGCAAAACTCTCTTTGGAAAGCACAAAAGTCTTTCAAGCCACCAGTAGATTCCAACATGCCTCTAAGACAGTTGAAAGGTAGTTGGGTACGTAGTGATGAAGATAAGGCAAATTGCTTTGCAAATCACCTAGAAAAGGTATTTCAACCCAATTGCCCAAAGAACAACTTTAAGTTGCCAACCTTGCCCAATACCGCAAACGAGTCGCATGTGTCTATTAGGACTTCTACTTCTGAAGTTAATAGAATAATAAAAGAACTTAACCCAAAAAAATCACCAGGAAATGATAATATTACCCCAAAAATGCTTACTGAGTTACCAAATGTTGCCATAGAAGTGCTGTCTTTGCTCTTCAATGCAATTCTTAATCTCGGACACTAACCAAGTTCATGGAAAAAGTCGCAGATCGTCTTGATAGGCAAACCTGGGAAAGACAACACAGCCGTCTTCATACAGACCAATCAGTCTTCTACCCTGTCTTTCTAAGAAATTTAAAAAATTGTTATTATCAAAGATGGGCCTTTTATACAAGATTAAAAATATTCTGCCTTCAGAATTATATAAAACATTGGAATCGTATTTAAAAAATAGAAAATTTATGGTAAAAGTGGGAGATTTCATATCTGATGAAGGACAGATAAGGGCTGGTGTACCTCAGGGCAGTGTTCTAGGCCCAACATTATACATCATATATACAGCAGATCTTCCGATAGCTAACAATGTATTAACTTCTACTTTTGCGGACGACACAGCTATAGTGAGCCGTAAAAAGTGCCACATAATAGCATCAATAATATTAACCGAGCACTTAAGGTTTGTCGAAGAATGGCTAGCCAGCTGGCGTATAAAGGTAAATGAACAAAAGTGTAAGCATGTTACATTTTCGCTTAGACCAAAAATGAACAGTAAAAATTAGAACAGTAAAAATTAACAATATTTTAGTACCCCAAGCGAATGAAGTAACTTATCTTGGTATTCACCTAGATAGAAGACTTACGTGGAAAAAACATATATCTAGTAAAAAAACTTGCATGAAGATAAGAGCTGCAAATTTAAATTGGCTATTAAACAAAAACTCCAAACTTAGCCTAGACAACAAAGTAATCTTATATCATGCAGTCATAAAGCCGATTTGGATGTATGGCATTCAACTGTGGGGTACGACCTGTGCAACTAATATATACATAATACAAAGGTTCCAATCAAAAATGCTTAGATCAATCACCTGTTCACCATGGTACGTGCGAAATTAAAATATCCATAAAGACCTTGGTATTTCTATGGTAAGGAAAAAAGTAGAAGACAGCAGAATTAAATATATATCTAAACTTCGTGATCACCCAAACCCTTTGGCTAATGCTTTGGTACATTCCTGGGAGCAAGCACGCTTTAAAAGAAGAGATATGCCCGCGTACTGAGGAGCAATGTATCACCAAAACAGCTCAATCACTTGCTTGAGCGTGTTTCTTTTTTAAATAGGTTTAAGATTTTCTTACTTATTGTTAGGCTTTCAAAACAAAAAGCGGATTCAATAAATAAAAAAAGATATTAAAAAAAAAAAAAAAATATTTCGAAACTAGGCCAGAAAGTTGTACGAATAGTAAACAATTGTGTAGAGTGCATTGTAGCAAATGCAAAAATGGGCAAGAAAGAAGTGTTTCTTACCCCCATCTCTAAAGACGATCAACCATTAGGCACCTATCACTTAGACCATTTAGGATCTTTAACGGTGACCGCAAAACGTTATAACCACATTTTACCAGTTGTAGACGCATCCTCCAAATTTGTCTGGTTATATCCTACCAAAGATACTAGTGCATCAGCAGTGATTGATAGGTTGTGTAAACAAGCTGCTATTTTTGGAAATCCAAGAAGAATTGTTGTGAGCAGGAAATACAACATCTCCTTATAGCGACGGGTGTGCCGCGAGGAAACGGACAAGTAGAGCGCATCCAATGAACAATAATTAAAATGTTGACGAAACTTTCTTTGAACAATCGAGATCAATAGTATAAAAACGTTGAAAAGTTTAAACAACTATCCAAATCGTAGCACAAATGTGTCCCCATTCAAGCTGTTAACAGGCTTGACTTGCGTGTAGAAGATCAGATAGACTTGAGTGAGTATATTGAAAATGAAGTAATCAAAGAGCTAGAAACAAAATGTGACCAGGTTAGAGAGATGGCTGGGAAAAATATTCAAATAATGCCGGAAGAAAATCGAAAAAATCTTAATGCAACAAGAAAAGCGGAACAAACGTATGAAGAAAATGAGTTAGTAGCTATAAAGCGTACACAATAAAGGTTAAGAAAAAGTTTTTAGGACCGTACAAAATTGTTAAGAAATTGAATCATGGTAGGTATGATGTCGAAAAAGTAGGCGAACAGGAAGGACCGTATCGAACAACAAGAGTTGCCGAGTTCATGAAAAAATGGTGCACGTTGTTCGAAGACGAACGAAGATCAGGACGGCCGAGTGTGGGAACGAATAAAGGACAGACTAGAAGTGGGCGAACGTACGGACAGTAACATGCAACACTGACATGCAACACTGAATGCAATAGACAACGAGTAGCGACGAAGGAACGAGTAGCGACAAAGAAACGGGTAACGAAGACTTTGAAAACGACAGTCAGTCGATACGCGGACGAACACGATGCCAGTTGAAACTAAAACTAAAACATTTTTAAGAACATTTTATAAAATAAAATAAGAGCATTTTTGTGTCAAATAAAATAAGAACACTTTTGTAAAATAAACCCTTTTCTTATAATGAATACGAATCCACCCCTACATAAATCGCACGCGTCCGGCCACATCGTCTGCCTATTCGGGTCAACGTTGTTTGTGATATGCATCTGTATATGTCTACTGTACCCTGCAAAACTAATATTATGTTAAGTATTGTGCTTTAATTGAAAAATTAATGTGTAAATTTACCCATATATGTATTATTCGCTAATTAATTTTCATGGATTTTTTGAAGGTAATGAAATATTTCTCGCGCTAAAACGCAGCCTATGTGTAAAATCGCTCCATCCATTTAGTCGTGTAGGATTAAAAAACATATACACACACAAACTTTTGCCTTTATAATAGCAGTGCGGGAATTATTATCCCAGCTGCCATATATAATATATAGAATGAATTTCGTTATCAAAGGAAGCTTCGTGCCCAACACGACCGTTTATGTTTGTCAATATGGTGTGATGTTGAATGTGTGGTGTGATATTTAAAACAAGTTTAGTGGACAACTGTTCTACATGAATGAAGTTTGTGTATACTTTAGTCTGAACGCTTTACAGTTGACGCTCATAAAGTGGACCCACTTTGTGGATTGTGGCTAGACGTTCATTCATTCTGTACTCGGTATCGGAGTCTCTCTCCCACAACGAATACCATTTCTTGGACGGCGTTGATATCAGTCTTCACTCTCATGAGAATATCAACTAGCTGGGCAGTGACATCTTCCCAATTAGGAGGATACTTGGTCTGGGACCAGAAGAGCCATATGGAGGTTCCTAGCCTCCACAATAAGGGGGTAATGTGGTATACGTGGTTCGTTAAATACCTGTATGGTATAGTGAACCAAATAACCAACACAATATTAACGATTTACACATTTTTTTGTAAAAGTGTCAAAAGAAAAAAACAATTAAATATGGGTATAAAAATTTTTAAGCACCCAAAATTAAGGTAACGATATAGTCTCCTTTGTTTTGTATGGAATTCAAAAAACAAAAGGCTAACAAAAAATCATATTCAGGAACAGGAAAGATTATTTAACTTCTTTTTGGGATGCATATGTCGTGAGTCCAGATCACTTCGCATTGCAAACATGAAGTCAAGGTTTGCACCTTTGTATCATCTTCCCAGCTTTTTTTACAAAAATTGTAGATCTTTTATTGGGAGAAAATCGGAGAATTATTCTATTTCATCAGATTTTGCGATTGTTATATTGTGATCCGAGTCTCTAGATGACTCTCCCTGTTGTTTTTTAGAAGAATGTGCTTTCCTATGCTCTTGAGGATTCGTTTTCATTCCTGGATTTCGTGAGGATTTTTTGTTGAATTTCGTTTAAATTTGTTCCTAAGCTACTTTGTAAATTTGCAAATCCGCTTTATACGGAGATGACGTGAAACTGTCGGCTTAGACTTTCATTCTCTATTTCTGGTGATTCTCCGTATTTTTGGTGGAGGTGAGATTTCCCAGGGTGTTATATGTTTTGTTTTCGAAGAAATCGCATTTATGAATAAATTTAATAACAATTAAGTGCGCTAAAATAAAATATTTGCAGGAAGAGAATATAGAATTGGACTAAAATACTTATAATTACAACACTGAAAAATTGACCGAACTTAACGGAACGAATGAAACGAACACTAATACGGCCAGAACAGAAGAGCACAAGCACAAATTTATAATATATCTGCCGCCGCGAACAAGTTGAAAATTTAAACACCAATTAAAACTAAATTCTTCATAAAACGGAATATATTACATCTAAAATCCTTGACATAATTGTTTAAAAATAAAACGGTAACTAATTGTATAAAGTAAATGTTTTAAATAAAATTGAATTTGTTAAATTAAAAAATATTTCCTCACATACATATGAGGTATGACAATTACTTAATGAGACTGATTCCTTGAAAATAATTTACAACTCTGCCATCCTCTTCAAAGTAGCCCCTTGGGCAGCTATACAGCGACTCCAGCGCGTTTTCCATGCTTCCTAACATTTCTGGAACGCTTCGAAAGGAATGTCCGCGAGTACCTTCGTCACGGCGGCCTGGATGTCCGTGATTGACTCAAAATGGGTTCCTTTGAGCACCGATTTTGTTTTAGGAAACAAAAAAAGACACGGGCGAATAAGGCGGCTGTTGCAACACGGGGATCCCTATAGAGGCCAAATACTGGGACACGGTGAAAGCGGTGTGGCACGGCGCGTTGTCGTGATGAAGGATCCAGTTACCAGCGGCGCACCCTGTTGACTCGTTTTCGCAATATTTCGTGTATTTGGCAATAGTAGACTTGATTAACAGTTTTCCTCGGTGGAACGAATCCTTTGTGGACGATTCCACCGCTATCAAAAAGGGCAGTAATCATCGTTTTCACCTTTGACTTGTTTATGCTAGCTTTTTTCGTGCGGGGCGCTTTCACGCCCCTACTTAAACTCTTTGTGCCATCGAAACACCTGGGCACGACTAAGAGAACTATAACCATACACTCTTACAATTTTAGCGTATGTTTCCGAAGCTATTTCGCCCAATCTGGTGCAAAATTTTATCGCTACGCGTTACTGTTGATTTCGTTTTTCAATTTTCGTGACGAGTACTACAAACACACGTCTACTCAACTTGACGCAGCAGGCGAAGTAAACAAGATAGAGCGATGATACATATTATATATCAGTGGAGAGGGAAGGGATGCCGGAAAAAGAGAAAGGGAAATTCAAGGTCACAGGTTTACCACAAGCGCTGAAATAAAATCCGTCACTTTACTTAATTATCAAACCTTATATATAAAGAGCTTACCTACACCTGAATTATTGTTAGAATTAGTTATGGACGACTAGAAAATACATGGCAAATGCTGTGCGTGTACTGGCTATGGACGCATTGTATATTGAAGGCAAAACTCTCAAACAACAGTTTGTTTGGTGACAGGAGATATTTCGTCTTGCCTTCGTTCACTTTCAGACCCATTTGTTTTGCTTCCTTATCCAGTCTGGGGAAACCAGAACTAACGGAGGGGGTGTTGAGGCCATATGCCAGTAGCTGCATACTGTTATAGAAGAAGGTACCTTCCCTGTTTAGTTCTGCAGCTCGAATTAGTTTTTCCAGCAGCAGATAAAAAGAGTCGTACGATAGGGAGTCGCCGTGTCCGAAACCTTCTTTGGTATCGAACGACTCGGAGAGGCCTTTCCCTATCCTGATGGAGCTTTAGGTATTGCTCAACGTCAGTTTACACAGACGTATTAGGTTTAGGAGATACCAAATTTAGACATCGCGAACAAAAGCAGATTTGAAATTGACGAAGATTTGGTGTGCGTTGATTCTCTTTTTAGGATTCATTTCCAAGATTTGTCGCATAATGAATATCTGGTCGGTTGTTGAATTTCCAAGCCTAAAGCACGCTGATAAGGTCTAATCAGCTTCTTGATGGTGGGCTTTAATCTTTCACACAATAGCCTCGATTGAACTTTATATGCAATGTTTAGGAGACTTATCCCACGGTAGTTGGCGCAGATTGTGAGGTCTCCCTGTCAATTGGCTCCGCCGCTTTGTTGTTCTTCGGACGAGTAATTGCTATTCGAACTTCTTCACGATCGAGCAATAAAACGTCTGCTCCATCGTCATCAATTGATGAACCGGGTTCGCCATCTCCTCGTGTTATGCTTTCACTGCCATTCAGCAGGCTGCAAAAGTGTTCCCTCCACAATTTTAGTATGCTCTGGGCATCGGTTACTAGATCATCCCTAGGGATTCAACAAGAGTATGCTCTGGTCTCGAAGCCTTCGGTTAGTCGCCGCATTTTTTCGCAGAATGTTCGAGCATTTAAGCTTGTCAAGCTCTTCGTACTCACGCATTTCGGCCTCTCTGTTTTTCTGTCTGCAAATGTGTCTCGCTTCACTCTTCAACTGTCGGTATCCATACCATCCCGGACGTATTGTGGTCGATCGTAACGTTGCGAGGTAGTCAGTCTGATTTCTCTCCACGGCGACACGGCACTCCTCGACGTACTAATTTTTTTTACATTAGCCGAAAACCAATGATTTTGGTTGCAGCTGAACGTAAGAAGCTTGAAGTGCCGTCCCAGAGTTCCCTTATACAGAGTTGTTACCGAGAGCTCTCAGAGAGTAGGAGTGCAAGTCGAGTACGAAATCGGTCGGCTATTGGTTGTGATTGCAGCTTCTCGACGTCGAACCTTCCTTGTGTTTGTTTACGTGCGTTTTTTGCTGTACAGAGGCGGGTTCATATCTTGGCTGCAGTATGATATTGATCCGAGTCGGTGTTAGGACCCCGAAGCGTACGCTCGTCTAAAGCACTGGAAACGTACTTTCCGTCTTTTACAACACGATCGATCTGGTTGGTTTGTTTTCGATCCAAAGTCAACTAGGTAGCTGCAATCTAGTTCAACAGATAAACAATTTTGGGGCCGCCCAAGTCGTTCAGCCTCAAACCATTTGGGGATGTTTCCTCGTGGATGCTGAATTTACCGACTGTTGCGCCAAGGATACCTTTTTTGCCCACTCTGGCGTAAAAGTCGCAAAGCACGATTTTGACATCGTAGGTACGCTCTAACCGCTCATAGAAGACATCTTTGGTCACATCGTCCTTATCTTTCATTCTTTCATTGGGGCGTGGGCTCAAATCAGCGATATCTTTAAGATCTTCGTTTTGGTGCGGATTGTGACTAGACGTTCATTCACCGGGGTGTAAGGCGACAGAGTCTCTCCCACCACAAAGCCCACACTGAATTTCCACTCCTTTATATGGTCACTATACTCTACAAGGACCTTCTCGCCTCAGTCCTTGTCCCGTTCTTTGTATTTCTTGGATGGCAGTGATGTCAGCCTTTACTTTCACCAGGACGTCAACCAGTTGGGCAAAGCCACATTCATAATTAAGGGACCGGACATTCTTTAATGCGTTTACCACGGTCTTCATCAAAAGAGGTCTCTCTTCCGAGGCTGTTTTTTACTGTTAATTGCAGTAATTTTTATGTGGTCCCAAACCCAGCGCACAACGCTGTGGAAGAAAATGTTTCTTCTTCTCCCTTAAGCTCGCCAACAAACGGATGTTCTTAGGCTATACAGAAGATACTTGGTTTAGGACATGAGCTGCTTGAGCCATATGTAACAAAATCGTTTCTGTCCACTCCCAAGTGAATGTCGATCAGAGAACTTACTTAACTTGCGCGAACGTCTACATATGAGTCCATCTTCCACAAACCTTTTGCACCTGGCTTTAATCATGGCAAGTTGCACGCGTATGAAATGCTGGATTACACTCGAGCTTACGATTTACGTAAATCGTATCAAATACGATATTCTATTAAATACGATGTATATTGTATTTTGTATTCTCTGAATGCTCAACCGCTTAAGTTTTTGATTTTTAAATATATATCCGACCAATACCATCTACACCGACAAATTCGAGATCCATTAAATCATAATTAAATTTTACTCTTAATTGCATGTAAAAGAGTTTTAAGCCGAAGTTTGTATGTGAACCTTACCATTTGTAGTGAATGTGTTCTTCAAAATCATCCACTCTTTAAGCTTGCCTCAAAAGATAAATGAAAGCGTCATTTGTTAGAGAACTAAAGAAATATAAAATTTGAATTTGAAAATAATTAAAGTTTTAGTCAGAATTGTACTAATTTCCAAAAACTGAAATAGGAAAAAAGCTTATGCATACATAACTGGTTGTCAAAAAAGTCTTGTGGTATTTTTATTGAGTTTTCTTTTTATTGAAATTGAAATGAATTTTTGATGACTCATGCCCAGCTCTTGACCGATGCTACGGCTGCTACTATGCCGGTCTCTTTCGACTAATTCAGCGATTTTATCGCAATTTTCGACCACAGGCCTTCCGGAGCGTAGCGCATCTTCAACCACCTCTACACCAGAACGAAAACGTTGAAACCATCGATGTGCGGTGGAAATGGGAACTATATCAAGTCCATAAACTGCACAAATTTTATTGGCGGCTTGAGATGCAGTTTAGCCTTTATCGTAGTATTACTGTAAAATATGCCGTATTTTCTCTTTATTTTGCTCCATGTTTGCGACGCTATAACTCACGAACGACGTAAAAGAAACGGCAATAAATCAAACACGTGTTAGCGCGTGAAATGAGCTTTCAAAAAAGGTACAGCATGACCCGATGCGACGAAATAAAACTAGAACTACGCGCTCTCAGCGCCAACTAGCAAAAATACCGCAAGACTTTTTTGACAACCTAATATTTATATATGTATTTCTTACCCACATTAGTTTATTTTTATTTTTATATGAACTTTGTATGTATGTAAATGTAATGTGAAATTCCATCCCGACAGCACGACAAAAATAAAAAAGTCTATGTTTATATATTGGGATTGTAGCGAAATAAATAGTTGCATATGCCATCAAATTTATGTATTTTGAGTTTGTTTTGATTATTTCTAACGGAACTTCTTGAGTGAAAGCAACATATGTACGGCCTTGCACAGAAGTAAATAGTTGCCAAAAATAAAAGTGAAAGCAACGTGACATTCAACTGCAAAAGTTTAATTTAAAAAAGTATCTAAATAAAAATACTGAAAATGGAAATTAAAGTAGATGGTAATGGTATTATTTTTCAGCAATAACAAGTTTTTAAATTGTGCTGTTGTTTTTAGAATAACAAATTTTAATGAAGTGTCTTTTTGAATCAGTTTTGTTGTTCTTTGTTAAATGTCTTTGGAGATTTAGTAACTTTGTCAACCGAATGCAGTGACCGGATTAGTGTGTAAATGTTGATACAAGTATACAGATTAAAATAATATTAAGTTCATGTGCAGGGATTTGCAGGTTTCTAAATAAAGTTCATTAAACTAACCTAACTTTTTAGTTTCAAAGTGTATTTTCTACATCAAATGGCATTGGTTTTTGCAAGCAATGTCAATAAACAAATGTAGAATTAGTTGTTGTTGTCTCACTCTCTCTCTCTGAGATTTTTATTTTTTAAATTTCTATACATACATACAGCTTTACGTATGCATATTACATCTCCAAACTGAAGTGTTGAACGTCATACCCGATGTAAATGTAAGCAATCTTGTTTTGATAGGCAAGTGGGGATTCGATGGTAGCTCCGGATACAGTGAATATAAACAACGTGTTAGTAACAATACTCTACAAGACAATAGTTTATTTGTAACATCCTATGTGCCCCTTAAATTAGTTACTAAATCTTCGATACTACAAGATACTAAAGTTATATGGAAAAATCCTCGACCGTCGTCCACTCGATACTGCAGACCAATACGATTTAGTTTCAAAAAAGAGACAACAGAAGTTTGCATTGAAGAGAGGAATTATTTCACGAAGAAAATTGATATGTTAATGTGCACAGAATATTTAAGATCTAGACAGAAAATAAACGTCGAACACAAATTGCAACTGACTATGGTTGATGGAAAAGTATGCAATGCACTAAGTCAAACATCATCTGCTAAGTGTTACATACGCCAAGCCAAACCAAAAGAGATGAACGATATAACTAAATATCTACAAACAGCTGTCCACAAAGAACATTGAGTTTGGTTTATCACCTTTACATTCATATATTCCATTTTTTTAATATTTCATTCATGTATCGTATAGACTAGATATCAAAAAATGGCAAATTAGGTCGGCAGAAGATAAAACTCAATTCATGAAAAAAAAAATTCAGGTTAGAAATAAGTTTAGATCAGAAATGGGTTTAATAGTGGACATGGCAAAAACAGGAGGTAGTGGGACGTCAAACGATGGCAACACGGCTAGACGCTTTTTTAATAATGCTGGTTTGGCTTCTCAAATAACGGGCGTTGACGAAGAGCCCATACTAAGATGTGCGGCATTACTGCAAGCTATGTCATCGGGATATAAAATAAACGCGAACAAATTTAAACAATTCGCACTTGAAACTTGCCAAAGGGCTTTCCCTTGGTTCTATCTTCCGCCTTCAGTTCACAAGATCCTAGTGCATGGTTCCGAAGTCATCGAAAGTGCAATAATATTGGAGAACTATCAGAGGAAGCTGCGGAAGCCAAAAACAAGGATATTAAGAGGTATAGGCTTCAACATACGAGGAAAACTTCTCGAATTGCAACAAATACGGATTTACTTAATATGTTATTGTTGAGCTCAGATCTGTTTATTACAGGTCAACGAAAATTGTCATGCAAAAAGAAAAGCGCATTATTAAAATCTACAATAAAATTGTTGGAAGACTAATTACGTAAAGGAATTTTTTATTGAGGTTTACAACGTCCTTATTTTTCTTCCAAATTAATAAAATTTTTATTTGAACTGTCAAAAATAAATTGTTGAATTTTATAAAATTAAATGGCACTTCTGTTTTCCTTTCTATCTATTAATAATAAATCCGGGAATTGGAACAAAATTTATCACATGCTCAGGTATTTTAACGTTAGAATTATATATGTAGAATATTAAAAGTGGGCGTTATACAATTGCGATTTTTTCAGAACATCGTACTTGCATGAACAGAAATATGCTGTGTATATTGCAGGTCAGTATCTCTTTTCTAACTATTTTTATCGCTATCCTCCATACAAATGGAACCACTGTGCGACGGAACGTACAAAAAATACAATATGTGTCAATTTCATAATATTGCTCTCCAGGAATACTAAAGAAAAATTAATTAATTTTTTTTCACTGTTATTAAAATAAAGTAACAAGGCTAAATGTATGAATATCTGGTAGCCGAAATTTCAGAACGCTAAAAAATATAACCTAATTGTAAACATTTCTGCAACATTCCTTCGTAGTTAAATTTAAAAATTTGAATATTATTTTAATTTTCACTGGCTATTCAGCCGTCTGTATGTATATAATATTAATCGACATATAAATCTTTGTATAAAATAAACTTAAAACAAATAAGAAAGGGCTAAGTTCGGGTGCAACCCCATTTTATACTCTTTCAACTTGCAAGGATCAAAGCCAGGCAAATATTTATGGTGTAAAACGTTAATCAGAGGATCGAAATCCAAGCAATTTTATATATGTATACATATTTAATATAGTATGTAATTCATAAATGCCGATACGGTATCCGTTTGTTTGCTATACTCTTGCAACCTGTTGCTACAGAGTATAGTAGATTTGTTCAACTAACGGTTGTACGCATCACCTAAAACTAGACGAGTTAGACATAGGGTTATACAAGGTGAGTTCCAAAGTAAACAAGAATTAAAAAAGAAAAAACAGAACAAATGGCTTTTCCGAAAAATCAATTTATTTTATTCAAAATAGTCTCCTTATGCTTCAATACAGTTTTTTGCACGGTCCAAAAGCATTTCGAACGAGTGTTTTAACTCGCTGGCCGGTATGGCCGCCAGTATGCCAATGCAAGCCTTTTGAATGGCCTCTACGTCTGCATAACGCTTTCCTTTCATGGGCAAACGCATTTTTCCGAAAAGGAAGAAGTCGCGCGATGCCACATCAGGTGAATACGGGAAGTCAATGGTCAATGATTAAAATGTGATTTTTGGTCAAATAAGCCTCCTTCGAACGTTGGATTCTGAGCAATTATTTGGTCGTCAAAAATTTGTGCGGAACAAACGGGCACACACCTTTCGGAAGCCCAAATGTTCGGTCAATATGCGATAAATTGATGTTTTAGAGAAGTTCAATTCCATTTCCATGATTTTTGATGAATTCACGCACAGTTTCGATGGAATTTCCGGTAATCACGGATTTTGATTGGCCTACATGTTGATCGTCACGACCTCACGACTACTTTGGAAACGTTGAAACCACTCGTGCACTCTGCTACGGGATAGGCAATTATCGCCATAAACTTGTATCATCAATTGAAACGTTTCGGTAAAAGTTTTAGCAATTTTAAAACAAAATTTAACGGTTGCTTTTTGTTCGAAGCTCATTTTGGCACCGGTAACACAAGCATACTGACACTTATAATGCAATAACTTCACTTCCAATCAATGATATGCCATGACTCACTGGACAATGGATAAAGATAGCAGATTCTAACGCACCAGTCAACATATAGATGGCGCCACCAGGGGTAGCTAGATGCAAAAAGTCCTGTTTACTTTGGAACGCTCCTTTTATACATATATATAAATGATCAAGATGACGAAAAACGTTGAAATCCGGTTGACTATCTGTCCGTTCGTCCATCCGCCCTGTCGTGTAAGCTGTAACTTGAGTAAAAAGTGAGTTATCTCGCTGAAACTTGTTATATGGGTTCCGTAGTACAAGTTCGTAGATGGGCGTAATCGGACCACTGTCCCGCCCAAGAACCGCCATTAATCGAAAACGTATAAATTGCCATAACTAAGCATTAAATTAAGATATAAAGCCGCCTCCAAATAAGTTTATTGTATACATTTCCTAAGCCAATAAAGCCGTAATAACCAAAATTACTCACCGCTAATATTATATTATAAAATATCTTACCGACGCACTGTGGTTGGTCTTGTATGGAATCAGCGGCCAAAAATACTTCCACTGCCTATATTAAAATGAAACTTTTGCCAAAGTTTTTTAAAATCTCCCTCTCCCGTGTCCCACTCCGCCACCCCTCGATGGCAACAAATTTTAATTAAATATATTAAATTAAAAAGTTGATAAACGTAGAAAGGAATTTTTTGAATATTATTCAACTAAATCAAAAATTCATTTTAATAAAATTGATTTACTTTTGCATGATAGTTTCTTTGACTGGTAATGAAAGGATCTAAGCTCAAAAGCAATCGGCTTAGCAAGTACTAATCCACTCCGTTAGTTCTTTCGTATATGATGGAGTCGATACATCTTCACGTCCTTATTGTGGCTATTGTGAATTGGCGCACGTTCTGCATACATTTTTAACAAAAAAACTGTAACAAAATTTTATAATTTAAATAGAAATTATAAAATCTAATTAAAATTTACCTTTCTCAACAATTTAACGACGTAATATGTCTTTATGTAAAATGGCAACTACAACAGGGTTGCAATTTTATTTTTGCGTGACATTGCATGTAAATATACATGGGTTTTGGTCTGACATATTTTACAGCCCTTGCAAATATTTTTCTGCGTGTGTTTGTTGCTGAGCCGTTGTAAATCTGCAATTCTTGCACCGTGCACCGGGTTTTGCAAGAGCAAGAGAATACTCCTATTAACTAATACGAGTATAAACAAACTTGATTCATTTGAGGGCGAGATAGGGATCACAACTTTTTTTATACCTGAAATCTACATATTTGTAAAGAAAAACATAGCACTCAAAAAGGCTCTTATAAAACAATTGTTTTAAAATAATAAACAATATGTTGTTATATAAAAACTACTTTGTTATATAACATATACCTTTACTCTCAATACACATTTCGATTTATGGGGATTAAGCACGATTTTATATTGCATATTAATTTATTAAAAGAAATAATTTTTAAGCTATTTTCACAACTTTTTGTATACCTGAAATCTACATATGTGTAAAGAAAAACATAGCACTCAAAAAGGCTCTTATAAAACAATTGTTTTAAAATAATAAAACAATATGTTGTTATATAAAAACTACTTTGTTATATAACATATACCTTTACTCTCAATACGCATTTCGATTTATGGGGATTAAGCACGATTTTATATTGCATTTTAATTTATTAAAAGAAATAATTTTTAAGCTATTTTCACTGCACAGTACGCGTGTTTCTATTGTCTCACTTCTCGCGCTTTTCGTAGCTCCTACGAGAGCGACAGAGCAAAAATATATTTACCGTTAGTTTTATTGGGGATTTAAGAAATAGCTTTGTTACAAACCATAGTAAAATTCAAACTTTAATTTTTTTATTTTTGGCCTATGAAATCGACCAGTGTGCGACGGTGTGAAAATGGATGAAATCGGAAAACTACCCCGCTCACGCCCTATATAACGGTACTATTCAAAACTACTAAATGTGCAATAAATTAAAAACTTATTACGCCAGAGATATTAAATTTTATCTTTGAGATGGTATGGGAGAGCTTTATGGGAGCTGGTGTAAAAAATGAACGAGGTCGTGGCACTGCCCACACATTGGTGAAATCACATATTTCTGGGTCTGATTTCGACAAAATTTAGTACGTATCATTTTTCTCATATTACGATGTCGCAGTATAAAAATGCACAACTACGCCTACTTCTCATATAACACAATTTTAAATTCCACTTCATTTTTGTTTTTTTCATTTTCCAGTATATAAATCAAGAAGTAATTAATATAACGATTACATTTTTGCACTAATAATCTGCCACAGCAGAGCCATTGCATAATATGCAAAAGTATGTGCTCTACTCTGCTCAGAGTTTTGATAAAATGAAGTGCTAGTCACTGGCGTAGCGGTAGCAAAAAATTAAGAGCGGTACTAGAACAGAACTAATGAAAATTTTCATTTGCTACTGCTCCGCATGTATTTGTTGTTTTTTCTTTTTTTTTGCTATTTTCTGTCACCTATGTATATAAAAGAAAGTCGTATTAGTTACAACATTTATAACTCAAGAACGGCTGAACTGATTTGGCTAAAGATTGGTGGGAAGGTAGCTTAGAAGCAGGGTAAGGGCATAGGATACTTTCTATTTCTTTATGTTAAAATTCAATACAACTCATAAATGCAAAAATTATATATCAAGTCAAAAGAGAATATGACAGTGAATAAGAAAATTTCAAAGATGCCGGTTAAGAAAATGTCCGTTCGCGATAATGGTTTTTATACAATAGAATTCTTTATTACCAGAATTTCATGGTTTAGTCTAAAACTTAACTTAACATTTTAAACTATTGGTAAGTATGTATATAAAAAAGGAGAAAGTATGTGATGATGTTTTTGGTAATATAAAAATAGTAAATTTTTTACATAATATAAAAAATATTTTATAATTTATTCAGTTATTATCTAATCCATTTTATTTATTTATTTCTTAAAATATTTGATTTTAGATTTATAAAGTCACTTGACGCAACAAGTGCCAAAATGATTTGCATAACATTTTTGGTTGAATTATTCAATTTATTCAAATATTATGACAGAAAATAGCAAAAAAGAAAAAACAACAAACAAATGCGGAGCAGTAGCAACGCCAGACCATAGCTCAGCACTTCAGCACTTTTTTGCTCTCACTTCAGCTATAGTTTTTTACCTAAAAAACTCGGAGCAGAGCAGAGCACATACATACTTTTACTTGTTATGCTATTGCTCTGCTGTGGCTCCCGACAAAGTGAGAGCGGTAGCGATAGCAAAATGAAACTCTACGGGAGTAGCGTAGTTTTTCATACGTTGGTTACAACCACTTTGAATTGGTAACAATCTACTATATTAGGGCAGCCGGATTGTGCAACAGTTCTAATTAGATTGTAGAAAGCTATAAGAAGGAAGTTGTAAGCTCAAATTACGAGTAATAAGAAATCTGTTAAAATGCCTACAATAAACGAGTCAGATACTACACCGAACCGAGCTATTATGTCACAACTCTGCATTAATTATAATAATCTATTACAATTATTCATTTATACAGTACATAAATACATATTCGTACTCTAATTTTTAAGTTTCCATTCGAAAACTGAACGAATATAAAATCATAAACATAAAAATAAAGCACGGTTCGTCAACGACCAGCGAACCACTAGCACTCGTCTTTTAACTCGCTATCACCAACGAAACTCCAATAAAACTAACTGACTCAGAAACAAGAAATTGGTCATGCCACCGGTCTTTAGACAGGCTTTTGGGAAAACGATTGAAATACATTATGCGACTGATGTAAAGCGAGCAGTAAACATATGCAAGGACATGTAACGGTGCATCTCAACAGCCAAACATTTATTATATACTAACTGTATTTCTGTGCGTATTGCCTGTGGAGACTCCGTATTGCTTATGGGATACTAATTAGTATGCTACTTATTGAAAGCAATGAACTGTCACTTCGGCAATTTGACAGATCAGTTTTCATTTAAAAAAAAATTTCGAAGAGAGAGACCATTCCATTTACATTTATACCGGCGGCATTTTCCTTTCGGTAACTAATAAATTTAGTAGAGCGAGTAGTAAGACGATTGTGTTAAAATTATAAAATAAAATACATTTTCAAAGTAATGTAATACATTTTTCTAAAAAATTAATATTTAATTGAATATTGTTAATTTGCGGAAAAATTATACAAAATGGATTGGCAAATGAGCGAAGTCTTAAATTTAATAAACTTATGCAATCATAAATTAAAATTTATTATTTTAATTGGTATATAAGATTTTTGCTACAATGTAACATATAGTCCGAAAATATGAAATCATTTTTTTCAAGAAACACATTTGTAGAAAAAAGTATATTTTTCCTTTTTTTTATTTTCCACATAAATTTTTTTCATCCGTATAAAAATTTGAACAGTTCAGGATCTCAAAACATGCGCTACATCAGCTCGAACCTACCTACCCGACGCATTTTCGCAAAGGATTATGTTATGATAACAAATGCCCACATACAGATGCCAATAGATTTGACAGTTAGTATGCCATAAGCCTTAGCCTGTCGAGATATCCTGTAAATCTCAGTTCGTGCAGATGGAGGATAGTTTATATTGATAAGCAAGCTGCCAGTTTTTCCAACTCGAAAACTTTTTGACATGTTAGCTCATTACATTGTAAAAGGCTACGAATGACGATGATCTCATCAAACAACTTTGTGTTGGATACAGTTTGCAAATTATTAAATTTCATAATCGAGAGTAGTCGTTCTCTAATTGTAACTTTTCATGCGCCTTTGCCATTTTATTATCATAATAATCGAATGGTTGGAAATTTCGAGCGTATATTTTCTTTACATAATGCTGGAGTGTAAAATAAGAACCCGCTCGAATTAATGAGAACATTGCTGCCGTTCAGGCAAGTATTGCTGAAGACCCAACGGGTCTGACCAGGCATATTTTGTTTTTAAATGTTATTTAAATATATTTAGAGTATAGCAAACGACTTTAGCTTCCCCGTAGCTTCCTAGAATTTTATTGTCTATAGACTTCAGAAAAAAAATTCAAGGATATCGTATCGAAAAGGACGAAAAAAGGATATTATAATATTACACCTTAGTCGAGACCAATGGTGCTTGGCTAGAAATACGCATATTTCGCGCCAGTTCTCATCTTTTTTTTATTATTCTGTTCGCTTTGGTTATAATAATGAGTGATGAAGTGGAATATGTTTATATTACACGATTACGTTCTAGAAACATCAGTGCAGATTTTTATGATCGCTTAACATCAGCATTGGTAAATGACATTCAAAATGAAAATAATGATGTTGTGCGTGAAGAAGTGGATCCATTCGAAAGCGATGACGATGATAGAGATGTCGATTATGTGCCATTTAAAGATGCATCGGATATTGAAAATGAAATCGAAATCGAGCCGAATGAAATAGTAGATAGCGACGAAGAGGAAGTAATCGATGGTGTAGAAGAAGAAGAGCGTGAAACTCAAACTGCTTCTGAAACTTCTTACTACGGCAAAGATGTTACAGAATGGAAATAAGATCCTAATGAAGCAATTCGTACTCGTGCACACAATATTATGCGCTTTAGGCCTGGACCGAAGCAACAAAACTCTGTTTCCAAACTCTGTTTCCATTGAGATATTCAAACAGTTTTTTACTACCAATATTTCATCAATTATCAACAGTCAAACAAATCGTTATGGAAGAGACCAATTCGCAAAATGGAATGCAGAAAATCTAACCTCAAAACCTAAAGTTTGGGTGGATTTCACTAACACCGAACTTGATGCATTTATTGGCATTCTTATTGCACAATAATATGCAGTTTACACCACTTTTGTGACAAACAGATGCTCTTCCCATCTTTTGAGCGGCGATGCCACTCAAACGATTCAAGTTATTGATTATTGACGCGATATATCCGTTTCGATGATGGCCGCACACGTTCATTCCGACTACAATAAGGCTGCCGCAATTCGCGATGCATGGAATTTTTTAAATGAAAACCTCGCCAGGAACTATGAGCTGCATGAAATTGTAACGATTGATGAGCAATTGTTTACGTATCGTGACAAGACAAAGTTTACGCAATTCATACCATCAAAACCAGTCAAATACGGTGTGAAAGTCGTCAGTACTATTCGCGCCAATAAGAAGTGTTTTCCCGAAAAATTGAAAAAAAATTCGTCTCGTCCGTTGCTTTCTACTCTTTTCGGGTTTCACGATAATCTCGTTTCGATTTGTAGCTATGTTCCGAAAAAACCGAGGCAGTTAATTTGAGTTCAACCCTACACTACACAAAGGATTGTGAAGGTGAAGCCAAAAAACCGGAAGCAATTTTATTTTATAATTCAACAAAGGCCGGCGTTGACTGCATGGATCAGATGGTTACCCATTACACTACAAAACGGCCAACGAAACGATGGACATTTGCCTTTTTTTGCAACTAGTTGGGTATGATGGGATTGGCTGCTTTCGTAGATTGCAAAGAAATCGACCATCTAGATAAAAAGGATGCACAACGCACTTTTCTTTGCAATTTATAGAGAACATTAGCAACGCCCAATATAGAAAATCGTATGAACAATCCCAATGTCATCAAACATATATCTTGTCGTTTGGCTTTTGAATTCTTTTTCAGTCGTTCACTCAACATCCCATCACGATTAGTAGCTTCAACATCAAAAGGTGCTGACACACTCAAAGGAAGAGGAGATTGCAGATTTTGTTTGCAAGAAAGCGATAAGTTGCGTCGTAAAACTCGATTTTTCTGTTCTAAATGTTCAAATCCAGTTTGCCAAACAGCATTCAAAAACTGATTACATATGTTTTTTATGTATTCCTCAGGACCCATCATCATAAAATCAATTGAAAAATCTTTCAAAAATGATTCATATGCTCCTAAATAAATCAAAAAATGAACGAAAAGGAATGCGTTGTATTTCATTTTAAAAGCCGCATACGAGTTTCATTTTTCTTTTTCAGGTAGTTAAGAGTATGCGCAAACCAAAATGTATCTATTTGTACATATAAGAGCGTAAATACAACATGTATTTCCAAACAAATGTATGTAAAACATAGGGGCCTAGCCAAGCACCATTGGTCTAGTGTATCTCGACCAGGGTTAAGGAAATCTTTTTTTTTTCGATGAAGCTCACTTTCATGGAAGTGATGCGGTGAAAAAATATAACTGACGATTCTGGAGGAAAGAAAACCCACACATTTTTCATAAACAACCATTACATTTACCTAAATTGACAGCTGGAATCATCGATCATCTATCGAAATGAAGCTGGTGACACTCTTATTACTACGGTCGTTTAACGAACGTTTATGCGCATGGAACGTGTAAATCTGTCAACTGCTGCAAACTACTATAAGAATACTTCGTTGCAATAGGAATGTGGTCATAAAAGGATATAAGGCCATTATCATCGTCCAGAAGAACTAAGTAATCATTCTCTCACTCTTTTTTTTAATCAAATGCTCTGTTCGAAACCAAAGTATATTTCCATACCCAAAATTTCCAATATGCGTTCGGATAGTATTCGAAACCCTTGAACCTCATGCAAATAACTTTATAGTATAAAAAATATTGCGAGTTTGAAGATAGGCGTAATCGAACCATTGCCGTGCCTACAAAACTCCATTAACCGAAAACGTATACAGTGTCATAAATAAGCACTAAATTGAGATATGAAACTGATATGCAAGGGACACCTGTGGGCAAAATATTTTGGAAAAGTGGGCGTGGACCGTCATCTAATAAGTTTAATGTACATATCTCCGGAAGGTAACCCCGCTCATTCCCCATATAACGGTACAGTTCAAATCTACTAAAAGCGCAGTAAATCAATAATGAATAAGATCGCTTAATGGGAGCCGGTGAACATATTGGACGAATGGCGTGACTCCGATCAATTATTGGTGAAATCACATATCTGGGCACCCGACTAACCAATTTTGACTTTATTGAGTGTATGTCATTATTTTCATATTACTATGTCACATGTGAAAATGGGCGAAGTCGTACTACAACCACGCCTATTTCCAATATAATATTATTTCACTTTACAGTATGTAAAACAGGAAGCAATTGATGTAACCGGATAAAATTTTAGACTAATAATTTCTGTAAAGTATGCCACTTTAGGACCAAAAACATTCCATCTATAGTTGACTTTTGACCAAAAATATCACAAAATGTGTGAGATATACAATTGAAATTTAGACAAACTTTTCCTGACAATATAATTTCTGTGTAACAAAATTTGGTTGAATTGGTTCAATAGTTCCCCGAGCCACCATATATCAAATATTCAGAATTTCAGCTTCTAGGTGGCTTTATTCTGGATATAACGGTCAATATTTGAGTTATCTTAACGAAAATTATAGAGGGTTTTACTCAATGCGAGATATTTTTGTACTTAAAATAGATACAATTGGCAGGAAACGATTACCAGAATTTTCGAACATCCGGCTGACTTTGCTCTATATGATTGTATGTGAGATATTTGCCTGGTTTTGGTTCCTAAAAGTTGGAAGAGTATAAAATTTTTGGCTGCACCCTAACTTAGCCCTCTCTTCCTTTTTTCTTCTTATTTTAATAACTTGTATGAAGTAATTACTGTAGTCATTAGCAATTTCTCTACGAAATCTTTTCAGAGATATGCGCCTATAAGATCTGCAAACAATTGTAAAATGTATGGGCCTGACAACGCAGACTTTGTAAGAAGAACTCGTCGATCACGTTTAATAGGGTTGAAGGAATTGCCTCCTCCATATCCCAATGGCTGGTATTGTATTTTGGAATCGTCATCATCATTAAAACCGGAGCGCAAAAGATATATTTCTTGCCTTGGAGAACATTTTATTATTTTTCGTAGCATTGATGGACAAGTAAGCGTATTGAATGCATATTGTCCTCATCTTGGCGCAAATATGGCAGTTGGTGGTCGAGTAAAAGGAGATAATATCGAATGTCCGTTTCATCAATGGAGCTTTAGGGGAAGTGATGGATCATGCGCTAATATTCCTTATAGTTGTACCGGCAAGTATTATACGATAACTCTCCAATCATAATATTTAACACATGCAATATAAATGATACCATCTGGGGATGTATGTAATTTCTTTTGCGCGTAAAACACTGTGAAGTTAAAATTTGGTTTTTAGGGTTCAGGACTGTGCGCTCGCAAAAAGAAATGAATATACCAAACTAAAAGAAATTGAAGCAAGGAAGTATTTTAGGTTCACTTCTGTTTATTTGTACAAATTTTGCTGATAGTACCACAATGTTATGCATCACCATCACAGCTGAAAAATCTGCGATAAATCTGCAATATGCATTGAACTCCGTAGTAAATTGTACTAAGAAATGGAGAATAAAACTAGAAGGTGATTAATCGGTTCATGTAAACAACAGCACACTTATGAACCTATTTATAAGTATTTCTGATGTATGAATATAATATACCAATGCCATATGTATATCTTAGCATTACGCTCGATACTATGTTACAATAGAAAGAGAATATTAGGAGGAGAAGGATTGAGCTCAACACGAAATTTTCAACGATAGAGTGGCTAATTGGACAGAGTTCAAAGCTAACAATACAATACAAATTACTTTTATAAAAACAAACAAGTCTTTATGAAATTGTGACTGAGGAGGCCTTTTAGACACATGTCTATAGACGCTTATGTCGGAAAAGTAAAATAATTTAGTTGGTTGTCGAAATACCTAGGAATTAAAAATTTCTTTCTTTTTTTTACATTATGATATTAGTTGGTACGTTGTGCTAATTGTTATACTCTTGCAACCAGTAGCTACAGAGTATTATAGTTTTGTCCACCGCACTGTTGTAATTCACCGTGAAAACTATAATATGTACTAGGGCAAGAGTATAACAATTAGCACAACGTATATATATATATATATATATAAATGATCAGGATGACGATAAAAGTTCAAATCCGGTTGACTGTCTGCCTGTCTGCTCGTCCGTCCGTGCAAGTTGTAACTGAAGTAAAAATTGAAATATCTCGATAAAACATAAAATAAAAATTTGGAATTCGGAGATGGGCGTAATCACTGCGACGCCCACAAATCGCCATCAACCGAAAACATATAAAGTGACATAATTAAGCGTTTAATTAAGGCATAAAGCTGTAATTTGGTACAGAGGATTGCAGCAGGAAGGGGCACCTGTGGGCAAATTTTCTTCAAAATGTGAGCGTGGCCCCGCCCTCTAACAATTTTAGTGTACTTATTTTCCAAGCTACTTAAGCTACAACATCCAAATTTGCTGAGAACAGGTCCTATAAGAACTTCCACAGAAAGTGTCCCGATATAGCGGTACTGTTAAAAACTACTAAAAACGCGACAATAAACTTTACCACCGTGATGTTATAAGGAACCTTTACACAAATCAAGAAACATTTAATAAAACGGGATAAAACATTGTACGAATAATGGTTTTAGTATGTTCCCTCTTACTAAAAATGTATTAAGTCCAACGAAAACTGTTCAAGCCCCTAAGTACGGAATATTTAGACTCCAGTACCTATAGTTGACTTTTGATCGAAAATGTGGGTCAATGTATGGGATATACAAGGTCTGTCGCAAAAGAAACAGAACTTTTTAAATATAACTGTTTCTGGTGGCGCCACCTATTTGTGGGTATATGAAATAAAAAGTTTGATCTCTTGTTGACATTTCGTAACAATTTTAAGACAGTTGGATAACTACAATTAATGTTATCGATCAAAAAGTGACAGCAGCTTTTGGTCATCGGTCGTAAAATGCATATAAAGACAATGCTGATTTGTTTCTACGATTCCGAGGGTATTGTACACCGAGAGTTCGTCCCATCTGGCCAAACGATTAATGCTGTGTTTTACCGTGGTGTTATGAAGCGTCTTTTATCATGCATTCGTCGTACTCGACCACAGTACCGTGCGCCTGTCGCACGATAATACGGCGTGTCATCGGTCGACGATCGCCACTGAGTTTTTGACAAAAAACTCCATATTAACCATTAATCACTCACCCTACTCACCTGATCTGGCACTTTTTGATTTTTACCTATTTGGAAAACTTCATTTGCCCCTGAAAAGACACTGGCTTCAGGACATTTCAGCTATCCAATAGGCGACAACTGATATTCTCAAGAGCATTCCGAAAAATTACCTTAAACACTCATTTGAAATGCTAATTGACCGAACTTAACCCTGTATTGAAGCACAAGAAAACTATTTTGAATAAAAAAATATAACTTTTGAAAAATATTAATTGTTTGTTTTTTTTTTTAACAGTCCTGTTTCTTTTGCGACAGACTTTGTATAATTGAAATTCAGAGATAATCGATCTTCATTAATGGTATGTCTGTATGTTCAAAATGGGTTGAATTGGACCAATACTCCCTTAGTCCCATGTATTTAGTATATAGATTTTTGAACTTCCGGGTGACTATACTCTACACAAATGGTTTTACACCTTAAAATATTTGCCTGGTTTTGATTCGTGCAAGTTGCAAGAGTATAAAATATCCGGTTGCACCCGAACGTAGCTCTTCCTTAATTGTTTTTCTAATAGCAATTTACCATCTAATTGTGCAATTGCTGATGCTTCATAAAATTTAGAATCGATTATAGTTATTTAGTATTTTATATAAATCACAATTTTTTTGTATTTAGCTTATTTGCTTACTTACTTATTAATGATAATAATAATTTTGTACAGGCAACAGTTGTTTTTAGCACAAAAAACTTATTCAATTAGGTACACAACTATATACATTAGGTTGAACAGGCCGAGCTAAATTCCAAATGTCTATGTATACCATATGTTCCTCCACCCGTCTTTACGATAACTTGAGTTAAATCTGGCCTGCAAAAATTTATCAAATTATTTAAATAACTCACAAGATATAAAATTTTTCAGTAATAATGGTACAGAAAAGCTTTAGGTAATGGGTAAAAACATTGACCAGTGGACTTCAAGGTGAAACATTATTTCTCAGGAACAACCGCAATGTATACAAAAAGCCGTTCGTTACATTATTTTGATATATTTACATAATAGTGTTAACACTATGTGGAATTTTAGGAAGCCTTAATATACTTAAGACAAAAATTTCAAACTTCCGCATATAACAGTCCACTATTACATATGTACTATGTTGACGCCGCCCCTGCCCAATTTCTTTTGCCACGTCTGTATCGGCAGAGCAATCTCTTATTCGAAGTTTTAATTCTAACGCAACTCAACATTAACTAGTAAAAGTGTGGTAAGTGTGTTTAAGAATAATATTGTATTAAAATAACATTTTTTATAAGAAATTTTTTTTATATTAATTATCTTGTGTGGAATAATTTGCGCCGTCCGCTTCCCCACGCTTCGAGCCGGATAACAGGTAACAAGTTTTTATTTCAAGTGAAAGTGCATAATTTGGCCGATTTAGCAACACGCAAGTTACAGCAGAGAACGCAAAAGAATAGAGAAGGTTCACGGCGCGGAGAGCGTAAAAATACTTTTGGCTAACAAAATGCCATGAGCATGTTTCACCACAGCAAGATTAGAAGGAGAAATTTTAACAGTGGCGCGTGAACAGAGCAAAGCATTCAATGAAAATTATGCTCAGAAATAAACATTGCTATTACAGACGTATGTTGCCCTTTGGCATATAATTTTATTCGCTTACATGCAATAATATTAGTGATTATCATTTTACGTATTTTTATGAATGCATGCAAAAATTTCACATTTTTATTAAGTTATGCTATTTTCAAAAATATATTTGTAGTTAATGTGCGAATAAGAGTTATTTTTTATTAATTCCTTATTTTTGATAATAAATATGTATATTATAAATTCACAAATACATATATGTAGGGAGGTATGCTATATATGTTTCCCTTTCAGACCTAGCTATAACAATTGTGAAATCTGGTTTTAACTACAGGAAACTACCTAAAAAATTTATTTTTCATGTGTTAACCTGTAAGCAGTGATTGTGAGCACTGTTTTCCATAGAACTGCAAAAAACAAAAAACATTTAAGCGGTAATTAGCGGTACACAGGCTTTAGTTTCAAGTAGTAATTTAGCAAGCTTAGGCATGCATCCACGTGGTGAGTGTTTTTATTCTTTTTAAACATATAAAGCTAAAATTATGATAGTGATTGAAGTTACCATAAAGTTTCTCAAGTAATTGTGCTCATTTAAATTAATTTGCTGATACTTATTATAAATTGGAGGGCAGTAAAACACAGATATCACAATTGTGTTATTCAGGCGCAGAATAAAGTTTCGTAACATGCTCACAAATGTGTTATCTTCCCAATTTCTAGGAAGATTTTTCGATTTGGGCAGCGGCGATGACGTTGAAGCAGTCCTAGACGTTTTAGATCAATCTGATATAGACTTCAGTGATGATGATGATAATGTAGATGAAACTTGGACTCCGTTTAACGTAAACGGTGGTGGAAAGAAAGCGATGAAAGTACAGATAACGATGAAGGGGATCCAGAAGCTCAACAATCAAACTTCGTGGGCCCAGCGGTCATACAACCGTCATCGAACGCTATACCTAAACCACTCCCCAGAAGAGAAATTTGGAAAAATACACCCTTTCCGAACACACGGCTTCCTATAAGTTATGGTTGCCAAAATCAAATAAGGGTGAAGACACCTTTAGAATACCTAAAGAATTATTTTCCGGAATACCACTATTAGAAGGTGGTGAAATTTACCAAAAAATACGTCTTGGCTAATCGTGGTCAAGAGGCGCGTTATGTAATAGCCGATATAAAGCGATTTTACGAGTGTGCAATCATAATGGGCTGCCTTGGCTACCCTGCTATAAGAATGTACTGGTCAAATGAATGCAAAATTCCTGCCATATTTAATTCAATGTCTCGAGAAAAATTTCTCCAACTACGGTCAGACATACATTTTATAGACTTTTCTGTTCCAGATTCCACTAACAAATTTTGGAGAGTTCAAACCATCATAGACATGTTAGGGAGCGCTGCAATGAGTTGGCAACTGATATCACAAACTACTCGATTGACGAGCAAATGATACCATTCACTGGGAAATGCCCTGCTCTGCAAGTAATCAGATCAAAACCCCGGCCTATTGGATTGAAAAATCTTTTACTCGTATGCGCAACTTCTACAGGCATTGTAGTAGATTTTGAAGTCTTCCAAGGGGCAGGGACATTTGAAGACTGCTGTCTTGGACATGGGCCATCTATAGTTATGCGACTAATAAAAAACTTACCGAAAGGCAGCCAAATATATTTCGACAGGTTTTTTATTACAATACCACTCGTAGAATCGCTTTACCAAATGGATTATCCTGCAACAGGTACAATAATGAAAAGCAGGATGCCTAAATGTGTTAAATTCACTCTGTATAAAGACATGAATCCAGGTGATATATGCCAGTTTATAAATAATAATAACGTAGCTCTTGTGAAATGGAAGAATACAAAAGCGGTTATAGTTGCTTCAAGTAAATGTGGAAAGGACCCCGTTGGTGAAGTTGAGAGGTGGAATAGAAATCTGAAACGCCGGTTGCCCGTTGAAATACCTTCAGTAATTGAAAACTATAACATGTTTATGGGAGGGGTTGATTTGTGTGATCAAATGCTCGAATATTGCAGAATTAAAATGAAGACAAAGAAATGGACTGCCAAGGTGTTTTATCACTTTCTTGATCTGGCAATCTATAATTCGTGGATGGAATACAGAGGAGACTGCAATATTTCCGGACTACCAAAGTTGAAAGTCAAGTCATTTTTAACATTCAAAATGGAACTTGGCACTGTACTAGCCGCTTACTTCGAAGCTCCTGATCAGGTTGAACCCTTTAAATTGTCTGAAGACTTTTACGGAACCAAATATCGACCTTTATGATGCACCTGATGACATTCGTTATGATCGCTATGGCCACTAGCCTTCAATTTCAGATGATCCGCCGAAGGTTTGCCGCAATAATTGCGGAAGCCGATCAAGAGGAAGATGCCAAAAATGTAAGGTTACCCTGTGTCTGGCAAAAAATAAGGGCTGTTTTGAAAAGTACCATACACGTAACTGACTAAAGTATAAGCATACAATTGCATTCTATTACTTAGTAACCTTACTTTCTCTTCTTTGTTCAAACAATTAAAGTTGAAGTGATATTTATAAAATACGAGTAATGAAGTATATGAAAATTTTTGAGTTAAATAAAAAATTTTAAGAATAATCCTGTAATATTTTTGAGGGGATATTTTACAGCTTATAACCTAGATACCACAAACGTGCGATGTCCTGTTTTTAAAAAAGGACACTTTGGAAGCCTTTTTCAGGTTAATTTTTTCATACATTTACAAAAAAAATTGTATTCCAACGTCTAATGCGAAATTATTAAGAAAAATATCCCTATGTCTGAAAGGGGTATGTATATGACATACTATCATAATAACCTAAAAAACTTAAAATACATACTATCACTATCTACGCAAACCCACTCATCAAAAAGGATGGACAAGGAGAAAGCAGATAACATTCGTTCTAAGCAATTCGAGCTAAACAAGCCGCAAGCCGCTTCTACACTGTGCCGCGTCGACACCGTTCAACACAATTCGTCACCGGCAGTTCGCCCATCAACGCATCAACGTTCGCCATACACACTTTCGATTAGATGCTGCGCCGCGACAACACCAGTTGGACTCCGATCGACAGCGTTCCGCCCGCTCCGATTTGCAGCGATCCATTGAACCTTAAAACACCTCGTTTTTAAAACATTTAATTTATAATTTAACCTTAGAATAACAGTGTACTAAATACTTTAACAATAAATTACATTGTTATTATGAACTTGAGTAACACGGATATTTTTATTAGGTGGGTTATGCCCATCTAAACTATCTTATATGTGCATAGTGACTACGAAACTAAAAATAGATATAAGAAGATATAGTGGTTACAAATTTTACTAACAATATTTTCAATCATGAACGAAAGCGCACTTTAACAGCCAAATTTGCTTCATTCATATAACTAAACACCATTACATCTCCCCGAGCATGCCTTTGCCTACAAGCGACTTTTCGCGACGATGGCAAAAGCTAAAAATTATAAATTGGACAATTTCTGATATTTGTACGAGAAGAAAAAAGTGACAACCCCGCAAATATAAGTATTCAAATATATACGAATAAAATTGACAACTTAGTTTATTTGTCTATTTTCAAGTCAAAAAATGTGTCAAAGAAAATATTCAATATTCCTCTGATTTATGTGTACAGTGAATCCCGGTTAAGTAGTACTCCGCTTTAATGAAAATCATCCCTCTTAACTGCGTATATCTTTTTGCATCCCACGGCTTGTTTTTTGAAATACATTCAAACTACTGTTTTAAGTACGACTCGGTTAAGTATCCGCAGTCGCTTATGTACCGTATTATATTTTTATTTTTAACTATTTACAAATATACGTATCTTTGATTGTGGCACATGACCAGGATTGACTGTATTTCTCAAGGAATGTAAAAAATATTTTTACGCGGCTTGCAAAAATCTGCGTCGATATGTATGTAAGCTCATACAGAAACATACATATTTACGCTGCTTTGTTGGAGAAGCTGTTACAGCGGCAAGGGGAGCGTGACAATTGGCGAACGTTCGTTTGTGTTTTCGACACAGCTCGGATTTTTTACCAATAACACAATGTTGTGACGCTATGTAATGTGTCTGTTCTTCGACACATTGACCCTTTGACAAAGCGCGAGCTTCGGCCATTAATTTTCCGTGACAACGGAGATTTCGCATAAAAGAATAAGTGTACATATTTGCATACAAAATTGTGTATGGACAAATATACAAACATTTTGCGTATGGTTCTTTTTGCTTACATATGTGGTATTCCATACCAAATCGTTTTTGGCCACTCCCAAGTGAATGGCGATTAGAGAACTTTCCTCACTTGCGTGAACTTCTACACATGACTCCATCCTCCGATTTAACTTTACACAAAAAAAAAAAAAACAACACGGCTACCCGAATAAAAATTATATATTTCCCGGACGCACAAGCATTGTCTGGAGCGTCAACAATCTCTCTCGGTTGTTTGTTTTTTCTTGTGGTTAATTTGAGTCTAGCCTTTTCATACATTGCTCGAATAGCAATAAAGACAAGCAGCAGTAACGTAGCTGCAGTTACGCGAGTACAAGCAAAAAACAAAAACACAAAATTAAAACAAAGTGAAGTGAGTGACACGAAAAGTTAGAAAAAGTGAAGTGAGCGACGGCAAGAAAGCCAAACAGCTAAGGCAAGGCAGCAAGTGAGAGCTGCACAGACAAAGCACCAAAGAGAGACCAGCACCAGAGAACGTATAATATAGAGAAGGTTCAATTGCGGGCAGGCGTGTGAACTGTCAAGAGCTAACAAAATGCTATTAGTGGATTTCACCACTTTTGGCTGAAAAGGAAAAAATTTAATAGTGCTAAGCGAACAGAGCTGAGCATTAAATGAAAATTATGCTCACAAATATACAGATGCATGTTGCTCTTTTGTTTATATTTTTATACGTTTACATGCAACCATATGAATATCATATCACGAATTTTTGTGAATTCATGCAAAATTGATAACATTATTGTTAAATTATGCTATTTTCATGGTAATATTTGTAGTTCTTCTTCTTTACTGGCGTAGACACCGCTTATGCGATTATAGCCGAGTCAAAAACAGCGCGCCAGTCGTTTCTTCTCTTCGCTACGTGGCGCCAATTGGATATTCCAAGCGAAGCCAGGTCCCTCTCCACTTGGTCCTTCCAACGGAGTGGAGGTCTTCCTCTTCCTCTGCTTCCTGCGGCGGGTACTGCGTCGAATACTTTCAGAGCTGGAGTGTTTTCATCCATCCGGACAACATGACCTAGCCAGCGTAGCCGCTGTCTTTTAATTCGCTGAACTATGTCAATGTCGTCGTATATCTCGTACAGCTCATCGTTCCATCGAATGCGATATTCACCGTGGCCAACGCGCAAAGGACCATAAATCTTTCGCAGAACTTTTCTCTCGAAAACTCGCAACGTCGACTCATCGGTTGTTGTCATCGTCCAAGCCTCTGCACCATATAGCAGGACGGGAATAATGAGCGACTTAAAGAGTTTGGTTTTTGTTCGTCGAGAGAGGACTTTACTCTTCAATTGCCTACTCAGTCCGAAGTAGCACCTGTTGGCAAGAGTAATCCTGCGTTGGATTTCCAGGCTGACATTGTTGGTGGTGTTAATGCTGGTTCCTAAATAGACGAAATTATCTACAACTTCAAAGTTATGACTGTCAACAGTGACGTGGGAGCCAAGTCGCGAGTGCGACGACTGTTTGTTTGATGACAGGAGATATTTCGTCTTGCCCTCGTTCACTGCCAGACCCATTTGAGTTGCTTCCTTGTTCAGTCTGGAGAAAGCAGAACTAACGGCGCGGGTGTTGAGGCCGATGATATCAATATCATCGGCATACGCCAGCAGCTGTACACTCTTGTAAAAGATTGTACCTGCTCGATTGAGTTCTGCAGCTCGAATAATTTTCTTGAGCAGCAGATTGAAAAAGTCACACGATAGGGAGTCGCCTTGTCTGAAACCTCGTTTGGTATCGAACGGCTCGGAGAGGTCCTTCCCGATCCTGACGGAGCTTTTCGTGTTGCTCAACGTCAGTTTACACAGCCGTATTAGTTTTGCGGGGATACCAAATTCAGACATCGCGGCATAAAGGCAGCTCCTTTTCGTGCTGTCGAAAGCAGCTTTGAAATCGACGAAGAGGTGGTGTGTGTCGATTCTTCTTTCACGGGTCTTTTCCAAGATTTGGCGCATGGTGAATATCTGGTCGGTTGTTGATTTACCAGGTCTAAAGCCACACTGATAAGGTCCAATCAGTTTGTTGACGGTGGGCTTTAATCTTTCACACAATACGCTCGACAGAACCTTATATGCGATGTTGAGGAGGCTAATCCCACGGTAGTTGGCGCAGATTGTGGGGTCTCCTTTTTTATGGATTGGGCATAGCACACTTAAATTCCAATCGTTGGGCATACTTTCGTCCGACCATATTTTACAAAGAAGCTGATGCATGCACCTTATCAGCTCTTCGCCGCCGTGTTTGAATAGCTCGGCCGACAATCCGTCGGCCCCTGCCGCTTTGTTGTTTTTCAGGCGGGCAATTGCTATTCGAACTTCATCATGGTCGGGCAATGGAACATCTGCTCCATCGTCATCGATTGGGGTATCGGGTTCGTTTTCTCCTGGTGTTGTGTGTTCACTGCCATTCAGCAGGCTGGAGAAGTGTTCCCTCCATAATTTAAGTATGCTCTGGGCATCGGTAACTAGATCACCTTTGGGGGTTCTACAAGAGTATGCTCCGGTCTTGAAACCTTCTGTAAGCCGCCGCATCTTTTCGTAGAATTTTCGAGCATTACCCCTGTCGGCCAGCTTATCAAGCTCTTCGTACTCACGCATTTCGGCCTCTTTCTTTTTCTGTCTACAAATGCGTCTCGCTTCCCTCTTCAACTCTCGGTATCTATCCCATCCCGCACGTGTTGTGGTCGATCGTAACGTTGCGAGGTAGGCAGCCTGTTTTCTCTCCGCTGCGACACGGCACTCCTCGTCGTACCAGCTGTTCCTTTGCACTTTCCGAAAACCAATGGTTTCGGTTGCAGCTGTACGTAAGGAGTTTGTAGTTAATGTCCAAATAAAAGCTATTTCTTTAAATATTTCTTGTTTTTAATAATGTTATATAATTTCGAATGCATGTATATATGCTATATATGTATATGAGATATTATCGTAATATCCTAAAAACATAATATATTACAATAATAATAATACATACTACTGTGTCCACAAACTAAGGAATTTAAACTGCGCGCGTCGAAGGATTTGAAGAGTTATTATTTTTTTTTTTTTGGTTTGGTAGTAATATCAGTCACATTTATGTCAAATTTCATGTCAAAATATTCATTAGTGTTTGAGATACGTGTCTTTTTGTAAGCTGCTAAAAGAGAGTTTTTCGTTTTTTTGCGATGTCGGACAGGGCGACCATCAAAGATTTGGTGTTGAAAAATCGTCGATTAACAATTGGAGACCTTGCTAATGAAGTTAGCATATCAAAAGGCTCAGCCAATACCATTTTGAAGGATTGGTCTTGACTGGTACCGAAAACATTGAATTTTTTGGAAAAAAGGCGTCGCGTTGAAGTGTGTGAAACGATGCTTTCCGACTACCAGGGTGTCATGAAATGCATTATAACTAGTGATGAGACTTGGATCTATGCTTATGACCCCGAAACAACTGATCAATCGAGCGAATATCGTGGCAAAGAAGAGCCGAGACCAAAAAAACGCGCCAAAGTCGCTCCAAAATCAAGGTCATGTTGACTGTTTTCTTCGATTATCATGGTGTTGTGCATTATGAATTCCTTCCAACCGGTCAAACAGTCTACAAGGAATATTATTTGAACGTTATCCGTCGTTTGCGTAACGCTATCCGCCTAAAAAAGCCGGAATTGTGGAAAGACAATTCTTGTTTTTTACACCATGATAATGCACCATCCCATACTGCCCTCGTAATTCGTAATCATTTCTCCAAAAACACAACCCATATCATTCCGTAACCACCGTATTCACCTGCTCTGGTGCCGTGCGACTTCTGGCTGTTCACCAAGCTCAAAAGACCGCTCCGGGGACGCCGTTTTTATACTGAAGACCATCCCGGAAAGTGACTACAACCAGTGTTTCGAAGATAGAAAAACCCGTTGGCATAAGTGCATTGCATCGGGAGGGGATTACTTTGAAGGGGATTAAATGGATTTGGAAGAATAAATAAAGAATTTTCAAAATAAATACAATGCCACCTTCTTTTTTGGGCACAGTAGTATATGTATGTAAATCACACTTCTTATCATTTAAAACTTTCATACGCATCTATCCTGCAGATACTCGTATGTATGCAGGTACAAGTCAATTTCAAATAAAGATATTAATCCGTAATATAAAAAGCGCGCTCTTCTCTATATTTACGTACACACATATGTATGTATGTACATATGTGTGTATGACATTCTCACACAAATAATATATGCGCACGCATGTAAACAAAAATTCTTCTGAAAAAAACATACGTTTCAAAAATCATCATACATACTTACAATATGAGTACACATGTAGATGCAAATGTGATGACATTCCTACACGGACAATGCATACACAACATACACTTACATGCGTTCAGATGTGGATATGTCACCAGCAAAAATTACAAACATTGTTCTACAAAAACAACAATCGTTTGAAAAAGCATTAGAAACCAATATGGCAGCCAAATTGCCGACGTCAAAATTTATAGTAAATTACACAACAACAAAATTTTCATTCATGAACGCAAACGTACTTTCAAAAAACATATTCGATTTATTCATAAAAGCAGACGCCATTACATCTCCCCGAGCATGCCTTGCCTACAAGCGTCTTTTCGCGACGATTTCAAAAGCTAAAAATCATAAATTGAATATATTTCTGAAATGTATGAAAAGGAAAAAGAGTCAACCCCACAAATATAAGTATTCAAATATATACGAATAAAATTGACAACATAGTTTATTTGACGATTTTCAAGTCAAGAAATATTTCAAAGAAAATATTCAATATTCCTCTGATTTATGTGTACAGTCAATCCCGGTTAAGTAGTAATCCACTTAAAGGAAAATCAAATCCCTCCCTCATCACTCTTAACAGCCCATTTTATATCTTGCTGCATCTCACGATTTGTTTTTTGAAATACCTAGAAATTATTGTTTTAAGTACGACACATTTAAGTATCCGCAGTCGCTTATGCACCATATTATATTTTTATTTTTATCTAATTACAAATATCTGTATCTTTGAATGTGGCACATAACAAGTATTGACTGTATTTGTCAAGGAATGTGAAAAGTATTTTGTAATTCTGAAATATTTTTACGCAGCTGCGTCGATATGTATGCAAGCTCACGCATAAACATATTTACGCTGGTTTGTAGGCGGAGCTGTACAGCGGCAAGGGAAGCGGTGACAATCGGCGGCCATTCGTTTACTTTTCTTTTATTTATCGCGTCAGTCCTTAGACACATTGACTTTTTCACAAAACGTAAAGTTCGCCCATTGGTTGTCCGTGACAACAGAGTTTTTGTATGAAACAATGGGTGTGTATATTTACAAACAAAGTTTTGTGTAGACAAAATTACAAAAATGAATGATTCTTTCAAATTTGTTTACATGAACACAAAACTACATATGTGAATATGTGAATATGTGAGCATTATGCGAAAGGTTTTTTAAAATCTTTGTACAAGTACAAATAATTGTATGCAAAAGACCATCTTTTAAGATGTTATCAAAACTTCTAATGCCCAAAGCAAATAAATACATACATACATATGTATATAAAAATATAACTTATTTAATGAGCACACGTTCTTTTTATTCTGACTTGCGAAAAATGAATGCCGGATGTTTTTTTGACAAGATGGTTGCCGGATCTTTTTGACAGACCAGCGGGTACTTCATATACATACAATTCATTTCTATTATACAATGGGTGGTTCAGATAACTTATAATTAACTTAATGTTTACATCTCGACCAACCTGACAAATTTGATTGGCCTCAATCAATAGTCTAGAAATAATTTATGAAGCAGTGTGGCCTATGCATGACAATGACCGAGGGGACCCGCTGTCAGTACAAATTGGTGACAGCCATTTCCGAATTTTAATAGCCTCAATCACTCCGTCATAGGGCAGTTGAGTTAGCTGACAATTGTCAACGTCTCTTATTACGTACCGATCATTAGGCAACACTTTATGTATCACATAGGGGCCGCGGTATTTCTGGATAAGTTTCTTATTTTTCTCGACCGAAGTATCAACATGTCTAATTACTACGAATTCCCCGACTGAATATTCCTTTGCAGGCATACTGTTTCTAAGGAAATATTGCAAACTGTATTCTTGGGACTTTTCTATTTTTCTTAGGGCATCCTCTCGTATTTTCTCTAAATCCCTAGGGGTATCCTGTAGTAGCTTATCTTCTAAGAATTCAGTCAAACCATCTACTATGCAGCCCCGCTGGGTCACGCCGAAAAGTAACTCACTAGGTGTGTATTTAGTTGTACTATGAACCGTATTGTTTATGGCGTATTCTACTTGGGAGAGTTGGAGTGGCCAATCAGAGTGTTCTGACGAGTCGGTTAATTTACTTAACATGGCTTTCACAACACGGTTAACCCGTTCTACTTGACCATTGGCTTGTGGAGATGCTACTGCGACTTTTACATGGTTTATGTTTCTTTTAAAAAGGAATTTACTGAAATCAAGTGAAGTAAAACACGACCCTCTATCTGTAATAATTCGTCTTGGACGACTATAGTAACTGAAATATTTTTCTAGGGCACAGCAAACCTCTTTCGTACTTGTCGAATTGACTGGGTATAGTCTTACGAATTTGGTGAAGGCATCAATGGTTACCAATATGTGTTTGCGCTTCGATCTAATAGCTGGCAGCGGGCCAAAGTGGTCGAGGTGAAGGGTATCGAAGGGGATTGGCTTCTTTGGAATGCTGAACAAGTTATGTTCATTTGAACGCGCCGGGGCTGAATATAGTATGCACTTGATGCAATTACGGGTAAATCGTTCAATTTTATCTCGCATATGTTCAAACCAATAGTGTTTACGTATTTGACTATAGCATTTGTCCACACCCAAATGTCCGATCTTTTCGTGCACCATACGAATGACGTTGTCTTGCATTTCGGCGGGCACGCATAATAAAGAGTCGTTACCTAGCCGGCGGAAAACCAGCCCGTCTATCAGTTCGTAACCGACCACTTCACCCTTTTCTAATTCGTCCAAAAGCTCTTTGAGTCTCGCGTCCCTACTCTGGGCAACTTGGATTTGAAAATCCAAATCGTCATGGTCGATGGCGGCAACTAGTTCGCAACTACTTGTAAGCCTACGCTCGCCTATTGTTAGAACTTCGGACAGATCTTGATAACCCTTCGAGTTATCTACAGACTTTAAAGGCACATCGGGTGCAAGTATATTAATATCATTCGCAGTATTTGGGGGTAAGGGGACTCGGCTTAATGCATCCACATGACCGCGGTTAACACCTTTTCGGTGCCGGATCGAATAGTTGAATTTTTCTAATTCTAGGGCCCATCGCGCTATTCGTGGATTTACATGTTTTTTGTTTAGCGCCATTGTAAGGGAGTTACAGTCTGTAACGATGATGAACGGTCTCCCTTCTAAGTAAATCTCCTAAGAGCATAGATAATGGAAAGCGTTTCCAACTCGAAGCTATGGTATCTTGACTCTGCCCCCGTAGTAGTTTTTGAAAAGTATGCAATGGGATGTAGCTTCTTATCATCCTGTCTCTGGAGGAGGACAGACCCGAACCCATGACTGCTGGCGTCACAATGAAGTTCTGTTTCTCGCGTATGGTCATATATTGCTAGCACTGGGGCTTTTACTAACTGCGATTTTAATTTCCTAAAAGCTTCTAGACACGATTCTGAAAAGTTGAATGTTGCTTCTTTACGTAAGAGATCTAGAAGTGGTTTAGCCGTTTTTGAAAATGACGATACAAATTTCCGAAAATATGAAAATAGTCCAAGGCACGAGCGAAGTTCCTTGTGGTTCTGCGGGATTGGGTAATTAGCGATAGCACGGACATGAACATCGGATGGTTGTATTCCCAGTGGACTAACGAGGTATCCTAAGTATTCTATTTCATGGTATCCAAACTTACACTTTTTCAGTTTAAGTTCTAATCCTCTTATATAAATTCTTTTCAAGACTTTCTTGACGGTACGGAGGTGACTTTCGAAATCGGCAGATGCGATAAGGATATCGTCAATATACACGACAATTTCTCTTGCATCTATTAAATCGCGGAAGATATTGTAAACAAATCTCTGGAAATTTGCTGGTGCGTTCTTTAATCCGAACGGCATTCGAAGGTATTCAAATTGTCCTTGTGGTGTGACAAATGACGTTAATGGAATTGAATTCTCGTCCATGGTCAATTGGTTGAACCCGTCCTTTAGGTCTAACAAAGTGAACCACCTTTTACCCGACATGTACTCTATACAATCTTCTATCAAAGGCAGTGGAAAGTTATCTCGGATTGTTTTTTTTATTAAGGGTCCTATAATCAACGCACATTCTGGTATCGCCGTTTTTTGTCTTTACCAGTACAATAGCTGAGGCATAAGGCGAATCGCTTGGCTGTATTATTTGTCTACTCAAAAGATCGTCGGTAATTCTTTGAACTATTGCTCGGTTTTGGAAAGATACCCGCCTCGGCAAACAATAAAAGGGTGTATCATCAGTTAAGCGAATTTTCATTTTATAATCGTAGGGTTCCTTATTTATGTCTGCAGGTTTTATATAAGAGCTAAGTAAGACAGCTGTAATTGCGTCCCTTTTAACGTTATCTAACTTGGGTCCTAAGTCTACCTCCGGTTCAATTCCAACATCAATCGCATTTAGTTCCCTTACTACATTGACATATTCATCGGTGTATTCACTGTTGCAAACATCAAAGTTCAAAATGTTAGCATCGCATGCGTTCGACATGTTGACACTTTCCTCACCAACCCTACCCCGGCCGCCCTTCCGATTACACAAAAATTCCCCACGGTCACCGTCAGGCAACTCAACTAATATCGAATCAGAAACACAGTGTTTTATATCAGAAAGAAAATCAACTTTGTTTAATTCAGATTTAGATAACAAATTAGTTTGGAATTCATTCTTTTTTTCATATTAAATTGTTTGAAACGTATATTGAATATTTTAAGAAAATCTTGACCGAGTATTAGAGATGTTGTTATCGTATCATCGGGAACCACCATTATTTGTAAATACCGAATTTTGCCTCTAAATTTTACTGCACACAACACTGTACCGAACGAATATATTCGGTGCCGGCCAACACCAATGAAATTTGTAAGATGTGAATTGATTGATAATTGAGCGCATTGCGGGGCGCTTGACCGTTGCATTAAGCTAATGGGACTGCCGGAATCAAGAAGAGAAAACATTTCTTTAAAACCTGTGCCTCCGATTCGATAATGTCTGCACAAAGCCACACTTACCCATTGTTTAAACTCTACATGGTCATCATCATCAGCATCTCCTTCCAGCACAGCGGCTACTTGAACTGGTCGATTTTTCTTCCTAGGGCAGTTGCTATGTTGGTGCCCCATTTGATGGCAGGTAAAGCACGATCCTGGTGGTCTAGTTGGTTTTGGGCAGCTGCTCTGGTAGTGTCCAAATTGGGAGCAATTATAGCAGCGAATTCGCGTTGATTCTTCGGCGGTAGGAGCAGTAGACTTCGGGGCCCCGGCACGCATGGCAAATTGGGCGGGGGACCTAGGTAATGGATGCGTCGCTCGCCGCTGCTCGTAGCGATCCATGCGCCTCACCAGCTCTTTGATGGAGTTAGCACCATATAGGATAGAAATGTTGTTGCTGCTGTCGGGAATACCGTCGATGATGATGTCCACGAGTTCTTCTTCTTCTATGCTTACTCTGGAAGCGATGGACTGCATGGCCACCACATAAGCGATACATGTTTCGGACGGTTTCAATCGCCGGGCACGCAACTGTCTGTAGATTTCTTGCCTGGTGGCGGTGCGCTGGAACATAGTTTGTAGCAAAGATTTTAGACTTTCATAATCGGCGAGGCCGTGATTAAGGGTACACTCTTTAGCTGTTCCAGTCATACACCGCCGTAAGGCCAGGCACTTCTGTCTCTCACCGAGGTTGTTCGCTTCGATATAATCCTCGAACTGGACGAGCCACTTATTGACGTCACGGTGGTCGTCTCCACTGAATTTAGGCACAGCAGCTTCGAGCTCATCGGTATTTATATAATTTTTCGATGGTTCGTGATAATGTTGGTTCTCAAGTTCAGCTATTTCGCGACGTAGTTTTAGGATTCGGAGTTGTTCTTCTAGTCGCTCTGCTTCTAGGCCTAATAATGTGCCACTTGCATATAGTGGTTCGATTTCTGATGCGGCTGACGCAGGAGCAGGACAAATATCGGGCCTGGTGGTATTCGTTTCGGCGGTGGTAACAGCAGTTATGGCGGCGATGGCCCCGGAATCATCAATGCGAGCAGCGGTCGTTTTTTCAGCGGTGGTGGCAGCAGTTACAGCAATGGTGGCGTCGGGAGCGCTAGTTTCAGCAGCGGTGGTGACAGCGGTTATGGCAGCGGTGGTGACAGCGGTTATGGCGGCGGTGGCTTCGGGAGCACCAGTTTGAGTAGCAGTGGTGGCAGCAGTTAGGGCAGCGGTAGCGTCGGGAGCACCGACCCGGGCAGTAATATTCGTATTTGCGGCTTTGTTGCCCTTGCTTGATCTCATTTTATTTAATTGTTTATTTGGATGGCTGTGAATACAACCCCACACCTGAGATTTAATGAGCACACGTTCTTTTTATTCTGACTTGCGAAAAATGAATGCCGGATGTTTTTTTGACAAGATGGTTGCCGGCTCTTTTTGACAGACCACCGGGTACTTCATATACATACAATTCATTTCTATTATACAATGGGTGGTTCAGATAACTTATAATTAACTTAATGTTTACACTTATCAAATATTTATTAATTAAATAGTTAAGTAATAATAAAAATATGACTTTATTATACATTTCAACAGATTTAGTGCAATTCATCTTTAAATGGGTCAAATTGCACATACATATTTATGTGCTTTGATATCAAATATATGGAGAATATCTATAAATGATATCCATAGCCGTTTGCGCATTGTAAATATGCGAATCTGTAAGCGTACATTGAATTTAGCACCACTTTTCTCATTTAACACTGAAAATGCTCAATTCTGCTATTTTCGACGCTTCTGTTAAATATTGGTGAAATCCGCTTATAGAAAAGAGTACCCCTGCTTTTGCGGTGAAATCCTGTAATAGAAAACTCAACCCCTCCAAAAAAAGGAACGTGATGACAATCGGCACACCATGAACCTTCTCTATATTATACGTTCTCTGAGTTCGGCCATTGATTGTCCGTGACAACGGAGTTTTTGTATGGAACAATGGGTGTACATATTTTCATACAAAGTTGTGTGTAGACAAATTTACTAACATTATGCGAATGATTCTTTCAAATTTGTTTACATGAACACAAAATTACATATGTATATACATACATATGTAAACTTTATGCGTACGGTCTTTAAAATTTGTTTACATGTACACATACGAGTATAATGCATATGGGAATATGTGCGTCGGCTTGGTCTTCAAAATGTTATCAAAACCTCTAATGTCCAATATATACTTATGTATGTTTGTATATTTATTTAGGTAATAATGGAAATATGACTTTATTATTAATTCCAATAGATTTAATGGAATGTATCATTAAATAGGCCAAATTGCACATACATATACATATACATAGATATATATATACATATGAGTTTTGTTATCAAATATATGGAGAATATCCATAGTCGCTTGCGCATTGTAAATATGCGAATCTGTAAGCGTACATTTCTAAACATTGAAATTAGCATAATTTTTCTCATTTATCACTGAAAATGCTCAATTCTGCTATTTTCGACGCTCCTATTATATATTGGTGAAATCCACTAATAGAAAAGAGTACCTCTCCAAAAAATTAAATAACGTCAATTTGGCTACGCGGTGAACCTTCTCTATATTATACGTTCTCTGCCAGCACCGGCAAAGAAGCAAAGGCAAAGCGCAAAGGCAAAGCAGCGCACCAGGAGTCCCAGAAGGACAGCAACAAAAAAAAAGAGGTGAATTCGAAAATAACCCCATGAGCAAAAGTAAAAGTGAATAGTGGATATAAATCAAAAAACTGCTTGCGAATTTTTACTTGTATTTGGATTTAAATAAAGCAATTAAGCACAAATCAATTTTGTTTGTGTACATAGTCGAAGACCAGGCGTGCAAGTACATTGGGACTATTACCCAGCAAGCGCATTCAAATTAAATTTGAAAAAAAAAAATACTTTGAGAAATAACTTTACTAAATTTATTAATTTTTTTTTTGTTCTTTCGAAAATTCGCGCTTCACTGAGAAACAACACACTTTGTAGTTTGTCCATGAGTGCTTGTGTATATTTTGAACTTTTTGCAACATATTTGCAAATATTTTTCTTTTAATTTTAATTTCAAAATTTTAGATCCGGTTTTGTGCAACATTTTTGCATTTCCGGTTCAATTTTCAAAGCAATAGAATCCATCACAGCCTTTACCAGAGCTACAGATGTTCTACTGGAGTTTGAGGAGTCTTTTGCTCCAACAGCAAACAACCAAAGTGCCTACTCTCTTGAAGTACAACAAGCTGAACTGAAATCTCTGTGTAAAATCAGAATACAAGTTGTGTTTGCCAAAGGTGGATCCTTCCGACACAAGCTCAATTGACGAGATTAAGCTTAAATATTCAAGCTGTTACCACGCTTATGTGTGTTGCGCGGCCTTGATGGGCGAACACATGCACAACATCACGGCGTTCAACCAAAGCTCAACTTCAAATTCAACAGTGATTCATCTCAACGATTACAACAAACGGTAGAACCCGTGAGGTATTCCATCAATTTACCGCCATGTGATACCGAAATATTTCATGGCGATGTTTTACAATGGCTCTCATTTAGGGATTTATTTGCCGCCATTTATGGGAATAACACAAGGTTATTTCCAGTGGAAAAGTTATTCCATCTGAATCAAAAAAAGCGAGTGAGGCAAAAGCAATCGTTTCCAAAGCACCACTGAAGAATGACGAATTCGCATTGGCTTGGAATAATTTGTTGTGTAGATAGGAAAACAAGCGAGTGCTTGTCAACACACAATTAAATTTGTTGTTCAAGCTTCCGCATATTTCAACAGAATCTGAGACCGAACTCAGAAATTTACAGCGGGAGATAAACAGCTGCATTTCAGCTTTACAAATACATGCCATCAATAGAGATAGCTGGGATGCCATATTTACGTATTTGTGGTCTATCTGACTACCGGGCTATACACTGTCGCTTTTGGAACAATCTCTGAATTCGGATTCAGAGATCCCAAAACGGGTTGAGTTAGACACATTTCTAACCAACCGGTTTTAAACGCTAGAGAGTATCAACTCAGGATTAATTCGCATGGTGAAGGTAGGATACCAACTTTGCAGTCAAGGATTGAATTCAAACCCGTCAATTCGCATCACTCTAAGACAAAGAATATTAAATTTAAACTATGCTCATCTCAATCGCACATTTTGAAAACTTGTCAAAGATTCATTGAGATGCAGCCTAATGCACGGTTAAATGCTGTCAGAAAACTCTACATCTGCGTTAACTGTTTATCAGATTCACATGAAGTCAAAAATTGTAAAAGTATGTTTAATTGTAATAAATGTAAACAGAGACAATAGTCTTCAGAAACGCTTTAATCTGACAAGCAAAAAGGTCAGCGCCCGAGTTTTAGGATTGAATAATACAGTATCAAGACTAGTTCAGTCGGTATGCTTGATCACGTTTGGCAAAGGCGATGGAAAAAATTCAACAATAGCTCAACAGCAAACTCAAAATCATTTTTATAGAGAAAATAATACTAATTTTATATCTATACAACAGAAACCACATCAGCAGCATCAACAGCAACAGCAGCAACAACAGGATCATGCTAACAATGATGGCGAATCAAATGATGCGTCCGGCTCATCGAATCACACCAATACGCAATCGCAAAACGGTGACAACGTATCTGGCAATAGTTCGTCATAGCAACAGAATTCTATGCCACACCTGCAGGCATTCCACGGCGGCCTGCACTCGCATCTGTAGCGCCGTCAACAGCATGCTGCAGCTGCAATGCAACGAGAATCCGCAAAGCAAAAATAAGGAAGAATTGTGATCCCGATAAGCTCTTCTTGCTATAACTCTACGAGGAGATCAAACGTGTGCCCGAAGAGATATGACTCGATGTCAAGGGCGAACTCATACAGATGCTCAAAAGATACTAAAAAAAACCACCGATAAAACAGGAGAAAACCCAGTCAAAAATGACAAGATACAATTGTCACAGCATGCGCAAATAACGCACAGCATGTATCAGCTGCAAAAGAAATACGAGAAAACTGAAAAAGAAGCATCGTCACAATCTCAAGTCGAACGCGTATCGGCTTGAGCCGTAACGCTACGCGCACAACAATGGAAATGGAAGAGAATTCATTGACACGACGTATTCGGACCCCTCTCAACCGTGTCAACCGACGTCATCAGTCACGCAAAGCTCAGACCAACGACGCTTCTCCCGCATATCACACGCCCAAAATCGAGTCAGACTCGAGTAGTCTCGCAGACTTCGGCGTGCTGGTAACTTCTTTTCGGATTGCCGGCATTGCAACGATCGACTGAGACTCTATTCGTCTCAGCGACGTTGCCCGGACCGAGCGGAACGCCGTTCGTTCCGTCGGCCACCCCCATCCAAGCGAAGGCGTGGACGAGACGCTCGACGTCAAACAGATACACGCCGTATCATCAAGGATAGACACGCAACTCTACCTTGGCAGCAGGGAATTGCGCTGTCACCAACTGCCACCAGGTTCATACCAGTGCATGCTATGATTAGTGCACTGGCTGCCGAAGCCTCTCACATTTACCACCTACCCAGGATCGAGTTAGACTCGAGTCGTCTCTCCGACCTCGGAGTATGGTGACTTCTATGCAAATTGGCGGCATGGCAATGACCGACTGAGACTCGATTCATCTCAGCGGCATTTCCTGGACCGAACCAGACTCGATTCGTCTCGTCGGCCACCCCATCTGCAAAGAAGATGTGGGAGAGGAAGTACAGGAGCCAGTCGCATGTTAGTTTAAGTAATTTATTGTAAACTGCATTTGCAGTAATACTGCAAGGCGGGGAGATTGTTGACGCCGCCCCGCCCAATTTCTTTTGCCACGTCTGTATCGGCAGAGCAATCTCTTCTTCGAAGTTTTTATTCGAACGCAACTCAACATTAACTAGTGAAAAGTTGCGCGCTCTCTTCTTTGGCGACAGTTCACCGATCCAGACGCGGTAAATGTGTCTCCAAAATATTATATTAAAAATATTTTTATTACAAGAAAACTTTTGTTTTTTATTAATTATCTTGTGTGAAATAATTTGCTCCGTCCGTTTCCCCACGGCCAACTACAACTATGGAACGAGACACAACGTGCTCCCGATTTATCAACATATCTTAACTAAATTAAGTGTAAAATATTGGTTTCAGTTTAATATCGATTAGTTCATGATTTACTCCAGCTCTCATATAATACATATGGAGCATTTCCTGAAACAAATTAAGTCCCAAAAAAAATAATTATTAAAAAAATTTTAAAGTTACCCTTGAATAAGAACTCCTATTTTTGGTGCTTACGTTATTTTCGCAGGACATATGCTAAAAATACTATATAATGAATTTCATAAAATTTTACTCTTATATTTGTTAATTCTTCTTGTTTAATAAAGTTCAACAATTATAAAAGCATTATTAAACAGTTATATGTTAATTCCAAAAATATCGTAAATAATCTTCATCAGTTTAATTAAAGGCTCTTCCACTTTAATATAAGATTTTATTTATGACTAAAGTATTCATAATGAACTCTTTCCGATCCTTTTTTGATCACAAAGTAACTTTAAATCAATAAATTTATTTAATATCTTTAATTCTCTCCAATATAAATGGGAAAGAGTCAAAATGGAAAAATTTCCTATAACATACTTAATAAAATAATGTAATTTCTATTGTTACTGACCACAGCAAGCTTAATGTAAGCTTTTCTCGTTTTAGCGTCAGTATATTTGCCAGTAATTTCCATAGGAGGGTGTTGGTTCGAGCACACTTTATTATTATAGATCACTCACTAGAAGGCCAAACTCTTCCATTTCAAGTAAATGATTGAATGTGCTCTGCACAGGCATTATGCCCAAACAATAAGTATTTTGTTGTTATCATTTCAATCGATGTGGCGGATTTATAATATAATACGCTAAACTCGGAAAGTACCTGACTCGATCCTGACGCAGCATTTGGTACTACTCAACAATTTGCACACAATTAGTTTTGCGGGGATACCAAACTCAGACATAGCGGCATAAAGGCAGCCCCTTTTCGCGCTGTCAAAAGCAGCGTTTTTAAATCGTAGTGTGTCGATTCTCTTTTCATGAGCCTTTTCCGAGATTTATTATCACAGCTGTTCCATAAATATGAATGTTGGAAGTTCGGTTATAAAATAATTTTCGTTATTATTTTATAGCAGCTATTTGTTGGCGGCAGTATACTTTAGGATGATTCAGCAATATTATAAATAATGTATTCTTCATCAGCTGTATCGAGGATTCGTCATTTCGATTTTTTTGCCAAGTTCTTATAGTAGTCATTTTTAACAGGAAGAATGAATTTTAACAGGTCCATCATATCTCTCCTTTTTTACTTTGTTACAGTTCTACCTTTAGGATATAATAAAGCATGATCTATATATTTCAAAGTTTGCGGTCTACCCACTAAAATTTTAGATTATATTAATGGCTTGAAATTCTGTAACATCATTATAGTCTTAGTTGAATTGTATGAGTTAGCGTTTGGATCTTTCTAACTTTATCCAGCGTATTTTAAGCCAATTTACCGAAAGTCCTGTGACGGTTACTTTTCTGTTAATGACAGATTGTTCTAAAGGTTTTGTTGACCAAAAATCTTGGTGAGTAATTTGGATTAGATGAAACGACGCCTTTTTTACATGTTTTGACTATATGGTACCAATCATCTGGTAAAAAATTTAATTTTTTTCTTGATTTTGTTTTCGCACATGACTCAATAACAGCAAAATCTGAGTCATTTGGCAAATAGCTGTGTCCACTTACCAAAAATTCCAAGTCAATTGATTCAGCCTTGATTTCCGTGCTTTGAACAAGTTTAAATAAACTTAAGACGATTTTAATATTTCTGTTTTGACCGGTACACTAATCAGAATATGTTATTATTTTCGAAGTTTGCAGCGTAAGTCTTTATGTACTTTTTGTAGACACTATGCAATTTTTTTAGACCCACGAGATCCCTCAATTTCTGGCCAAACAAACATGTGGCTTATATTTTTATTGAATTCATAACAGCTACGGATGTGGTTAACTTGGGAATGGCTAAAGATTTTTCCAGTTCAAACGGAAATTCGAAAAATTTTTTCGTCGATGCCATTCGATCGGCGGCAATTGACTGTGATTTTCTTTTTTAATTTTTGCCCTCTTAACTCCCTCGTCGTCTGAAAATTGAATTTTTATTTGAAATGCATCACAAGTTTGACACGTATGTATACTTTGATGGTTGTTTAAAATGTAAATTGAATTTTGTAGAGAACACATTACATATAGTAATATTTTTCTTTCACTGGTGCTACGTTTTCCTTCCACATTCTGTGACGTATAGTTCATACATCGTCTTAATAGTTAAGTCAGGATTTACATATTGTCGTCTTGGATTACGAGCTCTGGTGTAGTGACTTCTGTAGGCTGGAAATGACTTTATATGCTTGCAACGCGACTTTTGCGCTTATCAACCAAAAATGAACTTGTTCTTTAGAACAACAATCATATACATATCTTCCCGTCACTCACCTGGTAAGTTTCTCTAAAACATTTCCTAAAAATGGTAATATCAACAAACATTTTACTTGTATGTATGTTCATTCGGTTAGGCTTTGAGCACTCAGTATGTGGTTCTCCGTTCTATACTCTTCTAGATTCGAATTTTTTTTCATATAAAAAACTAAATTATACAAATTAATTAATACACTTTTTTATTTTATTGCACACTTTATTTAACAGTTTGTCCAAATTTTAAAGCCATCAAACGCTGCTTTAACCAGTGCAGTAGCTGTGCTGAAGATGTGTTGTCGCAGCGCCGAAGTTGTGTAGTCGCCGGAGGTCAGAAATAAAAAGGGCTGAAGAATAGTTTTTTACCGCACTTGTTGCGTTGAAACGGCTTCGTCTTTCGTAAAAAAAAAATTATGTGTGTGCGATTCACACACAATAGAAGTGAAACTTCAGTAAATCGACAAAAGAATGAGATGAATATATATGTGCATACATAACAAGGGTAGGATAATTGCAAAGTTTAATTGTTTATTGCATAATCTATTGCTCAAGTTCCATATTTTCAGTTTCCACAAATGATACAAGAGGTTTATGATAACTAAAATACGATACAAACATTTTAGTTTCAATTTGATTGATATATCTTTAGAATACTGCATCTATTACTGTTTTTGATCTCGTAGTTGATTGAGTGCGACTGTTACACATTTTTAAATTAAATGTTGTATCAAGAAACTCAATCAAAGGAAGCGCTGTGTCTGATGCACAATTTATGTTAAAATCCCCACTTAAAATCATCGAAATTTTATCATAATTCTTTTTGAGAACTCGCGATACCTCTGGGGTATATTTGATCAAATTTTCGTGTAGAAATTCAATAACTGGTTTTATTGGTTGGTTGGGAGAGATGTAAATTGCTACAATCAGAACAAAATCTCCGTGGTCATTTCAGATTTTACAGGCACATACATATGTATTTTTCCAACTTTCGAAAGATAAACAGACAATGATTCCTGCTGTTGTGCATTGTGATTCATTTGTGGCGTAACAACACAAGCTCTATCATTTACGTTGTGATAATTAGCTACTCCGCCTGCCCTCGTACGTAGTCTTTTGTAATTAACAACAATATTAAAATTTGGAATGTCTACAGTATCTTCATTATTTTAATATCATTTTAATTTTGAATTTTTTTTACAATTTACTTTACAATTCAAAAAAATTTATCCGTATTAAAATTGTTTTTTTTCCTATAAAACTAAATATTAAATTATTTTGTTAATTTAAGAATTATTAAATATAAGTTTAAATTAAATAAATTTTTTTTTATTTTTTTAAATCATGAATTGTAAATTAAGTACATGTTTTAAAATTAAATTTTTAAGTTTTTTCATTTATTATTATTAAATTTAAAAATTTGTTTAAATTATTTAAAATTAAATGATAAAAGTTAGTATTAATTATTGGTACTTAGAATCATTATTTACTAAAATATATCCCATTGGGACACTATTTTGTTGCTGAGAGTGGTCTAAACCAGAAAAAAATAAATAAGGTTATACACGTGGTGTATTGAGGTTATATATGTATATACTATATAGTGTAATCTATGATCAGTGTCGGGGTATGTCGACGGATGGGGCCGATTGCGGTTAATTAAAAGATATTCGTTTAGTTTTAACGTTATAAATTTCACTTTATAAATTAGGGTCTATGTATATATACGTGTGTGTATGTATCCAAGATTTCTTCTGTTGTTTCTCCTTTTTCGCCTGTTGCGTGAAGTTGGGGCGGTTGATATTCCTCTGCATTACGCCTCTATTACTTTATGTAATTTGTGGGAGTAATACAGAGGAGTATTTGTTTGGATTAAACATCCCGGCCACATTGCAGAATCTGCGCAATAATTTTAGTATTAAAAGGGTAATTGATTTGGTATTGAAAAAATTGAAATTTGTTGAGTAATTATCAGCAGTGTTCTTAGGGTTAGATGGAGCCAGTAAGGGTACAGCCTAATGCTGTATTCTGCGCTACCAATGTACCATTGTCTGGTTTAAGGAGTCCATATCTGATGATTTGTGTGTAGATATCCGCTCCAATCTCCAACATTAGCTCTTCGTTGCTATGGAATTGAGGGTCAGCGAGAACTAATTGTTCAAAGCGCATTTGCACATCGACACTTAAGTCTCGCTCATATGGTTTTTTGGGTAACTTGTTTGTTATAACTGCGTTTAATATCACAATTTTTGTGATAGGGCGGGTTATTGTGCCTTGAGCAGTTCGGATTTCAACTACTCGTGTTTTATTGTCTAAGCCGGGGAAGATCTTTTGGATTCGACCGAACTTCCATTCGTTGGGTGAAATGTTGTCGTTTCTTATAACGACTAAGTTGTTAATTTCAACATTACGCTGTGGATATTTCCATTTATATCGTTTGTGTAGTTCCTTGAGGTACTCTTCCTTCCATCTCTTGCAAATGTGCTGGTAGAGTATTTTTATTTTCTGCCATCTGTTAACGATGCTTAAGTTTGCATCCTCTAAATTGGGTTCGGCAGGGGTTAGCAATGGGGTACCTTTAAGGAAGTGTCCTGGAGTTAGAGGTTCCAAGTTTCATGAGTCGTCGCTTATGGGGCTTATTGGCCGAGAGTTTAAACAACTTTCAATGCGGGTCAATAGGGTAGTTAATTCTTCAAACGTGAATTTTTGTAATTTTGCGATCTTTTTTAGGTGGGTTTTTAGACTTTTTAGCCTGCTTCCATAATCCACCCATATGTGGAGCTCCAGGTAGGTTGAAGTGCCATGAGATATTTTAATGGCTATGAAGAGATGTAATTTGAGTTCGAAGTGCCTGTAAGAATTTACGCCGATCTTTAACTAGAAACGGTGAAGCTCCTATAAAGTTTGTTCCGTTGTCGGAAAAAAGATTGGCGGGACATCCACGCCTCGAGAAGGAACGGGAGAATGCTGCTAGGAAGGCTTGCGTAGTGAGATCATTAACGGGTTCGAGATGTATTGCTTTAGCTGAGAAGCATACAAACACACATATATGTCCTTTGGTGATTAGACATGCTCTCCCGTGTAGTTTTTGATGTCCTAGGCTCCAGCAAAGTCGATACCAGTGGCAGCAAACGGCCGGGTTAGGATGGTTCGTTCATTTGGAAGAGCTGCCATTAGTTGGGTTTGTTGAGCCTTGTTGTGTATGATGCACGTTTTGCATTGATGAATTATTGTTTCAATCAGCATTTTTGCTTTGGGTATCCAGAATTCTGTCCTTGGGAGTCGAAGAACTAGCTGATTTCCGCCATGTAACGTTGCTAAATGGGTAAATTGAGTTAGTAATTTTGTCATACGACTATTATAGGATAATAGGATAAGATGACGCTCATTATATGATAGTGCTGCGAAATTGGTTAATCTTCCGGCACTTCGCATAACTCCTTTAGCGTCAACGAATGGATTTAAAGTCAATAATGAACTTTTCTTGTGTATTTGGGTTTTACGGGTCAATGCATCATATTCTTCTCTGAAATGTGTTTTTTGGGTGTGAATAATTAACTTCATTCGGGTTGTTTTGAACTCTTCCGGGGTTATTTCATGGCTTGAGTAATCAGTTTCACGTCTCTTTAGTGAGGCATTTGCGATAACGCGAATAGCTCTGGGGAATGAGGAAAACCTTTCGAGTATATCCTCTTGGGTGGTTATCGCAAACGTCTTAACGGGTTTGAATTCAACGGTGGTGTTGTATGTTTTCTCCGTTGCTGGGAAACGCTCCTTTTCCTGTTGTAGCCATTGGGGACCATGCCACCAGAAGTTGCAATTTATTAGATCGGTGGGTGTACAACCTCGGCTTGCCAAGTCTGCAGGATTGTCTTGGCTTTCCACATGGTTCCAATTATCGACTCCCACTTTTTCGTTGGTTGCAGCTACTCGATGAGAAACGAAAGTTGTCCATGTACAGGGTGGTTTGTTTAACCAAGCGAGAACTATGGCTGAGTCAGTCCAAAAATAGTGTTTTTATTGGGTTATGTGTAGTGGAGATAGGGTAGAGTTAACAAGAACCACTCCGCAGAGTTCCAATCTGGGTAGGGATACGGTTTTAATGGGATTGACTCTTGTTTTTGACACTAAGAGAGTTATCCATATTTTATGTCCAACTAAAACCCTTATGTAAAGTTTCGCGGCATATGCTTTTTCTGAAGCATCAGAGAAACCGTGGAATTCGATGGTGGCTGTTGGGTTAAAATGAGTCCATCTGGGTATTTCAATTTTATTAATGTTTTCATAATCTTTTACGAAGCTGTTCCATCGATGAAGGGTGAGGGGCTTCAGGCTTTCTTCCCAGTCAGTTTTATCTAGCCATATTTGTTGCATAATTATTTTTGCCGTAATTATTATTGGACTTAGCCAACCAACTGGGTCAAACAATTTGACTGTGGCTGATAAAACTTCACGTTTGGTGTGTGCGGGTTTTTTCTCCATTTGGTTGACGAGGAAGAAAAATTAATCCTTTTTGGAGTTCCATCGAATGCCCAGGTTTTTGGTGTTTTCGGGTTCCGAAAGGTTGAGTGATTCCGTCTCTAAAAGATGATCCTGTGGAAGTCCTTTCAGAATGTGTGGGTCATTGGAGGTCCATTTGCGCAGAGCGAATCCTGGGGACTTCAGAGCAGAAATGAGTTCATCTCGTGCTGAATTTGCCGTGGTCAGGTCATGAGTTCCAGCTAAAACATCGTCTACATACATTTCCTATCGAAGTATTGTGGCTGCTAATGGGTGGGTTTCTTCTATATCATCGGCTAGTTTCATGAGGGTACGGATCGCTAGATACGGCGCACAATTTATGCCGAACGTGACTGTAAGGAATTCGAAGTCTTCTATTGTGCCTTCCGGTTACTTCCTATATATTATCCTTTGGAACCGAGCATGATTGGGGCCTACGAGTATTTGGCGGTACATTTTTTGAATATCCGCATTAAAAACGAATTGGAAGAATCGCCAATTTGTGATCAGAATAACAAGATCTTTCTATAAAGTAGGCCCGATATGTAAGACGTCATTCAAGCTTTTGTGATTTGACGTAGGGCAAGATGCATTAAATACCACACGCAATTTCGGTGTTATACGGTCGGGTTTAAGGACCGCGTGGTATGGTAAGTAATATTGGGTCGCTTTACCAGAAGGGTCATATTCTACTTTCTTAATTTGTCCGAGTTCCAAATATTCCATAATTGCTTTGTCATATTCTGCTTTTACTTCGGGTTTTTTAAGTAAAGCTCGTTCATTTCTGAGGAATTGGGCCAACGCTATATGTCTAGAGTATCCGATATCAATATTGTCGAGTTCTTTGAAGGGAAGGGTTACTATATAGCGCCCATCTGGATTACGACGGGTAGTTGTTATTGAAAACTTCCTCACAAATTTGGTCCGATTTGGAAACTACGGATTCTTTTGGGATTTCCTCCACCTCCCAAAAACGTGTGAGAAGATTCTCGGTCTTCACTTTATTGTGAAATGATACTATGGCGGAATTTTGGGAGGGCTGGGTTATGGGTCCGGAAAATCTTCATTGAGTAAAATAATTGGATAGATATCACTGCAGATTAGTATATCCACGGGTCTGGGTTTGTGAAATTGGGTGTCGGCTAAAGTGAATCCAAGATTTTTAGGACACTCCTTTGGATCTATGGGGTAGAAGGGTAAATTATCAGTTAGGCTATTTAGTATAAACGCCTGTGTTGATAGCTTATAATTTTTTTTAAGGTTGAGCAAAGCGTGATTTCATAAATATTCGTTGGTGTTGCTGAAACTGCATTGTTTAGTCCGGTCACTTGGGCTGATAAAGAGTGGGTGGGTATATCCAAACTTCTCTTAAGTCTTCGAGATATAAATGTGGCTTCCGATCCTGAATCAATAAGAGCTCTTGTGGAATATGGCTGGCTATTATGTTACATTTGAACCATTGCAGTACCGAGTAATATCTGCTTCCAACTTGGATTGGGTGGGTCTTGGGTTGATGATTGATTGTGTGGACTTTATAGTTGCTGTGTTGGCTTGCTGATTTGTATTTGCACTTTGGCTGGGTAGTGCGGTACTGTTTTCAGGGTTCGAACGAGTGACTTTTGGTATTTCCGGAGTGGATTCAGGTCGAAAGCTGGATTTTCTGTGTATCAGAGTATTGTGTTTTTTGCGACACTTACGACACGAGAATTTACTCACACAGTCCTTGTAGCTATGTATGTGATATGGCCAAGCAGTTATAGCAATAACCATATTTTTTGATTGTGGAGATACGTGACTCTACATTCATTGCAAAAAATTTGGGACATTCTCGAATAGGGTGCTGCTTTTTGCAGAGCTTACAGCTTTCTGTATCTATATTATGTTGAGTTAAGTTAAATTTACTATTCCTTTGAGTATTAGAGGGTCTGGCAATTGGCTTTTCAGCCACGTTTGCATGAAAAATGTTATATTTCTTTTCATCTGTTCTTTTAACTGTACCGGTGTGGGAAAGGGGTAATTTTGCTACTGAAGCTTTGAAATTTCCAACAGATTCGAGAGTTTTATAACTCGGCTCGAAGGACCAAAAATTGTCGGGGTATGTCGACGGATGGAGCGTTTGCGTTTAATTAAAAGATATTCGTTTAGTTTTAACGTTATAAATTTCACTTTAATACAGGGTGGGTCTAATCCGGACTTTTTTCGATTCGGGATTTCTAATAGTGCGGAAAAGTTGCCTTAGTACTTCCTGATTCCAATGCAACCTTTTGTTTTGAGATCGGATTGCATCTTCAACACTAAATCCGACCTTGAAATTTCGGAAATTCGCCTAAAATCGTGAAATTATCTACCTAGCGACTGAAATACGCATCTCATCGCAAAATGTATGAAACAAAATTTATTCGCCACATCAGTTGCTACCGAAATGGTACATGTGATCATGGCCGTAGGAAGAACCGTTCCCGAGATACGAGCGAAAAGGCGGCGCGCCTCAGCGCAATGTGAAAATCGGCTTGCGGCCACACTTCTTGACGTTGATTTCGCCGAGTGCTATCACTCACATTCATTTACCAACGCCAAAGGACACGTTCGGATAGGCCTCCACACAGATATTTTTTCATCGAGATCCTTCACTATTGTCGGTGATTTCGCTGAGTTCTATCAACAAAACACAGAACTCAAAATGTCTGTATCTAAATTAAATTTAGACAGAAATGTCCTGTGTTCGGCATATATCCGTACAATCTCTCTGAGTCCCAGTTACCTACTTACGCGGATGCTATTTTGTGTTATCAGTTTGAAAGATTTCGTATAGGGCGACTCCGTGGCGACAACTATGAACCTAGGAGTAAAGGGGTTACAGAAATAGTTGCAAAAAAGGTTGAAAATACTTTCAAAAAGTCATCTATTCCGATAGTTTCACACACCAGAGTTGTACAAATGCTCACCACATACCATAAGAAATTTCTGACTCTTAAACAAATGTTTTTAAGGAACCCAATAGGTTTGAGCTCTAAAAGAGACGTCCTTGTCTCGTCTGCCGGAAAATTATTTGACATCGCTGCTTGTAAATGCATTTATTTTTCTTCTTGCACTTGTCCAAAGGAAAGGAAAGTTCCTATCAATGAACAACCATTTCTCTTGGACCAGAGAACCAGAAGAATTGGTCGCATTGGAAGTGTTGATCTACCTGAAACAAAAAAGATTACAAAGAAAAATGAACGTAAAGAAAAGCTTTCAAAACGTCATTCAACATCAACACTTACCAGAAAAGTATCAGCTAGAACACGTGACCATTCAGATCAGCCAGACTCTCATACAGACGAAAACAATGTAGGTGCGTCGCACATGGATTCTTCCAAAAACGATGCTGATGATGAATTTTCTCTTCCATCCTCTAAAACCAAACAAAACACATTAGTATTAGAACACACTTCTTTAGCTGCCCAAAGATTTGGAGTAAGTAATAGAGCAGCGGCCTTGATTGTTTCATTTGCTTTTCTGGATGCCAAAAAGCAGGTTTAATAACAGAGGATCAGGCTAGCTTTGTCACCGACAAATGCAAGATTAGTCGCGCAAAAAAAAGTTTTGGAGTTAAGCTCCAAAGTACCGAAAGTATTGACTCTGTATATGGGCTGTATTTTGACGGCCGCAAAGACAATACACTTACACAAGTCAGCGAAGGTGAAAAGTACTACCGCGACACTGTCAAAGAGGAACATCTTTCACTTATAGCGGAACCTGGTTGTCATTACTTTGGCCACGACACCTCTCCTTCCGGGTCGGCTGAGGATGAGACGCAAGCTATATGGCAACATTTACAAGACAATTCAGTTGATGTGGAACATCTAGAAGTTGTCGGTGGTGATGGCATCAACACGAACACAGGTTGGAAAGGTGGAATCATTCGGAAACTAGAAGAAAGAATAGGTAGGCCATTACAGTGGGTTTTTTGTCTTCTACATTTCAACGAACTTCCATTACGTGCTCTTTTCGAACACATAGATGGTGTCTCAAAGAGTCCAAATACATTCTCTGGTGACATAGGTAAACTGCTCCCTGATTGTGAGAGGTTGCATGTTTTCAAATTTGAAAGTTTTCCATCCTGCCAATTACCTTCTGAGGTTATTAATCCGACCCAACTTAGCACAGAGCAAGCTTATCTCTATAAAATATCAGAAGCTGTTATTTCCGGTCAATGTTCCTCAGATTTAGAATTCTGAGATTATACATTTCTAGTGACAAACCAACAAAGGATAAAGTTTTTGGTCAAGTACATACTAACAGTTTACTCACCTTTGTGGTTCTCAATAAGATTCAGCAGTTCAATCAAAGATGGCTCGCGCCATCTCTATGCTGCGATTCAAAGGTCGAGATACTTACCTGCTAAACTGCGCAAGGTTGTCGGTTCATCCATTCAACAGAATGCTTTCTTTGCTCTTCCAGAAAACATTCTCCTTAGTATGATGACTGACGAACGGATAGAAGTCAGAAAGTTGGCCCTTGACCGTCTTCTGACAGCCAGAGAAGCAGAGTCTGACACTGTAAATGGAAGGGTTAGATGTAATAAAGTGCCAAAGCTGAATTTCAAAGCTAATAATTATTACGATATGATTAACTGGAAGGCTATTACCTTGACTATTCCACTAGGAGGATGGAGTCATGTGGCATAAAGGCAGCTACTTTTCGTGCTGACGGTGGGCTTTCATCTTTCACACAATACGCTCGACAGAACCTTATATGCGATGTTGAGGAGGCTAATCCCACGGTAGTTGGCGCAGATTGTGGGGTCTCCTTTTTTATGGATTGGGCATAGCACACTTAAATTCCAATCGTTGGGCATACTTTCGTCCGACCATATTTTGCAAAGAAGCTGATGCATGCACCTTATCAGCTCTTCGCCGCCGTGTTTGAATAGCTCGGCCGGCAATCCATCGGCCCCTGCCGCTTTGTTGTTTTTCAGGAGGGCAATTGCTATTCGAACTTCTTCATGGTCGGGCAATGGAACGTCTGCTCCATCGTCATCGATTAGGGTATCGGGTTCGTTTTCTCCTAGTGTTGTGAGTTCACTGCCATTCAGTAGGCTGGAGAAGTGTTCCCTCCATAATTTAAGTATGCTCTGGGCATCGGTAACTAGATCACCTTTGGGGGTTCTACAAGAGTATGCTGCGGTCTTGAAACCTTCTGTAAGCCGCCGCATCTTTTCGTAGAATTTTCGAGCATTGCCCCTGTCGGCCAGCTTATCAAGCTCTTCGTACTCACGCATTTCGGCCTCTTTCTTTTTCTGTCTACAAATGCGTCTCGCTTCCCTCTTCAACTCTCGGTATCTATCCCATCCCGCACGTGTTGTGGTCGATCGTAACGTTGCGAGGTAGGCAGCCTGTTTTCTCTCCGCTGCGACACGGCACTCCTCGTCGTACCAGCTGTTCTTTTGCGCTTTCCGAAAACCAATGGTTTCGGTTGCAGCTGTACGTAAGGAGTTTGAAATGCCGTCCCACAGTTCCCTTATACCGAGTTGTTGACGAGTTCTCTCAGAGAGCAGGAGTGCAAGCCGAGTAGAAAAACGTTCGGCTGTCTGTTGTGATTGCAGCTTCTTGATGTCGAACCTTCCTTGTGTTTGTTGGCGTGCGTTTTTTGCTGCACAGAGGCGGGTGCGAATCTTGGATGCAACAAGTATAGTGGTCCGAGTCGATGTTAGGACCACGGAGCGCACGCACATCTAACACACTGGAGACGTGTCTTCCGTCTATCACAACATGATCGATCTGGTTGGTGGTTTGTCGATCCGGAGACTGCCAGGTACCTTGATGAATCTTCTTATGCTGGAATCTGGTACTACAGATAACCATATTTCGGGCCCCGGCGAAGTCGATCAGCCTCAACCCATGTAGGGATGTTTCCTCGTGGAGGCTGAATTTACCGACCGTAGTGCCAAAGATACCTTCTTTGCCCACCCTGGCATTGAAGTCGCCAAGCACGATTTTGACATCGTGGCGGGGGCATCTCTCATAAGTGCGCTCCAAGCACTCATAAAAGGCATCTTTGGTCACATCGTCCTTCTCTTCCGTCGGGGCGTGGGCGCAAATCAGCGATATGTTGAAGAACCTCGCTTTGATGCAGATTGTGGCTTGACGTTCATTCATAGGAGTGATGATAGTCCTCGACGACTGAGTCTCTCTCCCACCGCGAATCCAACACCAAACTTGCGCTCCTTTATAGGCCACTGTAGTAAATGCCACAAGGATCTATTTGTCTCTGTCCTTGTCCCGTCATCGCATTTCTTATACGGCGGTGATGTCAGCCCTTATTTTCGCAAGGACATCAACCAGCTGGGCAGCGGTACCTTTCCAATTAAGGACCGGTCATTCCAGGTGCATGCCCTCAAATCTTAGTCTTTAATTTGTTTGCCATGGTCGTCATCAGAAGGGGGGTCACTTATCCGAGGCTTGTTATTTCCTTTCATTGGGGGTGTTTTATTACGTAGCGGGTCCCAAACCCAGTGCACAACCCTAAGTAGGGAATATTTCGCCTTCTCACTTTAGCTCGCCTTTAAACGGATGTTCTTAGGCTACCAAGAGGATACTTGGTCAAAGACCGTGAGTCGTGAGCTGCTTGAGTCATATGTAAAAGAATCGTTTCTGGCCACTCCCAAGTGAATGGCGATCAGAGAACTTTCCTCACTTGCGTGAACTTCGACACATGACTCCATCCTCCGGAAAATCCTCCAGAAAAGAAATATTTACACTTACCATTTATTACATCAGTCACATTAACACTTATATTTAAACATCTATTTTGATTGTTCAATAATTGTTTTTTACGTGCACAAAACTCGCGACTACGTTCTGTTGAACTTTTTCCTGAATTTTTTTCATATTAATATTATTTTCATTCTTTTTGCGTCGATAGTGACGACACATTTTGGCATTAATTTTTGGCATCTTATAAAATTTATTATGTAGCACAAAATATAAAAGTACTCACAAAGACACAGTTAAATCAGAGAACTTAAAGCACAAAGAAGGTGCAGGTTGACAGCGAACATTTGTTAGATTTATAGTGAGGAATTCACCTCACAAGCATAGAATTCTTACTATGAAATGTTAACATTTTTAACAGTTCTCCAAATATTCAATAGAAAATATGAAGAGAAATAAATATATATGGGCCATTCCATCAATTGGCGACATGGTTTTGTACCCGTGGTTCTCCGATTTTGACGAAACTTTAGAATATCATAATATAGACTAAAATAAGAATATCTGTAAACTTTTTAGTGGCCAAAGTTGCTCCATTGTTTTTTGGCGGGCACTTCAAATTGAGATCAAACAAAAAAATGACTTTATCTTTTATTTTTTTACGACCTCAAAATTGAGTGAAAAAAATTTTGAAGTTATCCATTTTTATGTAAAAAAATATCAGCTTTCTGATAAAAATATTTTCAAAATCCAAAAAAAAATTCAAAATCCAAAAAAACTATGTTTTTTCCGAAAATCCCGCATTTTGTGCTCTTCCCCACTTTTTTTTCAAAATTGACTTTTCCATTCGATTCCTCGTTAAATTTTACATAAGAATCAGTTTTCAAAAATATGGGACTCTGATCCCATGAACAGCAAAAAAAATTCAAAGTTGACGCTCGAAATCCAAAAAAAAAACATTATTTTCCAAAAAATCCGGTTTTTCGTGCTTTTTCACCAACTTTTTTTCAAAATTGACTTTTCCATTCGATTCCTCGTTAAATTTTACATAAGAATCAGTGTTCAAAAATATGGGACTCTGCTCCCATGACCAGCAAAAAAAATGAAATTGAGTGAATTGAGTGAATTGACTTGATTGTGTTCTTTGCACGACTGTTTGCTCTGATTTTATCACATTCGTTGCAGCTCTCTGTTATGTACATATGTACGTATACGCCAATTGTTGTTCTACAGTGTGCTGTAGTACCGGCAAATAATTGGTGAGCGCAAGTCGAGATGTTCGATTCTCTTAAGAGTTCCTGCACAGTCGTCCAGTGACTTTGATGTTTTTTCCACAGTCTTCCACAGCATTCTTTCGTAGTGATATGTAGTATCTGTTTATTATATGACACTGGATGAAAAACTTTTCTTTTAGAAATAATCTTAGGTCTAGGATACTTAACTATTTTAACATGGTTGTTATGATAGAGTTTTTCATTTGTTGAGAGACTCGGCTTTTAATATTAGTTCTAAGGCAATTGGAAGGATAATATTATCTATGCCAGTAATGACAGCCCTATTTCTTGCCAAAATGATTTCGTAAAGGTGCCCGGTACTTATTTCTTTCGGTTTCTGTTTTTTTTTTTCAAATTTCATTTACTGCGTTAGCTAATTCGATATTTTGTTCCCGGACTTTTGAGTTTATTACTATTTGCCGAAGTCGAGGTATTATTTAGTTAACAAAGATTGTCTTTATGAACTTTCCCACCAAACAATGCAACAATGCACAGAACAACACAACATAACAAACGGAGGCCTGTATATTGGTGGAATGTGGAAATTTCCACGCTGAGAAAGCTTTATCACTCAGCTAGACGGCGTCTACAGCGTAATCAGGTTGAAACCAACGAAAATCGCCTAAGAGATGAATTTAAAAGCCACAAGAAGCTCCTAAAGTCGGCAATTATCCGGAGCAAAAAGTCATGTTTTGAGAAGCTCTGTAAAGAAGCAAACATTGACTCCTAGGGAACTGCTTACAAAATCTGTATGTCAAGATTTAGAAATAAGCAGCAGCAACCGAAAGATGCATCTTATGGGAAAAGTCGTTGAAACATTATTCCCAAAACACGACCAGATTTCATATGAAAAGCGACAAAATGAAGCCGCAGAGTCACCCCCGTTAGTCACAGAGGAAGAGCTCCTGGCCATAGCAAAGAAAATAAAAGATAACAGAGCACCTGGATTAGCTGGCATACCTAATATAGCCCTGAAGGAAGCTATAAGCTCAAAACCTCAATTGTTTGCTAAAATGTACAATGCTTGTATAAAGGAAGAGGTGTTTCCCGACTCGTGGAAAGTAAAACGTTTGGTTCTGCTCCCAAAACCAAAGAAGTCACCTGAAGAACCTTCATCGTACCGACCTTTGTGTATGCTCGACACAATGGGTACAGGATACGAAAGTATAATACGAAACCGCTTGGAGTTAGTAATTGTTAAAGTTGTGATATGATTTAACACAGTGGAATAAAACAATCTGTTTAGCGTGAAATACAAACCGGAAGAGAGAGGACATATTTATTCCTTAATTCAGCATAAACATATGATATTACCGAGTTGTATTTATTAGTACAAAGGGTCGCTTTTTATTTACTTCAACACTTTTCCTGAACGACACTTTTATAATAAATATTTATAAATTAACTTTTGTTCTTTACATTTCATGCATACATTTTGATACATAGTTTCGTTTTTTAAATAATAGCAAAGAAAACATTTTTTATTTTAATTTTTAAAAAGTCCAAGTGACTTACAAATATTAAAATGATTTCCTTTAGCAATACCTTTTGTCAAAATGTCTGCTAACATCTCGTTCGTTGGAATATAAATCAATTTAATCTTACCGCTTTCTAGATGCTGCCGAATAAATTTTCCTTTTATATCCACATGTTTTGTACGAGGTGAATATGAGTTATTCAAGGCCACTTGTATAGCACTTTTATTGTCACAGTAAAGTACCATACCTTTTACCATAACTGATGTCAATTCAGACTGTAGACGTATTAACCAAGTTGCTTCTTGAGTAGCTGATGTCATGGCCATGAATTCGGCTTCTGTCGATGATAAAGCAACAGTACGCTGCCTTCGTGTGCACCAGGATATCGGACCACCCTGAAGCTTAAACATATAGCCCGTCGTAGATCGTCTTTCGTCAAGATCACTAGCCTAATCTGCGTCACAGTATCCAGTGAGATCATTTACTTCCCTGCTATACACAATTCTGCTGTCAATGGTACCTTTTAGATAACGCATTACACGTTTTACCGCAACCCAGTGTGCTTTTCCTGGATTTGTAGAAAAACGACTCAGTAGATTAACTGCAAAACTGATGTCAGGTCGAGTTATTTGTGAGGCGAATAACAAGCAACCAACAGCCTGCATATACGGTACTTTTGACATTTCATGCTGCTCTGCTTTATCTGTTGGACACATTTCATTACTCAGACGTTGATTTAAGTCGATTGGTGTCGCAACCGGATTGGTGCTAGACATTCCGAAACGATTCAGCATATCGAAGATATATTGCGATTGATCTATTTCTATAGTACCCTTTGTAGTATCTCTTGTAACACGTATACCAAGTACTGAGGATACTTCACCAAGATCTTTCATATGAAATTCTGATGAAAGTTGTTCCTTTAACGCTTTCATACTTTTCTCGTCCCTTGAAAACAACAGAACATCGTCAACATACACAGCTACAAATAGCATCGAATTACCCTTTACTTTGTAATAAACACATTGGTCTACATTGCTTCGCAGAAGACCTAACTTCAGCAGAACGTTGTTAAATTTCTCGTTCCACAATCGACTGGACTGCTTCAGTCCATATAAGGATTTCAACAGCTTACACACACGCCCAGTGTTGTCATCAAAACCGTCAGGTTGCACCATATATATTTCATCATTTAACTCAGCATCCATTGATGTACTAACATGTCGTTCCGTGCAGCTAACGCCAATAAAAAACGTAATGACGTATATCGAACTACAGGAGCAAATGTTTCTTCATAATCAACACCTTTTGTCTGATTATTTCCTTCGATCACTAATCCAGCTTTACGTCGTATCACTTCACCATTACTGTTCATTTTGGTTTTGAATACCCACCTAGATTTAATGGCTTTCTTACCAACAGGTAATTGTACTAAAAACCACGTTTTGTTAGAATGGAGAGAGTCTATTTCAGCTTGAACTGCCACTTTCCACTCATCTGCATTTTCACTAGTCATAGCATCAGTTAGATTTTGAGGATCATTTGATACAAAGTCAGTTACACAAAAATTACAGCTATCTTTCTTGGCCGCGATTCTTTTCGAACGCCTTAAGATATGATTGCCCAAAACTTTAATTTCATCGGAGTCATTTACACTTTCATATTCAGATGAATCAGCGTCTGCCTTATTATTCACTAACTGACTGTCGCGTTCCGTTTGCATGTTTTCAACCATTGTTGTTTCTTTACTCCCTACCTCTTATGAATCGTCAATGTTGAAAGATTCACACCCGTCAGGAATTTCACAACAATAGTCCGTTTCAATTACATTTTTTTGTTTTTGTTTCAATAAAAACAACATGACGACTTATTACAATATTTTGCGTTTTCGGATTGAACAGTCTATATTTGAACGCATTACAATAACCCATCATTATGCATTCAATCGATTTATCATCCAGCTTCTTTCGCTTTTCACTTGGCACATGCATCATGGTTTTACAGCCAAACACTTTTAAAAACTTTAAGTTAGGTTTTTTACCAGTCCACATTTCATAGGGACTTTTCGCGTGTGATCCGAACGGAACTCTATTTAATATATACGCAGCTGTATTCGCCGCCTCTGCCCAAAATTTTTTATGCAAGCCAGAATCAATTAGCATACACCGCACTTTTTCGATAATTGTTCTGTTTAGTCTCTCAGCAACACCATTTTGCTCAGGTGTATACGGTGATGTTTTTTGATGTATAATTCCTTCTGAATCATAAATTTTTTAAAATTTTCATTCACAAACTCTGTGCTATTGTCCGATCTAAATACTTTTATTTTTCGCGAACACTGATTTCCAATCATTTTTTTGAATTTTACAAATTCAGCAAACACTTCTGATTTGTGCTTGATTGGCACCACAAACAGCTTATGCGAAATATCATCTGCGAATGTCAACAGAAAACGAGAACCAGAAAACGATTTTACCGAAAATGGACCCATTACATCCGAATGTATTAAATCGAGAAAGTTTTCTGCCCGAGTAACACTGCTTTTAAAGGATGCACGCGTTTGCTTTCCTTTCACACAGACTACGCATTTCTCCGTATTAATTTTTCCAAAGTTGATACCATCAGAAATACATTTTACTTTTTTCAAATATTCTTCACATATGTGCCCCATTCTTCTATGCCATAAATTATAATCGTCACAAGTTAAAATGCATTTTGATTTGGCGAGTCACGATTGAACTCAATATTACAACTTAAACGATACAGATCATTTACAATATTTGCGGTGGCTATCAAATTATTATCATTGTTGTAAATTTTGCATTTATCGCCTTCAAACACTACTTAATTTCCATATTTTGTCATTTGTCGTACTCAACGTTTTTTACAACAGCATTTGTCTTTATTTTATTAGCAAATAAGCACATATTCACGTCGCCTTTTGAGTTAACTGTAATTACTTCATTATTCGCAGTTAGAATGTTTTTATTTTCTATCTTTACTTCATTTACAATCATTTCACGATTTTTTGTCATATGTGAAGTAGCACCCGAATCAACAAACCAATCATCTTTATTACGAATGTCATGAGAAAGTAAACATGCGAAAAGAATATTTTTGTTTCTTGTATTGTTATAATTTTGCTTAGTCTTATTAGGACAATCACGAGCAAAATGACCAATTTTCTTACAAGAATTACATCGAAACTTATTAGAACTCACTTTCGAATTTGATTTTTCTTTCGAATATAGCACATTCTCACCACTCTTATTTGAATTATCAAATTTTACGTCTTGCAACAGAAGATTTTTTACACTATCGATGGTGAGTTTCTCTTTCGTATTTTCAACGGCAAGTACGAGTGGGCGAAATTCGTCCGATGGACCTGCTAACATTAACGAAGCTGTTAGCTCATCGTCTATATTGAGACCAGCGTTTCTGACTTTAAGTGACGTCATCACAACAGCATTCACGTATTCTTGCACTGATACATAGTCACTAAGCTTGCACTACACTAATTGCTTTAAAAGTTCTACCTTGCGCGTAAGACCCGTGTCTTCGTACGCACAGAACAATGCATTCCACGCTTGATATACCGTATCAGCTGTGGCAATATGAGAAAAATTATTCGGTTCTATCATTAAAGTTATTTCAGCCAATGCACGCTCATCACACTCTTTATCTTTGTCCGAAATTTCTGCAGGTAGTTCTTTTTCAACTACCCTCCAGCAGTTTTTTATCACTAGATATGATTTCGCGTGGCGCTTCCAAATATCAAAATTTGCACGCCCTTTCAATTTTTCGAACGGGAAAGCTACCGCGGTTGTCGCTATTTTTTGAAGCAACAAAATCCGAAATTATTTCGTTAAAAATAATTAATCTGCGTTTAACAAATACCAAAACGTTTATTTTACACGATTCCCGAAAAATTTTCTATTTTATTTTGTGTCATAGGCCCATAACCTGTTAAAGTTGTGATATGATTTAACACAGTGCAATAAAACAACCTGTTTAGCGTAAAATACAAATCGGAAGAGAGAGGACATATTTATTCATTAATTCAGCATAAACATATGATATTACAGAGTTGTATTTATTAGTACAAAGGGTCGCTTTTTCTTTACTTCAACAGTAATCCATAAAGCCGGCGGACTATCAGAGAGACAATACGGCTTTATAAAAAAGAGATCAACTATTGACGCGCTACGAGAAGTCGTCGATACTGCGAAATGTGCAGTAAGTGGGAAAAGATGGAAAGGTGGCACGAAAAAGTACAGCGCGCTGATCACGTTGGATGTCAAGAATGCGTTCAACACGGCAAAATGGGCACATATAATCAAAGACCTGGAAAAAATTCGCGCTCCAGATTACCTCATAAATATTATAACGAGTTATTTTAAAAACGGAAGGCTGATTTATGATACGAACGAAGGAGCCAAGAACTACTCTATCTCGAGTGGAGTACCCCAACGGTCAGTGTTAGGCCCGCTGTTATGGAACCTCATGTATGACGGGGTGCTAAGAAGGCAGCAACCAAAAGAGGTGAAACTAATAGCATATGCGGATGATCTCATAGTGGTAGCAGTGGCAAAACAATTAGTCGACCTAAGAAGCAAATGCAATGAGTGCGTAAATGATCTACGGCACTGGTTCTCTTCTGTGAGTCTGGAACTGGCGGAGCAAAAAGCTAAAGTTTTACTTATAAGCACCAAGAAGGTAGAAGAGCAAATAGAGCTCACCATAGGGGAGTGCAAGATTACTTCGCAGCCGCAGCTGAAGTATCTGGGGGTAATATCGGATTATGAATTAAAATTCAAAGAACACCTAGAGTATTCCTCCAGTAAAGCAAACAAAATTTACAATGCACTATCGGGAATGATGACCAAACAGGCTGTGTGCGTTACAGCCGGCGATTCTTGGTAGCGAAAGCAATGAGTTCCGTAATACTGTACGCAGCACCATTATGGATAAAGCCAATGAATATAAAAGCGTATGCTAAACAAATAATCGCAGTGCATAGGCTTTCTGCACTTTCGTAATAAGTGCTTTCCGGACTACATCAACAGACGCAGCTGAAGTATTAGCCAGCATGCCGCCCATTGACATCCAGGGAGATGAACTCAAGCGTTTATATCATCTATCAGCGCCAGCAGCAGTATCAGCAAAGACCGAGGAGAGGAACAAGAGCATTAAAATGTGGCAGGAGCGGTGGAATTCCTCATCCAAAGGGCGTTGGACCCACCGACTTTACCGGACATCCACTTGTGGATAGACAGACGACATGAGGACCTAGACTTTTATGTCACCCAAATACTTTGTGGACATGGGTGTTTTAGAAGCTACCTCTTCAGATTCCACAATGACATCAGTCCGAACTGTCCGACGTGTACAGAGCATATAGAAGACTCTAAACATGTATTATTTTATTGCCCTAGATTTTCTAATATAAGGGAAAAACTAAAATCCACACCCGGTGGTAGTCTTACAGTCGATAATTTAACGACACTCATGTGTCAGTCGACTGATAAATGGAAAGCTGTCAGCGAAGCGTTCCATAATGACAAATCGGAGACTTTTTTAGGCATCCGTCAGTCCGCACGATAGAGGAGACTTAAATGTCCTGTCCCTCCCACGAAGAAATACTTAATCGGTGGTCCCGTGGGAGAGTCTTGAGTTGGGAGTAGGTCAGATTTAGCGGATTAAAGTTCCGCACTCAGTCGCATAAGTGTATGTACAGTGAACAGACAAGTATTTATTCTGTGATCAACTATAGCAAAAGGAAAAAAAAAAAGAAAAAGTGAAACGAGCAGTGTTTACTCGAGTAGAAGACGAAATGTCTTCATCTAAATTAAGAAAACTTTCGGACACTGATAACCCAAGTGTGAAACATGGGAAAAGGCGAAATTATTGGACGCCTTTACAAGCTCTAGAAGATGAAGACATTGATGCAGAGCATAGTGAAAGTGCCCAAAATAATACACCGCCAAAAGCTGTTCTTCCGCCTATCAAGGTGTTAGTGCAAGATATTGACTATATTAGCAAAGGCATATCAGATTTTTTTCTTGAAGAAAATATCAATAGGCATAAAAATTCTTAGTGAGTCAAATGAATCATTCGTCAAAATCAAAGAAGTGTTAAAAGAAAACTCATGTCAATTCTTTACACATGACCTTAAAAATGAAAAGTCATTTACTGCTGTTCTTCATGGCCTCGAAAATAAAACGACAGGTGAAGTGAAAAACGAACTAATCTCCATTGGATTAAAGTGCAAAGAGGTCAAAATGGTTACTAAATCATTTGAACACTATAAAGACACTATTTATATAGTACATTTTGAGCGCAGTTCGGTAAAATTGCAAGATTTGAAAACTCAAGTAAAATCACTATTTCGTGTTATTGTAAGATGGGACTACCAACGCAAGATAAAAAACAAAATAATTCAGTGTCGCAACTGCCAAATGTACGGGCACGGCGAACGTGGATGCTTTGTGAAACCAAATTGCGCGAACTGCGCTGGAAAACACAAAACTTCGGACTGCACCTCTACGGAAAGAGTGCGATGCGCAAACTGCAATAGCAATCACAAATCAAATGACGCCACGTGTCCAAATCGGGCTATGTATTTACGCATCAAAGAGAAGTATAATAATTCTCCAGCATCTCATTCTCGGCCTTTACAAAAAGCGCGAATGCAAGCAAAGCCAGACTTTTCTCTTTCACAATTTCCACCTCTCTCTGGGGAGCGTTCGATGATCGCTGCTGGAACAACAACAACACCACAGAATTGGCGTTCACCCTGTAGTGCAACATCAGATGATATAATAACAATAGCCTCTTTACTGAAAAAGAGATCACTGAGCTAACTTTTGAGCTTATACTAAAATTAAGAGAGTGTAAAACTAAACACGAACAATTTAATACAATTGCACAATTAACAATTAGGTTTCTGTATTCTACTCCTAAGTAATGAATACATCTAAGTTGAAAGTAATATTTTGGAACTGCCGTAGCATCCGCAATAAATTTATGGAACTATTTAATTATTTAGTTAAAAACGATATTGAAATTTGTATGCTCTCTGAAACGTGGCTAAAGCACTCAGACAAACTTTATCACCCTAGTTACGTTTGTGTACGTAAGGACAGAGAAATGAGGGAAGGTGGAGGTGTTGCCATATTAGTTAAGAAATCTATTATCTTTACTGTAGTACCTAATATAAATACCGAAGTAGTGGAAAGTATCGGAATTGAAATTATTTCATCAGAAAATAAAAAAGTTAAACTTTTCAGCTCTTACTTTCCCGGGGGTGCTAATACCCAGGAACTTAAAAATAAATATAAAAAAGATTTGAGAAAACTCTTCGGAGTCAACGGATATTTCATCCATTGTGGGGATTTTAACAGCAAGCACCGGGATTGGGGATGCTCGAGAGCAAACGCATGGGGGAATATTCTACACGAATTCACAACATTCTTTCCAATAGCAGTATCATATTCAAACTACCCTACGTATGTACCATCGTCCAGCAGGTGTGCACCATCGAATATAGATTTGGTACTATCAAACATTTCCAGCCATTTAACACAACCAACAGCGCTAAATGAATTCTTTTCTGATCATTTGCCTGTTAAGTTTGTTCTTAATTTAAGTTTCACGCAGCTTGAAAATCTTGAAATTGACTACAATAAAACGAATTGGAAAGTTTATCGTCGCTCCATCAGAAATGCTCTGCTTAGTCTACCTACAAATCTCCAACAAGTTAATTGCTCTGAGGAAGTTGATAAAAATATAGAAACCTTTTATGACAGCATAAATACCGCAATTCAAAGTTCTGTACCTTTTAAGAAAGCCCAGAAAACTTTCTTAAAACTACCTGGTTTTATATTAAACCTAATAAAAATTAGAAATTACCACCGTAGGCAATGGTGTAGATACAGACAACGTTATAATCATGAATTAGCGGGTTTATACTCCACAAAAATCCGTAATGAAATCTTCAAATTCAGAAATGAATCTTGGAAAAGAAAGCTTAGCTCACTTGAAAGTAGAAGTAAGCCCTTCTGGAACATCTGCAAAATACTACGCAAAAAACATACACAAATCCCTCCTCTACATAATCAGGATAAAATCATTGTTAACAATAATGAAAAAGCTAACCTCTTCGCTTATAAATTCCTTGAAAATCACAAAGTGTCAACTCAACTTAGCACACCAATGCAGGAAAATTTGGTTACCACAACATTAACACAACTTACTTCGTCACCATTAGACACTCCTGAGTCTGAATTTGTAGACAAAAAATATGTTGAAGATTTAATTCGTAGAGCCCCACTAAGAAAATCAGCGGGTCATGATGATATTAAAAATATTATGTTAAGATATCTGCCTACAGAAGCCATACTGTATTTCACGTTTATAATAAACTCTTGTCTAAAATTGCAATATTTTCCTCGCACCTGGAAGACTGCAAAAATCATACCAATCCGAAAGCCTGGTAAACCAATTAATATTACGGAAAGTTATCGACCAATTAGTCTTCTAAGTAGCCTTAGCAAAATTTTTGAAAAAGTTATTCAACAAAAAATGTCTGTATTTATAAATCTTAATCAAATATTACCAAATGAACAATTTGGATTTAGACAGTTTCACAGTACAACGCACCAGATTAAACGTATCTCTAATCATGTAAAGTCAAACTTCGAAAACAAAAAGTCAACTGGTCTAATATTACTGGACGTTGAAAAAGCATTTGACACAGTGTGGCATAATGGTCTTATACATAAATTAGTTAATTTTCACTTTCCATTGCATCTTATAAAAATAATTCAAAGTTTTTTGACCAATCGCTATTTTTGTGTGTGTTTAAATAATGAATACTCCGACATGATCCAACTACCGGCTGGAGTTCCGCAGGGATCAGTACTTGGCCCCTTGTTGTATACACTATACTGTTCCGATTTCCCAAGAATTGAAAATTGTCATTATGCTATGTATGCCGACGACACTGCAATTTTCTATTCGCATGAGTTTGGCAATGACATAGTAACTAAGTTACAGGGTGCACTATACAACATTTCAAACTACATGAAAAGATGGAAAATTAGAATTAACGCTAGTAAAACACAAGCTATCTTTTTCACTAAAAAAAGGAGTCCTTGCTATTTACCAAGCTCAAGGCTCAAACTGGAAAATCACGAATTACCTTGGGCCAGCTCTGTGAAATATCTTGGTGTTACTTTTGATAAAAAAATTACATATAGTGAACATATAAAACACATACAAGAGAAAGTCAACATAGCTATAAAAATGCTGTACCCTTTGATTAATAGAAAGTCTAGTATGAGCAAAGAAAACAAATTAGTAATCTATAAAACAGTTTTCCAATCCATAATTTTATATGCTTGCCCTGCATGGGGCACAGCCGCTGCGTCGCATTTAAAAAAACTGCAAATAAGTCAAAATAAAATCCTTAAAATGATGCTTGATCTTCCTTGGGATTTCTCTACCATAAGACTTCATAATCATTCTAACATCAAACTAATATCAGAACAAATTCAATTATTGACTGACAGATTCGTGATACGTTGTGCTTTCTCTGACAATATATTAGTATCTAATCTACATCCATAATAATTTAGTATTTTCACCATTTAGTTGAACAATACAAACTAGTTTGTAAGATTTATAGCAGAGGTTTTTATATAGTAGTAGTTTCCTCTGAAATACCTTTTATAGAATAAATAAAATCTGTGATAACAAAAAGAAGAATGTTGTAGAATTAAGGTATATATACCATATTCTGTGAATTGTACACTATTTAAGTTTATTTTCCTACCTAATAAAGAATTTGAATTTGAAGTTCCGCACTCCGGCTTTCGATGCTTCCCTCTACTATAAAAAAATAAAAAATAAATAAAAATAACACCCTTATTCTTAAAGTATAGTTCAGATCTTCCTGAACGACGCCTTCTACGTGCAAAGGCGTTTGAACTCTCTCTCCTACCGCAAATTTTCTTGCTATTCTATTTCTGTTTGAGTTTTTAATGTTTCCTTCTGAGCTTTTTCCACCTTATCCTTGGCTGCAGTTTCACCTAAATTTTAAAGCTATCAAACATTGTTGTGACTGGTGCAGTCGCCGTGTTGTTGAAGTGTTGTCACTGTGCTGAAATGTGTTGTGGCCGGAGGTCTGAAATAAAAAGGGCTGAAGAATAGTTCCTTACCGCACTTGTTGCGTTGAAATGGCTTGGTGATTTGTAAAAAAGTATATCTCAGAAAAAGTTTTTCTTTAATTGTGTCGTCACACCGTCATAACTTATTCTGTTTGTTCACACATTCGTCTATATGTACATAACAATTAGCAACAATTTATTTAACAAGTACTCTATTATAGGTATTGATTATTTTCCTTATCATTTTATGTTTACATAGAGCACTGCGCTTCGATGGATGTGCCGCACGTTTTAAGAGCGGAAGGAGGACAAAAAAAATCAATATCTTTGAAATGGCATGAATAAACAAACAATTTTGTTGAAGATTGTTAAAGATGAATATTTTCTGCGTTGAGTCACATACTTTTCATTTCAAAATTTGTGATTTTGCGAAATTCCCCTGCATCACTTGACGTTCTTTGACCCATATATCATTTGAGTTTATTTGGGTCGAACATTTTTTAATATAAAATGCTTATTGAAGTCGTTCGAGAAAGACATTACAATTAAGAACCGTTCCGTAATTAAAAATACTGTAGTTGATTACGCGTTATCGTTAATATAAAAATAGTTAATTAATTTTGGTGTTCGGTACACTTTGTTCTTTTTTTCTTTCCTTCTAAGGATACGATTCGCTTTTATACAAAATCTAGTTATTTAAGTAGGTATGTTAAATCGAAGGCTTACGCCGATCAACCAGCAATGATCGAAGTGCTACAAACGTATATTTCTGAGAAAAAATGTGATATATTTTTCATGCACGGAATCACAATTAATTATGTTTCAATTTTGCATATAACATGACAGGAACTTGTCTCCACCAGCTGCTTCTGGATTAAAATGAACGCTGAAACGGAGCTGCAAATACCAAATCAACAGTTAGGCTCACGGACGACTACTGTTATTATCTCTCTATATACTCTCTTCTAAACTCTATCACTAAACGTTGGACATATAGGGATCTATTATTGGTGCAGACTTTTTGTTACATTTTGGCATCTTTCCCGACCCCAAGAACTGGCTTAACGACTCGACAACTGGACTAAAAGTCGCTTGTAAGTTACCAGTAACCAACATCTCTTCTGGAATGAAAGTACTGCTCGTCCACCTTATAAAGACAGATAAGCTAAAAAAGTTCCTTAATCTGACAATGTCCGAAGAAACCTGCCAATTAACAAAACTTACGATGCACCACCAGATATCTACTACAGTGGAATCTCCTGTTAAGGCCTGAATACTTATTGCCGACAAACCAAAAATTGCTAAGACAAATTTCGACAAAATATTATAAATAGGAATCGCTCAACGTTCGAAGAGCTATTGGTCATCTCTGTTTCACCTGGATAATGGCGACCTTGTGGAAATTATCAATGACTTATCGCGACCCATATCTTGTTCGTATTATCGAAGGCTTTACTTATAATTTCCGAGTATGCCTTCGGCACTTTTCTTCAACAAAGACGCGAAATGAGATCAATTTGCTTTCTTTAGCCGAAAGTTTCAGCTCTCTCTGAGGAAACACCGTCTATACGACCAACCAAGTCAAGTAGGCTGACCATTTAACATTCTATACTGAAATGAACCAATTTAATGGCGACGTTCCTAGAGGTCTTACTCGGCCATAAGTTTCTACGACACTCTCCATAGCATTAGTTATTTGAGAGTACAAGCCTCCACCAAATTGTTAACGCAACGACATGTTTGGGCCCGCATTATGCGTAACTGCCGATTGTGGACCCGAACATGCCTATATTTCTAACGAAATAAGGTGTTCACCACGTTTTCTATCCCGTACAAGACGTTGCAGACATTTGTCAACGTAGGCATTATCAAACCATACGTAGCATAAAGAGAGTATCGTAACTGCGGAACAGTCATCCATCATTTCACCAGGTCAGGCATTTCCTATCTACTTTCCGACGGGGTTGAATGGCAGTAAGCAGAATAATTACGGTGCATACAATACAACGCTACTTACATTAATTTTATCGGAGTCATGTGAGCCAGGAACATCCCGACTTTCGTAGTTACCATACCGCCCATCAGAATCCAATTTCAGCTTATCGGCACCATAACCTAAGAACCGCGTTAAATTCCGTTGAGCTGATTTTGATTAATGGATACTTTGTTTACTTTGATTTAGCCGAAAGTAAAGTTATAACTGCAATTATTGCTATCATTAAAGTTTTGTGTTGATTCTATCAAATGAGCCGCAAAACGCGTTAATCCTTTATAACAGTTTAATGCCTTTGTTGAAAAAGTAAATCCGTTTAGCTTAACTTAAGTTAAGTAAAAAAAAAACTAGTAAGTTCAGGTATAACCGAAGATACACGGATCAAAAACGGGAAACAAGCTCAGGTGTTTCCAAAGCTTGTTGCGAAAAAATTCAACATAAAAGGATTACAATCAAATTTGGCGTTTTAAGAACTTATGTTACATATATTATAAGAATTAGACTCACTTCGTTTCATTACTACATTATCAAAATGTATCTCTGAAATAATAATGTTAAGATCAGGATAATAAACCTTCATGAGCATACATGTATAGAATATGTGATATCAATCAAAGCTAAATTTAATGTATGGGGTATATGAGGAAAAATTCAACCAAAGGCCGGCAAATCCCAATTTCATTCTGGAATAATGAAAATCATAATATGAATTATAGGAATGCTGAAGTAATTCATGGATCGAAAGCATTTTGGTATTAAGCTTTAATATATAATGTTATACTTTCACTTAAGTTTGCTACGATATCTTAGGAATTTGTCCAGTTTTGGTGTTATGGCATACCCTCCGAATAGCATTAAGATATCTCTCCGATTAACTAATTTATAAATATGTTTGAAAATCCGTATATTAGGGATATGCGAACTGAGGACGCATTGACCTGATTTAACTCATTTCTGGCACAAGGGCATGATATCAATACAAAATTTTTTCCGTAAATGCCAATACTAGTCCTTGCAGATAGACCGTTATGTTCGGGTTCACATATTAGGAGTTGAGCCAAGCGACTTTGCAAAACTAAAACAAAGGAGTTTAGATATATATTTAATTCTGCTATCTTCTATTTCTTTCTTTACCATAGGTATACCAAGATCTTTATGTATATTTTCAATACACATGTACCAAGGTGAGCACGTTATTGCTCTAAGTCAATTCAAATCTTTATATTATATCAATATTAGTTGAACAGGTCGTACCCGACAGTTGAATGCCATACATCCAAATCGGCTTTATGACCTCATTGTATAAAATCACTTTGTTTTCTAGGCTAAGTTGAGAGTTTTTATTTAAAGCCAATTTAAATATGCAGCTCTAACCTTTATACATGTTATCTAACTAGAGATGTATTTTCTCTACGTGAGCCTTCTATCTATGTGAATACCAAGACCGTTTATTTCGTTCGCTTGGGGTACTAAAATGTTGTTTATTTTTATTGCCGGGCACATTTTTGGTCTTAGCAAAAACGTCATAAGCTTACTCTTATGCTCATTCACATTTATACGACAGTTCGCTAGCCGTTCTTCGACAGACCTTAAATGCTCCGCTAATATTCTTTATGCTAAAATATGGCCATTGTTACGGCTCTTTAAAGCTGTGTCATCCGTAAAAGTTGAAGCTAATACATTATTAGCTGTTGGAAGATCTGCTGTATATACGAAAACACTGCCCTGTGGACCACTGCCCTCATCTGTCGTTCATCAGTTATGAAATCTCCTACTTTCACCATAAAGTATCTTTTATTTAAATAAGATTCCAATGTTTTATACAATTCTAAAAGTAGAATTTTTTTCTATATAATATAAAAGGCCTTCATGCAACACTTTATCAACCGCCTGAGCTACATCTGAAAATATTGCTGAACAGTACTCCCTCTGCTCAAATGCTTTCCCTATTTCGTTAATAATTCCCTTTACTTGCTTTATTGTGTCATGTTTCACGCGAAATCCAAATTTATGCGGTATCGTATTATTTTCGTGTAGGAAAGGAGACATCTTTAATACTTTTTCAAATATTTTAGAAAGACAGGTCAGAAGACTGTTTAGTCTGTGTGAAGACGGCTGTGTTAAGTCTTTCCCAGGTTTATCTATTAAGATAATCTGCGACTTTTTCCATGAAATTCGATTGTATCCGAAACTAAGAATTGCATTGAAGAGCAAAGAGAGCACTTCTACAGCAATAATTGGTAACTCAATTAGCATTTTTGGGGAAATATTATCATGTCCCGGCGACTTTTTTGGATTAAGTTCTTTGATAATACCTATAATTTCAGAAGGTGAAGCCTTAAGAGACTCGATCGACTCTGTAGCTGTTGTTTAATTTTGTAACAAATAGATACATATGTGTCTCTATTCGTACTGTGGAAATCATTAAATTATTAAAATGGTAATCACGCACATTCGGAATAAAAAGATCGCAGCGCTAAGGTGTATAGTGTACAAAATAATTTATTAAGGAAGTATTTGACTTTTTACAAATATTCCTTTTCTTAAAGTTAAACGTTTCGATTATTTAGGTAACGAATGTTGAAGATGTAGATAGATCGCTGCTGCCGATGTTCAAAACTGTAGCGGGACGGGTGTCGAAAAACGGATGTTGATGTGTCGAACGAATTGCATTCCCATCCCGATGTCCATCCTTTATGTTCAGTGGGCACAGATGGGGTGAGTTGTGTTGGTATGGTGTGGTGATGTAAGTGTATGATGCCATCGGATGTGGTGTATTAAGCAGTCTTGCTAGGGTGCGTCAGTTTCTCCCAGGTAGAGTGAGGTATTAGTACATGCGGGAGATGCTTAAGTCATTTAAACAGCTGTGTTGGGTAAGATGACATCTTAAGGGGGTATTCTACTCTAGAATTTTGAAAAATTCGATTTTTTTCATATATTTAAAATTTAGACTTTCAAAAATATGACCTTGGAAGGATTTTCAAAATTTGACTTATTTTCGGAGATACAGCCGATTTTGTGAGGTGGTGTCCGTGTTCACTGGAATTGTTTCCTAAACTTTAAACGCGTTTTTCTCGAAACTACGTTTTTCCACACGGTACCGGCATTGTCTCAAGTTCTATACAACCGATTTACTAGAAATTTTGTGTGAATCTTCTTTCTTTATACCAGCATCGTGTCTAAAGTTTTGTTTTTAATACTTCAAAACAATTCAGGAATTTCAAAAAAAGCGTACAAAATGATTTTTATTTTCAGGCAGTCGCTATTTTTCAAAAAAAAATTTTCTCGTGTTCCCGGACTATAACAGCATCTTTAATGATTAAGAATTTCTTTTGATTTTTTTTCAGACCACCAGGAGAGTCAGGATCAATGTCAACAGGATGCGCCATTTCTTTTTTTACACCTGTGAAGATATTATTTGCCTATTTATAACAGTTTGATACAGTTGTCATCCTTTCAGATTAGATAGTCGTGAGCGCCAATACCTGTGTTTTGCATTGTAATCTCCACCTGCTAGAAATCTATGACCTAGCGTTCCAAAAAACTCTTTAAATTTTTTGTCTGTAATGTCAAGTTTAAGTCCCGTAGTGACTTTTTTTAGATATTGTTGTGATTAAATCGTTTTCTAACCAATACTGTAGTTCCACCATTTGTCTTTCCATTTGGTCGGTTTGTAATATAGATTCTAAATCCCAGTATAAAGAAATTGTTTTTATTCGTAGGATAAGTTTCTGACAAGAAATATAATAAGCTCCAATTAATGTTTGTTAACACCTTAGCCTTCCATATACAAATGTTCAGTACGCTCATTATTTATTTATAAAAGTTTGCAACATTTGGTTTTGTGATTTGATTATCTCTTGAATCATATTTTGCATTATAGACATAAATTGTGCCATAAATTGGGTAAGGTTGAAAATCATAGTTTCAAGGCTTCCATTTGGCTGTTTTTGGGCAATTGCATATGTCCAGTGTTGCCTTTCACTACATTTGCTCTCTTTTGTAGCATTATTTTTAATAGTACCCGGTTTTGAAACGTGGACAGAAATTGCAATATTTTCGCTAGGAGAATTATTTATCATTTAATTACTACTTGTTTGAATTCCGACAAACAATTTCCTTTTTAATTCTTTATGTACAGGACAACCCCTATAGTTTGCAATTTGCTTTCCTCCACAATTACTACATTTTTTATTTAAATGTTTTGGAAGTGGGATGTAAATCACCACACACCACGCAGACACTGCGTAGGGTACAATATGATTTTGTGCGGCCATACTCTTGACAGTTTGTGCATTGTACTGAACCATTTCCTTAACGGTAACTCTGCAATGGAGCAGATATTTTAGGTTGTAAATGGGATGTGTTTTGTTTGTTTTAAGTTTGCTAGAATTTGGCTTCAATTCTATTTTGAACATTGGCTGTGGGACTTTGTTTCTATTAAAAATGTTAACCTCTGATTTAGTACTAAAACCACCTTCTTCCAATGCTTCTTTAACATTATTAAAGTCTACTGAAGACTCTGTAGCTTTTATGACAACAGCTGGGCCTTTTGAGCTCTTCAGTTGGTAAGAGTTGTAATTTTTTCTGAACAAACGGTCCTTCTTTTTTTCTCAGCAGTTTCTTTTCCTTCGCTGTCCGAGTGCTTGCTGGTACCTGCATACTGGTTGCTGTCAGCGCATTTGTTGTTGCCCGTCAGTTGTTTTTTGCTGCTTTTGCTGACTGCGCTTCAGTTGATCGCAGCGATGACTCGTCGTTTTTGCCTGGAGTTGCTTTTGTTGGCTCGACAAAGCTAAAGTAGACATTGATTGAGTGAGGCTGAGCAGTACTCATTACTATTTGTTTGAATTGTTTTTTTTTTTCTTCTTCTCGAAAGCTGTTATTATTCACACAGATGGCAAGAAACCGGATATTCGAATAATCGGTTTTCAGGCTGATCGAATAAGTTTAAGTGTCTCAATTTACACCCAACTTTATTGCAATAATTCTTACTTTAGCAGATACATATAATAACAAATATCATTATAGGTTGTAAAAGGGAGGTCGGGTAATTCATTGACGGTTTTCATAAATTTTCGCCACCAAATAATAGCTCCGCAATGTTACACGGTGCATACGTACCGAAACAAGAAAAAACTGTATACTCTATTACAAGGCCAATTGTGCTTCCAACGTTAATCCCAAAAACATTTTACATAAGCATCAAGTCTATGTAACGACAACTTTAATGAACCCTAATAAATGAGAGAATTAAAAACGATCTTCCCTCTGCAGTTACTTCAACCTGGTATCATTCAGTTCACTTTACACATCCAAACGCAAGTTACACTTTTTGGCCTCGCCGGCACTTCAATGTAACACTTATTCCATAGAGCAGTCTAAAATATCGTTGATAGCTGTAAAATCGGAATCTACAAATAGGTAACTCAAATAAATATATATTATATGAATAAGAGTATTTAATTCACAATTATCAGCTATAAAAGTAATATTTTTATATTTATTTTTCGCCTTTTTTGCGGCATATTGCTCACTTTATACAGGCTTCTTTTTTTGCCGTTTTTTCTTAGATATTTTCTCGAAATTATCTGGATAAAAGTAATTGTAATACCGACTCTACTTGGAAACTATCACTAAGCTGCTATAATCGTCATTCATTAAAATTTTTTTCACATATTTTTCGGAAGCTCCAATTTTTTTTTTAAATAAAATGAATTTTTATCGCTGGGCAAATACTTATGAAAATCCTTACAATTCATTTTTTTGAAGTTAAATTGAACTAGTACAATATTCTGAACGGTTTCAACTAAGAGGCGGTTACGCTTGTTACTTCATGTGTTTTGGTTAAGGAAAAATACGCTCGCAATTTGCGATGTGACCAGGGATAAACAACAAATATTGACCTATTATCAAGATTTCGGAAAACGACTCTACGTTCTTATTAGCTTGTAAGATTTCATACAGCTGGTCAAAGATTGCTCAGAAAATTCGTCTGATATTTCTCGACCCTCTTTTTTCAATTTCAAGAACGCATTCAAATTTGCCTCTTCATCGATCCATTTGTTGTCGTCAATATGAACATTTTTCGAGTCTAAAAACTGAATCGTCTCAACATATGATGACATATGATCCAATCGCATTTCCATGCGCCATGATACATGTACGAATGAGTTCAATTCGCGCAGGAATTTTATCATGAAAAAAAATTATTCATCTAAATTCATCCTACGCGTTGCGCGCAAATTCAAAACCCCCAAGTAGACTTAAACGCTGTGTTGCTTACTTTTTTTCACGCACTCACTCAAAAAAAAAAAAAAATTAAAAAATTGCCGATTTAAGAGGAAACCTGGAAATCAGTTAATTTTTCACGAAAATCAGGGAATTTTTATGACAATCAGGGTATCAGTGCCGAAGGTCAAAATCAAGGAATTCCCTGACAAATCAGAGAATATGGTAACCCTAACAATAAAGTTGGTTCACGATTTTCTTGTGTAAACCTAAATTCGTTGTAAAAGAAGTAAATAATTACTACGAATACAATAGATCAGTGTTTTTCAATCTGTGGGACGCGACCCCTAACGGGGTCGCCAGCTGAAAGAAAATGTCGAGTTCTTACACAACAAAAACACAATTTTAATGAGAAAGATGTGCTTGTTTATTTTTTGTTAGTTAATCAAATTGTGGTGTTATTTTTGAAACATTAATAATTAAATAATTTTCTAATTGCAGTCTATTTCTCTTTTTAGTTTTAATGTCTACCATTGAAGAATATGTCAGTTCGCACAAGTATGAAGTGGCGAATGGCACTAATAAACAGGCCATCAGTAGCTAATTCTAAAAGACATTCCTTCATTTTTGTGTTGACATCAGCCAGATCTATTGATTTGTCCAAAAAAGGGTTTAAAATCCATCTACGGAAAAGACTGAAACATTTTCTTTTGCAGAGAGGTCGACCACAAACGAAGTTTCGCATGAAGGGCTTTGACTTTATCTTTAGCTGTTAAAATATTTTCTTCTCTTCCTTGAAGGTTCTTGTTCAAATTGTTAAGGTGGCTAAAAAGAATCTACCAAAAATGCTAATTTCAAGAGCCAAATAGGGTCAGAAAAACGGTCAGCATATTCTGATTTTGCGTCTTGTAAGAACATTAACAATTCAGCTCTCAGTTCCAGAACTCTTGCAAATGCCTTCCTTTTGGATAGCCACCTGACTTCTGTGTGATAAAGGAGATTTTGATGAAGCGAGCCCATATCTTCACAAACGATTCTGAATAGCCGGGTTTGCAAAGCTTTACCTTTGATAGAATTCACAATTTTTATTACCTCCTTGAGCACGTCATTTAAATCAGAAGGTACTACTTTAGCAGCTAGAGCCTGTCGATGAAGAATACATTGTGTCAGGGATATGTTTGGTATTATCGATTTTAATTTTGCAATACATTTTTTCCAATCAATATCGCAGTCGCAAGTGCTTTCTAAAAACATATCGTACAAACATTGGCCAGTAGTCTTTGCAGAAAGTGTTTTGCAAAATAAGATTTCTTCCGTAATACTGTCATCTGCTTCAAAGCGCACAAATACTACAAACTGTGCACAGTCGGAAACATCTGTAGATTCATCGAACTGCAAAACAAAATGTTGGCTATTCTTTAATTTTTCGACTACTTGTTCTTGAATATCCTTGGCCGTATCGTTTATTCTGCGTGAAGTAGTATTGTCAGAAAATGGTATTTTTCTTAATTTGTTTGCCTCCTGCTTACTGACCATAATTTCAACCGTATCGAGTGCCGCTGGCAAAATAAGATTTTCGGCAATTGTATGTGGCTTCCCTGCTTTAGCAACTCGATATGCGACTTTGTAGCTAGCTAATAATGTTGACTCGTTGACACTGGATGCCTGAAAATAAACCAAACAATATACAAGTGAACAGTCAATAAAAATTAAGGACGCGGAAAAATAAAAACTATCAGTAAAAATATAGTATAAAAAAAAACTATAAAACACGCTTTGACGATAACGTAAACTAAAAAATCAAAAATAATTGTTAATATGGGAAATAAATAAATAAATAAATAAATAGTATTATTGTGAAAAAATGGTGGGCGCTTTTTAAAAGCTGATTTATTGTGCACCCCACGCTTTTTTCAATACTTTCTTACTTTCTTGAATTATAGCATTATGTTGCTGACTAAGAGCTTTCAACTTTCGTTTAAAGAAATCCAACGGCTTATCAGCTTTTTTTGATGCTTGGTTGTGAGATGCCGCATAAGCTTTGACGGTTTCATATTCTCACGTGAAACATCGCCGCAAACTACACATTGAGTTTTATTATTTATGACTGTGAACCCGTATTTCAAATAACTGTCATCGTAATGTCTATTGATACTCGTACCTCTATTGAAACTCGTACCAGATGTTGAAGGCTGCGATCTTTTGAGAAATTTATCCATTTTATAAACGCGCAGAGCAAGTGAAAAAACAAAAGAATGACGTCTGAACTCATCGGCGACTACGCTTAACTGAGTGGTGAGAGTTGAAACAAAATAACATTGCGGGTGGAGCGCGCGGGGCGCTTGCTGTTACCGCAACGACGGTGTGGCAACGTCGCCGTCGCCGACGCAGTATGACCCGCGCGAATAATAGATAAATTTGCCAAAATAGGAAAAACTTATTACCTAAGGCATGTAGTCTTTTAATTAAAATTAAATTATTTATTTGACTTACTATGACACAAGGGGGTCGCCAGAATATTTGAACCTGTAAAGCGGTCGCGAAATCAAAAATATTGAAAAACACTGCAATAGATTCTCAACACCATTGACATTTATGTACTTCTTTCTTAGAATTTAGCCAAATTTAGGGAAAAGTTTATAGTCAAATTCAAAGTATCTGCTATCACATTCATCGTTTTCAATGATTAGCGAAATAGTTTACTCTATTTAGTTTCTTTTTTCTTGTATAACTTCTTATTCTTTGAAAATATTGCCAGAGTTTGTATTTAGCAAGAAAAAATTTAATAAGTGTATATTGGCGTAAAAAAGTCAAATTATTTGTAAAATAAAAAATAAATGTTTTGTGTTTTTTACAAAAAAAACAATTACTCATAATATTGTTTTCACGAATATGACAGACTGACATAATTGACATATTCCGTTATTAAGAACCGTTAGATTTTCGCAGTTAAAAGCAAAAATCACGTCACATAAATATGTATGCAATTTACCATTTCATTATGGTATCTATTCAAACAGAGTGTTTATAAGTTTCTGAAGCAATAAGTAGTTGTTTTTATATTTTCCAAAGTTTTCATTAAATTTCATCGGTAGTTTACATTTTGATCATGGAGCCGCGAGTCAAAGGACTATGACAATATTTGAAAGATGTTATTATAAAACTATAAAAAGAAAACAAAAGTCAGAGGCAAAATAATAAATAAAAGTAATTCTACTATTCAAAAAATAATAAAAATATACAAAAAGAGGGGAATATAAAAAGAAATAATTTAGAGAGCAAAATCAGAAGACACCAAATAACCGGCAAAGAATCTGTGAAAGCTAATTTAATCGAAGAATTGGGCAAGATTCCACCTTCAGTAACCCAAAACTGGTAAAGTCCATTTGGATTGAGGGCAATAAAAAATCCAAAGACTATCCAATAATATATTAACGGTCCAAAGCTCAAAAATAAAACCGTTGGAACTTTTTTTTTTAATGTATTATTATTGCATACATACTTTAGTGACGTCATTTTTAGCTATTTAAATATGTTTTTTTCTCTAATTTGAAAAATTATTAATTTAAGTTTCTGTTTTTTGCTATTGCTTTTAATTAATATATGAAATAACTGAAAAAATATAATAAATAAATGTATATTATTTTTAGTTCTGAGACATTCTTTTCTCTAAACAAAATGGATAAACAGAGAACAAATGCACTGTACATACATAGAGACGCTACAGTATGATTAGCAATGAATGTGACATCGCATTTGCGACAATGTATTCGAGGATGGAGTCATGTGTAGAAGTTCACGCAAGTGAGGAAAGTTCTCTGATCGCCATTCGTTTGGGAGTGTCCAGAAACGATTCTTTTATATATGACTCAAGCAGCTTGTACGCTTCCGGATCTTTGACCAAGTATCCTCTGGGTAGCCTAAGAACATCCGTTTGAAGGCGAGCTAAAGTGAGAAGGCGAAACACCCCCTGCATAGGGTTGTGCGCTGGGTTTGGGACCTGCCACGTAAAAAACACCCCCAATGAAAAAGCGTAAACAGCCTCGGATGAGAGACCCCCCTTTTGATGACGACCATGGCACACGAAATAAGGACTACGAATTGAGGGCATGCACCTGGAATGTCCGGTCCCTTAATTGGGAAAGTGCCGCTGCCCAGCTGGTAAATGTCCTCGTAAAGATAAAGACTGACATCACCGCCGTCCAGGAAATGCGATGGACAGGACAAGGACAGAGACGAGTAGGTCCTTGTGACATTTACTACAGTGGCCATATAAAGGAGCGCAAGTTTGGTGTTGGATTCGTGGTGGGAGAGAGACTCCGTCGCCGAGTACTATCATGCACTCCGGAGAATGAACGTCTAGCCACAATCCGCAACAAAGCGAGGTTCTTCAACATATCGCTGATTTGCGCCCACGTCCCGACGGAAGAGAAGGACGATGTGACCAAAGATGCCTTTTATGAGTGCTTGAAGCGCACTTATGAGAGATGCCCCCGCCACGATGTCAAAATCGTGCTTGGCGACTTCAATGCCAGGGTGGGCAAAGAAGGTATCTTTGGCACTACGGTCGATAAATTCAGCCTCCACGAGGAAACATCCCCAAATGGGTTGAGGCTGATCGACTTCGCCGGGGCCCGAAATATGGTTATCTGTAGTACTAGATTCCAGCATAAGAAGATGCATCAAGCTACCTGGCTGTCTCCGGATCGAAAAACCACCAACTAGATCGATCATGTTGTGATATACGGAAGACACGTCTTCAGTGTTTTAGATGTGCGTGCGCTCCACGGTCCTAACATCGACTCGGACCACTATATTGTTGCATCCAAGATTCGCACCCGCCTCTGTGCAGCAAAAAACGCACGCCAACAAACACAAGGAAGGTTCGACATCAAGAAGCTGCAATCACAACAGACAGCCGAACGTTTTTCTACTCGGCTTGCACTCCTGCTCTCTGAGAGAACTCGTCAACAACTCGGTATAAGGGAACTGTGGGACGGCATTTCAAACTCCTTACGTACAGCTGCAACCGAAACCATTGGTTTTCGGAAAGCGCAAAAGAACAGCTGGTACGACGAGGAGTGCCGTGTCGCAGCGGAGAGAAAACACGCTGCTTACCTCGCAACGTTACGATCGACTACAACACGTGCGGGATGGGATAGATACCGAGAGTTGAAGAGGGAAGCGAGACGCATTTGTAGACAGAAAAAGAAAGAGGCCGAAATGCGTGAGTACGAAGAGCTTGATAAGCTGGCCGACAGGGGCAATGCTCGAAAATTCTACGAAAAGATGCGGCGGCTTACAGAAGGTTTCAAGACCGCAGCATACTCTTGTAGAACCCCCAAAGGTGATCTAGTTACCGATGCCCAGAGCATACTTAAATTATGGAGGGAACACTTCTCCAGCCTACTGAATGGCAGTGAACTCACAACACTAGGAGAAAACGAACCCGATACCCTAATCGATGACGATGGAGCAGACGTTCCATTGCCCGACCATGAAGAAGTTCGAATAGCAATTGCCCGCCTGAAAAACAACAAAGCGGCAGGGGCCGATGGATTGCCGGCCGAGCTATTCAAACACGGCGGCGAAGAGCTGAAAAGGTGCATGCATCAGCTTCTTTGCAAAATATGGTCGGACGAAAGCATGCCCAACGATTGGAATTTAAGTGTGCTATGTCTAATCCATAGAAAAGGAGACCCCACAATCTTCGCCAAATACCGTGGGATTAGCCTCCTCAACATCGCATATAAGGTTCCATCGAGCGTATTGCTCGATGTGAAAGATTAAAGCCCACCGTGATCGGACAATGGAACGTCTGCTCCATTGTCATCGATTGGGGTATCGGGTTCGCTCTCTCCTGGTGTTGTACGTTCACTGCCATTCAGCAGTCTGGAGAAGTGTTCCCTCTATAATTTAAGTATGCTCTGGGCATCGGTGGCTAGATCACCTTGGGGGGTTCTACAAGTGTATGCTCCGGTCTTGAAACCTTCTGCAAGTCGCCGCATCTTTTCGTAAAATTTTCGAGCATTACCCCTGTCGGCCAGCTTTTCAAGCTCTTCGTACTCACTCATTTCGGCCTCTTTCTTTTTCTGTCTACAAATGCGTCTCGCTTCCCTCTTCAACTCTCGGTATCTATCCCATCCCGCACGTGTTGTAGTCGATCGTAACGTTGCGAGGTAAGCAGCGTGTTTTCTCTCCGCTGCGACACGGCACTACTGGTCGTACCAGCTGTTCTTTTGTACTTTCCGAAAACCAATGGCTTCGGTTGCAGCTGTACGTAAGGAGTTTGAAATGCCGTCCCACAGTTCCCTAATACCGAGTTGTTGGCAAGTGGTCTCTGAGAGCAGGAGTGCAATCCCAGTAGAAAATCGTTCTGCTGTCTGTTGTGATTGCAGCTTCTCGACGTCGAACCTTCCTTGTGTTTTTTGGCGTGCATTTTTCGCTACACAAAGGCGGGTGCGAATCTTGGCCGCAACAACATAGTGGTCCGAGTCGATGTTAGGACCTCGGAGCGCACGCACATCTAAAACACACAAACATGATCGATCTTGTTGGTAGTTTTTCGATCCGGAGACAGCCAGGTAGCTTGATGCATCTTTTTATGCTGGAATGTAGTACTACAGATATCCATATTTCGGGCCCCGGCGAAGGCGATCAGTCTCAACCCATTTGGGATGTTTCCTCGTGGAGGCTGAATTTTCCAACCGTAGTGCCAAAGATACCTTCTTTACCCACGCTGGCGTTAAAGTTGCCAAGCACGATTTTGACATCGTGGCGGGGGCAGCTCTCATAAGTGCGCTCCAAACACTTATAAAAGGCATCTTTGGTCACTTCGTTCTTCTCTTCCGTCGGGGCGTGGGCGCAAATCAGCGATATGTTGAAGAACCTCGCTTTGATGCAGATTGTGGCTTGACGTTCATTCATAGGAGTGAGTGATAGTACTCGGCGACGGAGTCTCTCTCCCACCACGAATCCAACACCAAACTTGCGCTCCTTTATATGGCCACTGTAGTAAATGTCACAAGGACCTACTCGTCTCTGTCCTTGTCCCGTCCATCGCATTTCTTGGACGGCGGTGATGTCAGCCTTTATCGTTACGAGGACATCTACCAGCTGGGTAGCGGCACCTTCCCAATTAAGGGACCGGACATTCCACGTGCATGGCCTCAAATCATAGTCCTTATTTCGTTTGCGATGGTCGCCATCAAAAGGGGGGTCTCTCATCCGAGGCTGTTTTTTCCTTTTCATTGGGGGTGTTTTTCTACATGGCGGGTCCCAAACCCAGCGCACAACCCTATGCAGGGGGTGTTTCGCCTTCTCACTTTAGCTCGCCTTCAAACGGATGTTTGGTTACCCAGAGGATACTTGGTCAAAGACCGGAAGTCGTGAGCTCAAGCTGCTTGAGTCATATGTAAAAGGATCGTTTCTGGCCACTCCCAAGTGAATGGCGATCAGAGAACTTTCCTCACTTGCGTGAACTTCTACACATGACTCCATCCTCCGCTTCTCGTTTAGCCAGACTAATAAATGGAGATGCGACAGGCCCCGTTTTTGCCATTCAAAAGAGTGTATTAAACACTGCACGTCATCGATCACCTGACCTTCAGTGAGGAGAGCCACCAGTTTTTTTTTTTTTTGTATCTTAACGGAAATACTCGGGTGATAGTGTCGTTTTTTGACTGCCCATCAACTACTTGCTTATTTTACGTCCGTAATTACGTACATATGAGTATCACCATGTGATCCTAGTCATTCGGTTCTACATTTCCGTCGTTTACAATGGCGTTTTGGAGGAGTACGTAGCTTTTAGCATGCAACTTGTTCTAATTCGAAACTGTGTAGCGCAGACGCTCGCTCTCCATCTTTACATATATACATATATGGATATTAGGGCGGGTCGATTTAAAAATCGCCCATTGCTCTATGAAGATCATATTCTAGGGATCAAAATAAGATACTTTGCCCACGGAACCATACCTCTAAAACGAATTTTGATGTCCCCGAATTTGGGTCGAACTTTTGGGTTGGGGCAAATTTTGAAAAATCCCACTTTGACCCATTTAGAGTGCTCCAATTGAGTCCAAATGTATGACCGACCCCCACTAACTTTGGACGGCCGATCCACCCATGCCAGTGGCACACCTCTGGAACTCCCCTGGGGGGTTCCCCATACAATCATTTCAAAAAATCACCATTTTTGGTGATTTACATGAACAAATCAGCTAAATTGCTATGTTTTTTCTTTATTTTTATTTATTTATTTATAATAATATCTATTTTTTCTCTTAAGAAATTTGTTTAGTCAGAACATATGTAAATGAAAAAAAATTAATTTAAGTGAGTTATAAAAAAAAATTAAAAAAAATTATTGTTTGAAGTATTTTTTACTTTCAAGTCTGGGCAATTTCGCACGGCTCTCTAATGTCGTCGCCATAACAGCCTCTACATTTTCCGGTATAACCCGTTTGGAAACGCTAGCTAGCAATTGAACATGTCGTTCCGTTCCTTGTATGTGTGATGGAATTTTTGGATCATTAAACGGGGGATCATCTTGATTTAAATATTCTTTCAATGTATCGTACGGAATGATTCGCGTGGATGGTGGTTCAAATACGATATTTATATCATTCAAATTGATCATTTCCGTATAACTTGTGCAATTAAAGTTTATATCTGGTTTTTTATAAACTCTAAGTTCCATTGGCCGCCCTGCATAGGGTTGTGCACTGGGTTTGGGACCCTCATCAACATCGGTTCGATAGCGTAGAATTTTCTTGATGGCACACTCGCGCTTTTCTTTCCTATCATCAAACAACATTGATAACAAGATATTTTCCGAATGCGCATAATATGAATTATCATTAATTACTTGATTGACAATTTTGCGTAAGCGAGGTTCTAGAAATCGTGACCAACCAATGAACTTGAAAAATAATGCACTACCGTACACGACAGAGCTGTAATACTTGATATTGAAGTACATACATACATTAATATTTAATTATATATTCAACCATTAAATTAATAATATATTTGTATCTGGATTTTCCGTTGTCACATATAATCGCAATAATCTAGCGATTGCACCGAGAATGTGCAATTTTCCCGGTTTGGTGTTAGCCAAATCCACCGGAACCACGCCGCTAAAAATTGCATGGGCCATGTCGTATAAGTACTTCGAATCGGTTGAAAATTCTTTTTTTTTTTCTGGGGCAGGGGGCATATTTTGCAACTCAATTTTCTGGAAGCCGTCCACCACCTAAAAATATATAATAATAAAATAATTAAAAATGATTGACAATTATAATAAATGAGTGATAGCAATAACTTACCGGAAAAGTTTCGATTTGACGGCTCAGTTTTCCGGTTGCCGATCTTGGTCCAGTGCTGGTTGATTTATCCAAAGCTTCAAACACGGAAAGTTCGTTGAAGTGTAGAAGGCAAACAAACCAATGCCATGGTCTTTTTAACAGCATTTCGAATCGTCGTATAATTCCACCATGTGGGCCAGTGTTTGTTGGCTCACCGTCAGTGCATATTCCAATTAATGTATCCAGTGATATATTTTTATCGTTGAAAAAACCATTTAATTTGGTTGTTTTTTATTCAGCGGTTTCATGTTCCAGTCTTACGTAACCAATCAATTCAGAATTGGGTTCTCTCAAAATAACAAGATGAGGTTCTTTTACCATCCTAGTATGATACTTCTCATCAATTTTATCAATCGTTACAGTATCATCTTTTCTGCCATCGAATGAAAACGCTAACAAATTGGTATCATCTAACCGTTTGCGAAACACTTCTTGCCTGCATTTCTCTTTTTCTCTGCGAACTTTCGATTTATCCATGATGAGAGGTTTCCTATGCTTATCTTTAATTTTAAAATCTTGCAAAAGAGAGGTTCCCTATGCTGATGCTACTCTGTCAGGCACACCAAATCTGTCACATACCAGGGCAAAGTTAAAACAATCGTATCTCTCTGTGTATTGTGAACTTGTGCTTCTATCCATATCTTCTTGAACTTGTGGCGGTGCGTATGTTGAATCATCGGGATCTTGGTATGTTGCTCCTTGCTCTTCAGTTTCCATCATAAATGCATTCATTGTTAGTCTTCTCTGATTATGTTGATCGTGCATGAACTCTTTGAGGCGTTCGAGAACCCAGCCGCATGCACATGGAGCTGCCTTCAAATCGCATTTACATGTTCCAATGTAAAAAATTGTTTCCAGAGATTTTACATGCTCTGTAAATTGTTGGGTGTTGTTTCTTCTCTTGATTTGCTCGTGATACTTGTCAAGCAATTTATTCAATTTATTACATACACTTTTTTTCAGCATTATTTCCGTACCAAGTTTTTCCCAAATTCCAATCAACTTATCTTGTACTTGAATAGTGAATGATTTATAGGAAAACTTTTTTTGATATGTTTTAGCACGTTCGCTTAAGTAAAAATACTATCTCAAGATATCCTGATGGGTTGGTAAATTAAGATCAGTCAAATCAGTAGACACACCAAAAACAGTAACATCATGCTTGGGTATATGACTCATTGGGTTTTCGATAGTTGTTGATGTTGATGCTTCATCTTGCGGTGTAGAGGATGGTGGATTGATTGTAAACTTTTTGAGGTAATAAGAATGAAATGGTAATTGTAAAGTAAGACGCGTAGGGTTTTGGTTGTTAAATAGAACTCAGCTCTGGTTGCCCAGAGCTCCTTTATTTATAGCATTCCTTATCCTAATTTATGTATGCACCACATGCTGAGTGCATACAAGTTAAATAAGTTAGACTATTCTTATTATTTCAATTAAGTATTTATTTTATAATAATTTGGTGGACTACTGCCGCACCTTATGAGCTACAATTTATAACTAAAACTTAAATCTAAAGAAAAGTATATCTAGAGCCTATGTTTACTATTAGCTACGTGGCTTTGCATTGTTTCACTATTAATAGCATCAGGCGACCAATGCAGTGGCTAACGTGAGATAACGAATTTCCTTATCTTCTCAATATCTTCTGTTGTACTATTAATAGTATCGAGCGACCAACGCAGTGGCTAACGTGAGATAACGAATTTCCTTATCTTCTCAATATCTTCTGTTGTACTATTAATAGTATCGAGCGACCAACGCAGCGGCTAGCGTGGGATAAGAATTTTGTTCCCTCAAGCCACGCGTGAGTTCTCCGTCTGTGGATGAGCTATTTGAGTTAACTCCTCCCCTTCTAGTTGTAGGCCGTCCTCGGGCTTCCTCAGGCTGTCAATAACAATCTTTAGGGAAGATGCGCCTCTCTTTTCTTTTAATTTTTGGAGCACCTTCAAAATAGAAAATACAATAGCTATGATGAGGAGGATAGCCACCGCTAAACGTTGCGGGCCTTGTTGTCAGTTTTTTTATCTATTTCTCCAATGTATTGTAGATTCTTGATGTTAAGCCTTTGTAGGTATGATAGACTTAGAATTTCTTGGTGTCCAGTGATATTCAAGAACGCCGATGTCGCTGAGCTGGGATGTCGTCTAACAATATTCTTCATGTTCAAGAATAGAGACCCGTTTATTTCGACTTCTTCATCGAATGTCACCAGAAATGTACCATATATGGTTTTTCCGGAACTGTTGTCCATTTTTATAACAGCAGTTACATCATTTAAAATGATGATACCGTCGTCTATTACTTCCAATGGTTTTAGGTGGCTGGGACGAGTATTGCAATGTGCCGTGCCACCGGAGTGTAGTTGTTGAGCGCAAGTGGTGAAAGGTAATTTCTTGCAGAAAGTCTTAGTTAATGTATTGGTGCAGTTTCCAATTGGCAGGATCTTATCGCCGCAATCTGCAACGTTGTTGCCTTTAGCAAAATGTAGTATCGTGCCGTTGTGTTCGACAGGAAAAAGAGTTATCTTTTTACAAACTAAGCTAGGTTCAGGATATTTAATTATGAAATGTAGGAAATTATGATCTAGTATTACATTGACATATGCTACTTCCATTAAATTTATTATTGTCATACCTGTAGAGTGCTCATTTAACATGTTTTCTATATCTTTAGAATCGAGAATAAGAGGGTTAATAACGCGAATCTTTGCGAGTGTAATTGACAACAATAGTGTTTCAAGTACTGAGATTAAGGTTCTATCCCTTGCGAGAAATGTTTCATAGAGGTGACCAGTGTCGATTTCTTTATCTTTTGCATAATTAACGATAGTATTTACGGTTTCTGTTAATTTGTTAATTCGTTCCTGTATCCGAGTATTTATTATTGCTTGTCTATCTATTGACTCAATTAGTTTTTGTTGATTGAATTTTAGTTTTTCAAAATCATCAAAATCGGGAGTTCCAGCAACCACTTTCAAAGCAGTTCCTAGGATATTAATACTCCTTGCTTGCCTATGGTGAATGTTAACTGTTTCTAAAAGTCTTTCTATATGACCTATATCAGATTCTAAAATTTTTTTCATATGCGACTGTGGAAAGTGTTTCATCAGTAATCTTGTTTCGCCAGCTATTTCTGAATACATGGTTAAATTAGATGAGTGTCTGAGATATTTAAAATGCTGCCAGATAACTACATTTCCATCGATTAGTGGGATGTAGTCCGAGTGTGTATAATCGGATAGTTTTGCAGTTGCTACAGTCACGAAAAACAGCACGGTCGATAGCCTAAATAGAAAAATATAGTTTAGAATAGAAAGTGGGATTTAGACTTATCTTAAATTGTCCTTATGGACCTCTCTCCCTTTAATTAGAACCGCTGTTCCCAAGTCGGCTTCTATTGTAGCTTCTTCATACAGAGGCGTAAGTTTGTTGCCTAGTCTCTTATTTATTTTCATAAGTACTTTATCCCCTACCTGAAAAGTTCTGTTACGTCTTGTCTCATTATGTGTCCGTAGTTGTATTTCTTGACTCTTTTTTATTTTTTCTCTTATATCTGCTTCGAGATCTGGTGGGTGGGAGTGTATTACGTCGATTGGTCTCTTATTTATTATAGAGTGTACAGACTTATTGTATTCAATTGTTGCTTGAAGTATTAATTCAACTGTGTCATTAATGTGTTTTTCAAGTTTCAAGCACCTAGCAATTTCCGCGAGGGTTCTATGAAATCTCTCTACCTGTCCATTTGATGTACTATGGAGTGGTGGAGAGTTTATAATTTGAACGTTAAAACTATTTTCCAGAAGTGATTTTATTGTCCCTGAATTTAAAGATGGCTCATTATCGCAAAATATAATTCTGGTATGCGCATAGAAATTCATAAGTTGTAAAATTGCTGGTTCTATATCAATTATAGTTCTCGACGCTATAGGTTGTACTATGGCGAATTTTGAAAATTTATCGATACAAGTTAAGAAATATTTTTTATCTGTAGAAAATATGTCAATATGGAGTATTTCGCCTACATGAGAAGGAATAGGTATTTCGCCGATAATATGTTTTTTCGGGTGTCGGACATATTTTGCTCTATTACAAATTTTGCAATTTGCAACTATTTCATTTATCAGATGGGTCATCTTTGGGAAATAATAGTCTTGAAGTATTTGTTTGCCATTTTCTTGGGCTGCCCTGTGGGCCCTATTGTGTTCGGCGACTATTATCTCTTTTTGCTCATTCTTGTCGATAACGTCTATGACCAATTTTTTTGAGTGCCAAAATTTTGTTGTCGGGAAAATCTCTACGAGTTTACTTTGAATATGTGCTAAGATTGGTAATTCACACACGATTGCGTTAACCACATTCTTATTGACTGCGTTTTTTACTTTTTCTAGCAGACCCTTCCTGTCTGAAAAATTTATGATATGCCTTGTTTTTTGGCCAAACATAATTATAGTTTGTGTTGAGGAGACTGAGGTTTCTTCAATGATTATTTGATTCCGGAAGCAATTTACTGGTTTGTCAGTGGAGTCAATGACATATGTCAACGACAATTCGCTATGTACAGTGGCCATATCAGATGGTACATCTTCTTCTAAAGCATGTAAATTTTGCCTTGATAAAGCATCAGCAACAAAATTTTCTTTTCCTGGCTTATAATAGATTTGTGCATTATATTCATCAATAAAGGCTTTCCATCTTTTTATTTTCGCTTTTGGATTTTTATCCAAAACTGCGAACGTAAGCGGCTGATGGTCGGTATAAATGTTTAGATTTTTTACGCCATACAGATAGTTTCTTAAGGTTTTTAATGCCCACACTATAGCAAGTAGCTCACGTTCATTTGTTGCGAAATTTTGTTCGTTATCCCTAAGGGTTCTAGAAATCATAGTAATTGGTTTCCCAGCTTGGGATAAAACTGCTCCTAAGCCAAGAGATGAGGCATCTGTTGTTAGGTCAAATGGTTTTTGGTAGTCAGGATAGAGCAGCATGACGTCTTCCGAAATAAGAATATTTTTTAGTTTGTCAAAAACTAGTCGTTGTTTTTCATTGAGGCTTTACTGGTATTTTGATTGACTGGCACTCACTTTACCGTTATCACCCTTCAGAATTTCTGTTAATGGTTTGGCTATAGATGCAAAGTCTTTGATAAAGCATCTATAATAGCTTGCCATACCCAAAAATGATCGAACTTGAAACAATGTGGTTGGTTGTTCAAATCGGCTAATAGCTTCTATTTTACTTGGGTTTGTTGTAATGCCTCCTCGTGAGACTACAAACCCAAGATACTCGACTTTTTCTTTGAAAAAATGCGACTTTTCTCGTGAAACCCTCATATTGGCTGTATAGAGTTTATCTAATACCCATGCTATATGTCTTACATGGTCTTCCATGTTCTTTGAAAAAATCATAACATCATCTACATAAACGTAGCATGATTTTCCTATTCGCTCCCTAAGTACATCGTTTATAGTTCTTTGAAAAATGCTGGGAGCAAGGAAGTCTGCAAAATTCGTATTTCCCATTTGCTACAGAAAAAGCGGTTTTTTCTCTGTCCTTTTCAGACAGTAATATCTGGTGAAATCCAGATTTTAAGTCTAGCGTGGTAAAATATTTGGCTTTTCCGAGATTCGACAGAATTGCACTTATATTTGGTATGTGATATTTATCGTCAATTGTTTTGGAATTTAGCTTCCTAAAGTCTATAACTAGCCGTTTTTTTGGTTTCCTTGATCGTCTAATCCTTTTTTATCTACTACCCATACTGGGTTATTGTAGGGTGATGCTCTAGATGGCCTAATTATATTATTTCTCAACAAGTTACTAACTTCGCTATTTACAAAGTCAGAAACTCCCATTGGGTAAGGGTAAAATCTAGAGTATACCGCTTCTTCGTCTTCTGTTCGGATGGTGGCAACAATATTGTTATTGTAAGGCAGTGCCTCATTAGGGTCAGCAAATACTCCTTGTCTTTTTGTTATCATTTCTCTGAATTTTGGCTGAATTTGTTTGGGAACTTCTATGCTTTCGACCTCTGTAAAATTAACGTCAGAAGATTTTAAAAACTGAATTATTTCTGAACCGGATGCTGTTTTTAATACTTTATGTTTGAAATCCAATGTAGCACCTACTTCATTAAGCAGGTCTAATCCTATTATTCCGTCGAATGTTGACAGATTTGGGAGTATAAAGAATGTAGTTATGGTGTTGAAAATATGCATAGGACATTTTTTTTTAATGGAATTGAAGCCATGAAGTGACTTAACTAAGAAAGATTCGTTTACTGCAGTGACGTTATTTAGTTCAGTTAAAGGTTTAATATAATTTTTTTAAGCTCCTGTGTCAATAAGAAGCTTTATGGTTCTACCTGCTATCGTTCGCTCTACAAACGGTAACAGGGAGCAATTTCTAAAAAATTTACTTCATCATATTGATTAGTTTTATCTGTAATATCATTTGCCTCTAATTCGGCTGCAATTTGATATTCAGATTCGTCTTGAGAAAGTGTGGTTTTATTTTGGAAAAGATGATTTATCATTTGTTGCTTTGGTCCCGTATACCGTGCAGTGCCATTATATGATCTTTTAATGATCTGATTAGGGGGTGGTACATAATGAGAGAAACTTCTATTTGGTTGTTGGATAGATTGCCTAAATCGAGATGAATTGTCAATATCCATCGGTTGGGGTGTATCCTGTTTTGAAAATGGCCTTCTATTTTGTGTTTTTTGTCTGCCAAAAAATGGATTTTTAGCCAGTTGCACTTTTTCATTGTTTGGATCTAAGCTTTTTTGATGCTGATATTCATTTCAATGAGCTCTTTCTTCTAAGCTTTTAGCAAAATTGTTTGCGAATTGGAAACGTTCATGATAAGACTCAACTTCTTGAGCTAAGGCTAATGCTGATGGCAGGTCATTTGGACGTGCTGCAAAAAGAATGTCACTTAAGGGTTTTTTCGTGCCTGAAATAAATACTCTCAGTGCATCTGTTCTGTATTTGTCGTTAAGGGAGGAAGCTAAGGGGCTGTCGTGTGTCATTATAGTTTTATTAATGAGGAGCGTTAACTTACGCTCGATTTCCTCATAGTACTGCATTAGTGACAAGTTTCCTTGACGTAGAGTCGATAACTCTTGTTCAATAAGGTAAATAGGTCGTTTGTCTAGCCTGTTGATAATAGCTTTAAAATTCAGTGGTGTATCGTATAAGGACAGCACCATATCAGCGGAGCCCCTTATTTTATTTCTAATAATGCCTATTGCCTGGTAGTGTTTAGAACTTCCTACATAACTCTCAAACAGTTTATAAGCCGCATGAGCAGCCTTACGCCATGAGACATATGTCTCGTGTTTCCCTTCGAAATCATGTAGTGATTTTACCATGTCTAATGATTCATCGCAACATATTCCTGGTACTATTTCAGCATCTCTAAATACTTCTACTTCAGGTACCGTTAATGATGCAAATTTATTTTCTAAAGTTTTTACACTTTGTTCAAAAATTCGAGCTTGATTTGAAAGTGCAGAGTTAACCGAAAACTCAATAAGCGTTTTTACTTCTGATTCTCTAAGCGACATTTTATATGGTCTGATTACTCTACTTCACTATCACTCGTAAAAATATTACAATATTTAATGAAAATTAATTAACCTTTCGCACAGATTCTATTTGTTTCTTTCTTTAATAAGCACTCTACTTACATGCTTCTTTATTTATTTATAATAGTTATATTCCAATCCGTTTGTTTTTGTTGGGTTCCAGTCCTTTTGTTGGGTTCCTCCTTCTTGTTGGGCGCCAGTTAAATAAGTTAGACTATTCTTATTATTTCAATTAAGTATTTATTTTATAATAATTTGGTGGACTACTGCCGCACCTTATGAGCTACAATTTATAACTAAAACTTAAATCTAAAGAAAAGTATATCTAAAAGTTTACTATTAGCTACGTGGCTTTGCATTGTTTTACTATTAATAGCATCAGGCGACCAATGCAGTGGCTAACGTGAGATAACGAATTTCCTTATCTTCTCAATATCTTCTGTTGTACTATTAATAGTATCGAGCGACCAACGCAGTGGCTAACGTGAGATAACGAATTTCCTTATCTTCTCAATATCTTCTGTTGTACTATTAATAGTATCGAGCGACCAACGCAGCGGCTAGCGTGGGATAAGAATTTTGTTCCCTCAAGCCACGCGTGAGTTCTCCGTCTGTGGATGAGCCATTTGAGTTAACTTACACACATCTTAACACTGATCTACTGTACATACCGACAGTATGTACTTATATCTTAAGCATAAGTATTTTCAATGGCAAACACAATTGTCTATTGTTAGTTTAAGATCATTTGCGATCTTCAGGGCAAACATAATTGTTTATTGTCTATTGTTAGTTTAGGATCATTTGCAATCTCAAGGGCAGACAATCCTTTACATTGCATACATTAAATACTATGGTCACTAATCAATATACCCGAAATGAACATTTATTACATTGTTGATAGAAATGGGTATTTGTAAATACATATCTACGTTTAAGACTAGATTCGTATGCGCTGGCGATAATGAACATAAATATTTGAACTATGATATTTGTATCCTTACAAAAATATCTTCTTTAAAATTAATTAATTTCTTTTCTATAACTCACTTAAATTAATTTTTTTCATTTATGTTCTGACTAAATAAATTACTTAAGACAAAAAATAGATATTCCAAAATGTAGATATCGCCAAAATGTATGTACGCTCTTAACTTTCATACGACTGAACAAATTTAATAATTGTTTTTTTAATGTGATCGTTATAGATCGGGGAAGGTTTAGAAATAAAAATACCTTATACTTTTAATTAGGAAAAGTCGGAAAATTGGACAGTTCCAAAAAATAACTTATTTTCATATCATTTTTTTTTTAATTTTTGTTTGTTTTGTTTTTCAATATTTTGATTTGTAAATTATTTGAATCTTTCAATTTCGGTCGCTTGCTTTTTTAATCCAGCTATTCCAAAGAAAAATTTTTGAAAATTATTCAATGAAAACTTTATGCGTGTTTCACATAAAAAGATCAATTACAGATTGAAATTTGTTACGAAGCCACGAAGAGGTCGCGCTAATATCGGTCGGCGTTCTGTTTGCCTAAGGCAAGGCAATGCAGGAAGTACTCCCAGGATGCTATGACATATAAAAACTGCTGAATTATGGACCGCGATGTCACAACACGACTTTTCAATCAACAGTTACTATGTTTGATGGACTTTATGTTGAATCAACGTGCTGTTAGATGCTGGATGTACTCTGTAGAGGGGCAATAAAGAGGTTTGCCGCTTCTTCTTTTTTCGATGGTGGATGGTGGTTACATTAGATTCAATTGATGCAATCATTTTTGCGGAAATTCCAGATACAGAGATAGATCCAGAATTATACGAAGTGGTAAAAACCAATATGGTTCATGAACATTGCGAACACCACAATCTTTCTTCGATTTGTATGTCTGACAATAAATGCACGAAACACTATCCACGTGCATTTCTTTAGGAAACGCAAACTAGAAATGATGGATAGAGTGGATATCGGCGTCGCTCACCAGACGACAATGGCAGAATATTTAGTATTCAATTTAGAGGAGTGAATATCGAAGTTGGCAACACATGTATAGTACTATATTCGCCACTGTTGTCTAATTCACATTCAAAGCTTGGGTATTACAGTTTGGTGAAATCACTGAAATACGTTTGCAAATACATCGCCAAAGAAAGCAACTTTGCGATTATTGGCCTTGAATGAGATGAGATCAGTAAGTATCAAATGGGTCATTACGTGAACTGCAAAAAAGCACTTTATAGGATATTTACTTTTGCATTTTATGAAAGTTTTCCGACTATGGTGCGCCTCGCGATTCAACTTCATTTAAGTCATTCCGTACTGTGAATGGTTGAGTGTTTGCAAGCCAGCAAATACAATTACTGGAACATGATAATAACTGGAATCAAATGATGGACGATGCGATAGCTACTCCGCATGCTACTGAAGTTCGCATACTTTTCGCGCAGATCATTTCGACATATATGCCTTCAAATTCGCGTCAATTAAGGGATACGAAAAAAAAGATATTGTCGATGACATTTTACATTGTATTCGCTAATGATTGGAAATGGGCAAATTTCGATTGATACTTCCATTGGTTTTTTCATTTTTCCTGCCTATTGTAAATTCACTTCAACGAAAGAAGAACTCATCACGTTTATCCCAACAATGGCAAATTGTCATTACTGCGATTGCTTGGGAGCCCGCGCAATTTTAGTTGCAAAAATACCGATGTTAATGACTTAAACTCGAAGATTCAAAGTCAAATTCAGAAGGGTTTGCGCTCATACAAATCGATGGTTCGTCTTGACAATGAAGACAAAGCCGTGAATTATCTAGTGGAATTTCTAAATTCCTTGGATAGGCTTGGTATGCCGCAGCATAATTTGCATCTCAAAGTTAGATCTGTCATTAGTATGTTTCACAATCTTCATTTATTCAACGAAACTGTGTAAAGAACCCCAATAATTGTGACGCAGTTACCGAATATAAGGGGACAGTAATTTCATTTCAAACATATTACGCTTCCAGAGAAAATTGCATTTGTGATGACAATCAACAGGACAAAGAAGATAGATAGATAGAAGTGTGGCATAAACCTAGAAAAGCCATGTTTTTCACACGACCAGATATACGTGGCGTGTTCATGAGTTGGAAACCCATTTTCTCTGCATATTTACGCACCAGAACAGAAAACAAAAAAATTTGTTTATCAAGCTGCGATACATTAAAAAAAATAATGATTTTCAACACAATAAAAATTCAAAAAATCGATTATTTTACGAGAAAACTCGATTCTCGAGTAGAATCGGGATCGAGTTTACCATCCCTACACACGCACAATAACCACCACAAAAAAATTACTTTTTTTTTCCATGTAATTTATATGGAAAACAGAAAATTTGAAATAGGCACCTCATAATATCAATATTAGGAGCTCATCTTTTGAGTGACTTTTTTTACACATTTTCGAAAGTTTTGAGCCTGTTTTTCAGTTGAAAAAAAGGTTGCCTCAGAATAGCACACCCTAATACGTATATTATTTCTTTGGCAGATTTTTCTGTATGTTTACGAAAGAAAATACGAGCCACATATGTACAAACATTCATAAGGAAATAACAAGTGCCGCACGTATCTTTTCGCATCTCCGCTGTCAAATAGTCAATCTGTCGAAGCCCTGACGCGATTTACTACATTTAGGCTTCGTCAATTTGGCTGTCATATCGACTTGTGATACTTCTGCTATTTGAGACAATCGTTGTTTATGTAGAACAATGTTTCAAATTTTAGTTGGTGACATACTCACATGTGTACGCATATGTATGTTTGTATGCTTGTAAATTATTTGTTTGGAAGTGTATACAAATTATGTACATATAAGTATATACATATGAATGTATGAACATGCGGATCAATGCGCGCACATGTAATATATTGATAAGTGATAAAATCGTGATTTGAATTTCTGATGCGTATACATTCATATGCGCATGTGCAGAGACATAAGATTAATATGATAGAAGATGTACATACATATGTATGTATACATATATTGTTGTGATAAATTTAATTTCTATTAGTAAGAAGTATAATACAAAAATATTCATAGTATAGTATCTATATATATAAATATTAAATGGTGTATAGTTGTAACGCTAAAACTCGAAAACGGCTGAACCAAATGAAATACTTTCTTTGGGGGATTTGTTTGTTATTACCACGCGCAGGTCATGTCTTAAAATCAGAACAAAATATTAAGGGGGCGTGGCACCTCCCATACAAATTGAATTTTTCAAGTCGAATATCTTCAAAAGTGTTTAAGGTAGGAACATGAAAATTGGTACAGAGCTACAGAATAACAACACCATTCTCACCTATAAAACCGGGGGCTATCGAATAAGGGGGCGTGGTACCTCCCATACAAACTAAATTCTTTAAGCAGAATATCTGTGAAAGGGTTCAAGGTAGGGACCTGAAAATTGGTTAAGTCCTATATGGTATCAAAAGCCTTCCTACACATAAAAGAAGGGGTAAACGGAAAAGGGGGCGTGGTTGTTATAGAGCTATAGGAAACAACACCATTCTCACGCATAAAACTTGGCGTTATCGAAAAAGGGAGCGTGGTACCCTCCCATACAATCTTTAATTATTTTGGTTGTTAGTCCACCATATATTTATCTCATTTTCCACCTAGCACGACAGTTTGGTTGTTTCTTGCTATTTTTGTTTATTTATCGGTGACAGTAGCGGTCATATCGTAATTTTGGTTGTGTTACGTCCTATTTTTGGTTTATGGAAATGGCAGTTTTATGAAACAAACACAAATTAAATTAAACGTCAATTTTGTTTTGCAATCGAACACGCAAAATTTAGAGGGCAATAAAAATGCGCCTTGCTTTACTGATATATTGATATCATTTGTTTTAAAAAGTGAGTTATTTAGTGAAAGTGATTTAGCGTGTTGGCGAATACCGATTTATGTACATTGCAATTTATCATTCAATTGATCTGCTTCCTTAGTTTAATTCATCTTCTTTTTTGCAGTTTTCAAAGGTAAGTTATTGGTCCGTAAAACCTTATAAGAACTTTATGCAAATGAATGATCATTTCTAATTAGATATTTGTTACGATGCCAAGAATCAGTACGTTTGGTTACACTTCTCGGAGTTCCCAGGCCGCAAGGAGAACACGAAATAGCAGAACACGTCAAAGGGAAAGTGTTATTGAGTGGGTATCACCACGAAATAGACTACTGGAGAATAGCACGCACCAGTTAGAAGATGTCAACCAAACACACAATAAGCAAGAACGATTGAGAAGAAGGGAAGTTCACAATCAGCAACAAGGATCGAGAAGAAGGGAAGTTCGTGCTCGCCAAAGTGATGAAGTAAGATCACAACATGCGATTATTCGACGACAACGGCGGCAACATCTTTCTTTTGTGAACATTGAACGTGCAGGTTTTCGATATGATCCAAACATTCAATATAGCGCATCTGTTCAAATCGGTCAGATGTCAGTAGTTTGTCAATATTGCAATGCAGTCAAATTTAAAAATGAACCGCCAGGGTTATGTTGCGCCGGAGGAAAGGTTAAGTTGCCAGAATTGCTTCCACCACCACAGCCATTGTTCCAGCTGCTTTACGGTGAATCTCCTCACTCGAGCCATTTATTAAAGCACACTAAAATGTACAACGATTGTTTTGAAATGACGTCGTTTGGCGGTGAAATTGTAAATGAACAAAACTACAATCTAACGTTTAAGGTATTTTTGTCAAACAATATTCGACAGAAACTACAGATCTTTCCTTCAATTATACAGGTTCATGGGCAAATTTTTCATCTCGCTGGATCGCTGTTGCGGTATCCAGATCAAGAACACAAATATCTCCAAATTTACTTTCTGGGAGATTCACATGATGAAGTAAATCGGCGTTGTCCTATCTTCAATACAACGAAAAGAGAAATAATCGAACAATTGCAGCAAATGTTACACGAACACAATGGCCTCATTAAACTGTTTACGATTTCGTTGGAACGTATGCCAACAGAGGATCATAGTATAATCATACAAGCGGACAAAAGACCAACAGGGACACATGAAAGACAATATAATGCACCTACAGTTAGCGAAATATCAGTTGTTGTTGTTGGAGAAAATTTGCAGTCGCGTGATATTGTCATCAAACGTTGAAATAAAAACGCACCAAAATGGATAAGTGAGACACATCGGTCTTACGACGCAATGCAATATCCGCTCATGTTCTGCCTTGGAGAAGACGGATATCACTTAGGATATAAGATGATAAATCCGGTGAATGGTTACTAAAATAAAAATTTTTGTTTGCTACTTCATAAAGGTAATTTAAGCTTTTAGGTGTCGAGACAAATAAAAAAGTCAGTTCAATGAAGTTTTACGCATATCGAATGATGATTCGCCAAAACTATGACAACCACTTACTGAGATATGGACGATTATTTTAACAGTTTGCAGTTGACATGTACGTTAAAGTTGAGACAGAACGACTTAATTACATGCGATACAATCAGTCGAAGTTTTGATCTGAAGAGTATATTCACTTAAGAGATGGAATGAATGGTGATGCGGATATTACAGATATTGGTCGACTCTATATTCTGCCATCGACATATATTGGCAGTCCTAGACACATGCATGAGTACTCCCAGGATGCGATGACTTACGTGCGCAATTATGGACGGCCGGATTTGTTTGTTACATTTACTTGCAATCCAAAATGGCCAGACATTACGAATCTATTGAATCCCGGTCAATCACCAAGCGATCCCCATGACGTTACAGCACGCGTGTTTAAACAAAAACTCAGATGTTTGATGGACTTTATTACGAAACAACGTATATATGGCACTGTTCGATGCTGGATGTACTCAGTGGAATGGCAGAAGAGAGGTTTGCAACACGCACACACTCTTCTTTGGATGGTGGAGAAAATTACACCTGACCAAATTGATGACATCATTTCCGATGTTGAAATAGATCCAGAGTTGCACGAAGTGGTGATGGCCAATATGGTTCATGGGCCATGCGGAGAACACGATCCATCTTCGGTTTGCGTGTCGGACAGTAAATGTAAAAAACGCTATCCCCGTGCTTATATTTCGGAAACTCAAACTGAAAACGACGGATACCCTCTCTATCGGGGTCGCTCACCCGCTGACAATGGCAGAACATTCATCACTCAATTGAAAGGAAAGAATTTCGTGGAGAATAACACATGGATCGTTCCATATTCGCCAATTTTGTCTAAGGCATTCAAAACACATATAAATGTTGAGTACTGCAGTTCAATAAAATCAATTAAGTATGTTTGCAAATATGTCACCAAAGGAAGCGATATGGCGGTTATTGGCGTTGAACGAGATGAAATTAGCAAATTTCAAATGGGCAGATATGTAAACTGCAATGAAGCAATCTGGAGAATATTTTCATTTGCAATTACTCGGAGATGCCTCGGTATTATACATGGAATGCATCGTCGAAGAAATGGTTGCGCAGGAAGAACGGCCATCCGGTAAATAGTTATCCAGGTGCTTTTTTAACTGATGCATTGGGAAGAATTTACACAATCCATCCAAAGAACGATGATTGCTTTTACCTACGTTTGCTTTTGATTAATATACGCGGTTCAACTTCATTTGAATCATTGAGGACTGTAGATGGTACCATTTGTGCAACATTTCGAGAAGCATGTCAACAATTGCAATTGCTTGAACACGACAGTCACTGGCAGAAGATATTTTGCATCGCCTGCGATTAGCGACGAGAAATGTCGACTTACAAATGAACGCTGACATCTACAATGAAGCATTAGACCTTATTGAAGATTTATGTTTACTTATGAGTGGAAAACTATTGACTAAAGTTCATATGCCGGCACCAAGTCGTCAAATAAGGTATTTAGTGAGTCGCGAATTGGAACGCGAGCATGCTTACGATATAACTCACTTGCAACAACAAGTACAAACAAATGTGAATAGCAAAGCAGTGCGGACAATCAGCTAATAAATGCTGTAGATAGTGGAAACGGTGGCATATTTTTCTTCGATGCGCCCGGCGGGACTGGCAAAACGTTCCTATTGTCTTCAATACTAGCAGCAATACGTGGTCAAGGTGGTATTGCATTAGCTCTTGCATCTACCGGGATTCCTACAACACTGTAAGAAGGTGGAAGAACGGCACATTCAGCATTAAAGCTTCCATTAAACTTGCAAATACACGAAAGTCGTATCTGCAATATTTCAAAGCAATCAGCAATGGCACAAGTTTAAAAAAAATGTAAGTTAATCATATGGGATGAATGCACAATGGCCCACAAACGATTATTAGAAGCACTTGACCGAACACTGAGAGATTTGCGGAACAATAATCGTTGCTTTAGACTTTAGACAAACACTTCCCGTGATTCCAAAATCAACAGCGGCGGATGAGCTAAACGCATGTCTGAAGTCATCGCATTTGGGGAGGTTTGTTAAAACCATTTCATTGACCATGAATATGCGAGTTTTGCTGCAAAACAATAGAACTGCGGAGGTTTTTTCAAAAGAGCTGCTGCGAATCGGAAATGGACAAGTTCCGATAGATCCTTGCAGTGGATTAATATCGATTTCAACTACGATTTGCCAATTCACATCTAATAAATATGAACTAAACAGTAGTATATATCCAAATATTGCTCAAAATTATGGTAACTACGATTGGTTAAGCACGCGCGCAATTTTAGCAGCAAAAAATATGGATGTCAACGACTTGAATTGGACGATTCAAAATCAAATTCCGGGAGATCTGCGGTCATATAAATCAATCAATCGCGTTGAAAATGAAGACGAGGTAGTAAATTACCCAGTGGAGTTCTTAAACTCTTTGATGCCGCCTGGAACGCCGCCTCATAATTTGCGTCTCAATGTTGAGTCTGTAGTTATTATGCTACGGAATCTTCATGCTCCCAAACTGTGCAATGGTACTCGACTGATTGTGACCAAGCTAATGGACAATTTAATAGTGGCAAGCATTTTGAAAGGCCCGTTCAAGGGAGAGGAATGCTTATTTCCCCGAATTCCATTAACTTCAACAGATTTGCCATTCCAATTCAGACGTTTGCAGTTCGCAGTGAAACTTGCATTTGCGATGACAATAAACAAGTCACAAGGGCAGTCGCTGGAAGTATGCGGCATAAATTTAGAAATGTCTTGCTTTTCACATGGCCAGCTCTATGTGGCGTGTTCCCGTGTTGGAAAACCTTCCTCACTGTTTATTAACGCCTCGGAACAGAAAACCAAAAATATCGTGTACCGTGCAGCACTAAACTAAATATTTACTAAAATTATATATTTTTGAGACTCGATTAAAACTAATAAAATTGAATGAGAATAGTACAAGCTTAATTTTATTAAATTGTCAACAATTCCTGGACGCTATTGTCAGCATTATTGAAAAGAGTAGCATTTTTCAAGCAATTAAATTCAAAAAGCATTAATGTACCCTCGAAAAAAATTTTCATCAGGCAGGTTCTGGCAAGTCACTTCCGAGTAAAATTTATAAAAATTTTGTCAAATTAAGTACGGAAGGTATTTTCCACAAAATTCCACTCGGAAATAAATTGCAGAACCTGCCTGTATATCATGTTTTTTTATTTAAATTTTTTATCAAAAACAGTTCAAAAAACTCAGCAATAATTTTTTCCTCATTATTTTTCAATATTGGCAATTTGTCAAGGACAAAAAAGGCGGTATTTAAAGTATATACAATGAAATAAGGAAAAATCGTTCATATTCTATTAAAACCAATACCGGTGTAATTTTTGAAATTAAAAAAAAAAACTATTTTGGGCAGAACGAAGTTTGCCGGGTCAGCTAGTATTATGTAAAAATCAAATAAAATTATTAAATATGCCAGTCCAAATTGACTATAAATATTTTTATGCATGTATTCATGCAAAATTACAGTCATACCATAATTATTTTTACATGTCAATATGGAATTGCTGAGGGCAAAACAAAAAAACTTACATACATACATATGGGGTATTTCATACCAAACTGACCACTTTTGAACCCGACCCCTTTAGATTTTGCTGAAACTTATCCATCTTTTTCTACCCTTTGAAAAACATTTTTGAGATTTTTTTCCAAATTTTTTGTCCAACTTCAAAAAAGTTATGAATTTTTCAAAAAAAATGGCTTTTTTATTTTCAAATAACCATAACTTTCGTAGAAATTGACTATTGGGGACCTTTTTTTTTAAACTTTTTGGTTTTGAAAGAACTTTTCGCAAAAAGTAAGCGAAACAAATTTAACACGTTCAATTATATAAAATAATCGGTTTTTTGTGTTTTTAAGTTCGCCATTTTTGTTTTTCCTTTAAAAAAAATTCAATTAATTTTACAACTTTCCTTACTAATCCCGGAGTGGGCCGCTTTTTTTAATATTTTTTTTATTTATTTATATGTGAGGACCTATCGCCGGAAGTTTTGGCCAAAGTGATGGATATGCCATAAAAAGAGCTCAAATGATAATCAGCAGTGGCGGCGGCCATTTACATGATATCATATTCTCGATTTGATGTACAGAAAATTTAAAAGACCAAATAAAAATAATCAACAAGCAGAAGTAAAAAAAATAACAGCCAAAAACATCGGAAGGTTATTTTTGTATAATATGTGTCAAATTCAAAATTGTATTCTCCAAAATCAGGAGCACTTAGCAAAATGGAAGTTTATTTACAATTTAATTCTTATTAAACTTAAACACTGGAAAACCGTGGCGTAAAAATTCCGAATTGCGGCTGTACGTAACCTCAGCTATTTATACGTTTATACGCATTTGAGAAATTCTTACATAATTGAAAATATTAACGCAACATTTCTTGAAACGCATCCAGCAACTAACTCATATATGTGAAAATCTCTAATTAAATAATTTGAATATTATTTAAGAAATTGTATGTTCTTGTAAATTTGAAACTACGTTTGTGCAACCAAGCCAAGAATGAAAATAGCTGCCATCCGTACAAGTCACCTATAGGATAAATCACCGTTTTATTACCCAACAGTGCTAGCAGAAATTTCTGTTAAAGCTTCTAAAATAATGTAAAAAATTATTGAGAAAGAATACTCATCTCTCGCGTTCTTGAATATTTTATATACACTAGATGTACCAAAATAATTATAAACCATGTACTTCCAACTTAATGATAATTAATTACTGGGTCAGACGCATACCTCGGAATATAAATATTTCGCAAATATTCAGGCTTTTGTTAATGTTATTGAAAGTTTAATTTTAGTGTACGATAAATTTGTAAAATTATTTCTTCAAAACTGCTGCAGATAAGTTTATGAAATTTTGTATCCTCAAAGAAAAATCTTCGTTCTTTATAATAAATATTTTTTACTGCCAATTTGTTAAAATCATAATATTTTAATACATGTTTGTTAAACAATTGAAAAGTTGTATGCCTTCTTCAAACTAAAAAAATTGCAAACTATGTAACACTACGTGGAAAATCGGTGGTTTAGCGAAATTTTCATGTCTAATTGACTTGGCTTGACCTTACTATTATTTTACAATGCACCTTTTAGCATAGTGTTTAACCAGGTTATTATTTAGTACTGAGACCGCTGTAACTGAGCTCGGAATATAACATCTGGAAACTGCCTATCGCCCAGTATACACTACTATATGATACTATTTATACCGAGATGAAGTCTGCCTCTACTCCACTGATTGACGAGTTTATTGAGATGATCTTTGTTTCTGCAATGTAGCGGTAATCCGAAACGAAGTTCTTCAAAAACTATCCACTGAGTTAACCTATTTTCCGATATGAATATAATGTCTAACATCTTCTGCCGGTTTCTTGTTACGAATGTTGGCCTATTGCCTCTGCCACATAACGATAGCTTACTGCCTATTAAATAGATACAGAACAGCTCACCCTTTTCATTCATTACCATATTGGAGTCACATTTAAGTATTTTCAAATTCTTAAAGTACTTCTGCTTCCTCATACGGGATATAACACGACACTATACGGTATTTGTTGCTGCTCGTTCCTCAAACTACTTCTGCAAATTGAATAAGACGCATTAACTATTGTCTTTTCTAGGGCTTCTTGGGTTCAGAGAGTAGGACAAGGTCTCTCCGCGTCTGGCTTAGAGATTCTGTCTGCAAGCTCAGACCCTTAGACTCACCTTGATCTGTGATCTTCATGTCACTCAAGGTTTCGAATGACTCTTCCTCTACTTCACACTCATTGGCGCCTGACTTGTAGATCTTGGCTCTCACCTTTGTGAAATCATAGTCAATTTCTCCTCCACATTTCGCCAGCAGCTTTAAGCACTCTTTGGTTAAAAGCAGCAATCTGTCTTGTGGCTTGTTAATGTATGTCTAGCGCATAAGCCCCTCTACGAAAGTAAGAGGGGGAAGTAAGTACGAAATCGGAGGGCGTCAGCTATCTGTAAGCTACATTCGACATTTTGCTATTTAAGGAACCCTAGTCAGGTTGGGTCGCATGACATGGTTCTAACCCCAACCATAGTAAGACTCTCTATTTGAATACTGTGGTGTTAAGAAAAAACTAATACCCTTGTAGATGGTCGACACTGAACAAATGGATGAAATCGGAAGACAGCCCCATTCACCTCTAGGCTTGCCACCCGTACTTTATTATAAAGTATTTTACTTTCATTCAGGTAATTGTACTCTATATTTTATGAGAACAATAAAGTTCACAAAAATACTTTATTTCGCATGATTTGATTTCTTTGAGATTTTGAAAAATTTAGTCGATGAATTTCTTAAACGAAATTTATAGATTGGTGATTTAGTGCTGAATCGATGTTGCCACTCGTCGGCGCCACATCACTCAAGCGCTCGTTTTGTACAATTACGGGGCATCTCGACAGGATAAAATATATAGAATACTAGCAGCATTGCCGTGCCCATTGCCTGTGGAGACTCCACATTGCTCATAGCTTACTAGATATAGAATACTATCTAGTTTGCCATGTATCGTAAGCTAGAAGCTGTCACTTCAGCAGTTTGACAGCGCAGATGCAAGATTTATTGATGCTCAATTATACTGAGAATGGTATAATTGAAATTTATTTGCATTTTTGTAGTCATTTATTAAATTTATTTAATAAAGCTGTGTCTGAAGGCAATTGCATAACAATTTTAGATATTTATGGGATTATGGTTAATCTTAGAAATCAATTAACACAAAGAAAACAAAATCTGTTTTTTGGCTATGAAACAGGTAAAAAAATTAAACTGTTATCTTCACTGGAACTGACTAGAAAAGTTCAAGCGAATTTTTTATTATTTGTTGACGAATCCCTAGTGTACCTGATTTTAATAACACGAACTGGTTATTTACACTGGGTATATAAATTTAAAGAGTAATATAGAATTTGACAATATTGAAAATTTAAATCTGCAAAAAACTTAATGTGGATATGGATGATCTTTATGGAGAAATCGCTTTATTAAACCAAGTTTATAATCAATTATGTACTTCTAAGGGTTTTGCAGAGCTATCAACTGCACAAAAATGGCAGCAGGTATTTAATATGAGTGATGATAATTTTTTAAACTTGTATAAGGTAATTTCATTTTTATTGTCTATTCCCGCCACGTCAGCATTCACAGAAAGAGTTTTTTCGGTGATGAATAGCAAATGGCGAGACGAAGGAAACAAAGCGTCTTTGAATTTGATAAAAAATGAATTACTTATTTATTTTAATTTAAATATAGAAAGATGCTGTGCAACTGTTCAGTAAAGATGCTAATTTGATACAAATTGCAAAAAGCAATAAAAAATATGTTTTTAAATATAATAATAAAGAAAAATAAATTATATTTTATTTGAAAAGTAAGTACTTTTTTCTTCTTACCTATAATAACCAATGCACTTTAATGCAAAACAAAGGTGGCAACCCTATTCATCTCCTACAATAACTAAATATGTCAAAGACATTAACTTTCACCTATGAGATGTTTTGAGACAACTTTGTCCAAACCGGACACTGAGCGTGACACCGCTCACTTTTATCTAATCAAATCACACCACAACAACACCCACTTCCGTATAACCAAATTTTAAATTCCTTCTTCTTCTTCTTTCCCTTCCAGTGTACAAATGAAGAACCAATTAATACAAAGAGATATAACTTTGCACGAATAATTCCTTTGATCCATTTTTTATTTACATCTTTAAATAATGAATTAATTGTTATTCTATTAAATAATAATCTACTTTTTACGTTTAATAAATCATAATCACCACTTTTTTCATGGGTGCTCGACCTTAAAACCTTTGAACAGATAAATTGTAAGAATGATGCCCGTATGCATATCGAGCAAAAACAAGGGGGAAGTAGCAGAAAAAATATTTTGGAATCTGAAAAAGTTGATACAGAGGTAAAAAACGTCCAAATTCAGAACTCGAACGTGTGTGGTAATGTGATAAATTCAAGCGATCTGGTAGAGGTACTAAAAATGCTGAACTAAAGCAAAAACGTGTCAGTCGACCAAAGTGATTGGGAAATTGCAACGAGAATGATGACGCATACCAACTTACTACAAATGAAGAAGTTGGAAACACTAGGGTCGATAGCAGACGAAGTAGATGGAAAATTGCAACATGAATGCTGACGCATACGAACTTGCTGCAAATGAGGAAGCTGGCACCACTAAAGTCGATATATGTGCGTAACGATCTAAAATATTCATTGTATGTTTAGTTCTAGAACATTTAAAGAAATGAAAGAGCGTTTCGGGATTATACAGCAACAGAGTTACAAGCAGAGCAGCAGAAGCGCTGTACAAGAGCGAACTACACAAAGCTTGTGCAAAATGTTACAGGCGATGAGGGCAGTAAGTAGACATTACTTCAATTGTGGGTCATCTACACACATACGTGCACAATGTAAAGCAGAATTAAAATATTTTAAATGCAACAACAATGGTCACATCGCAAAAATTGTGAAAATCAGAAGAGAATAGTGAACATACAAACGAGTGATAAAAGCAGCAAGCGAATGCGAACTGGCAACCAGTGCGTCTCATGTTTAATAGAAACAAGTGCAGATGTGTAACTTTTGCAGCGATGAATTTATGAAAAAAAATGTTAACAATATTCTTCTTTATTGGCGTAGACGCCGCTTACGCTATCATGGCCGAGTTAACAACAGCACGCCAGTCGTTTCTTCTTTTCACTACGCGGCGCCAATTGGATATTCCAAGCGAAGCGAGGTCCTTCTCTACCTGGCCCTTCCAATGGAGTGGAGGTTTTCCTCTTCCTCTGCTTCCTGGTACTGCGTCGAATAGTTTCAGAGCTGGAGTGTTTTCATCCATTCGGACAACATGACCTAGCCAGCGTATCCGCTGTATCTTAATTCGCTGAACTATGTCAATGTCGTCGTAAATCTCATACAGCTCACCGTTCCATCAAATGCGATATTCGCCATGGCCAACGCGCAAAGGACCATAAATCTTTTGCAGAACTTTTCTCTCGAAAACTCGCAACGTCGACTCTTCCGTTGTTGACATTGTCCAAGCCTCTGTACCGTGTAGCAGGACGGGAATTATGAGTGACTTATAGAGTTTAATTCTTGTTTGAGAGGACGAAAGAGGACTTGCTTCTCAATTGCCTACTCAGTCCGAAGTAGCACCTGTTGGCAAGAGTTACCCTGCGTTGGATTTCTAGGCTGACATTGTTGGTGGTGTTTCCGCTGGTTCCAAGATAGACGAAATTATCTACAACTTCAAATTTATGACTGACAACAGTGACGTGAATGCCAAGTCCCGCTTGCGACGACTGTTTGCTTGATGACAGGAGATATTTCGTCTTGCCCTCGTTCACTGCCAGATCCATTCGTTTTGCTTCCTTGTCCAGTCTGGAGAAAGCAGAACTAACGACGCGGGTGTTGAGGCCGATTATACGAACATCATCGGCATACGCCAGCAGCTGTACACTCTTATAAAAGATTGTACCCGCTCGATTGAGTTCTGCAGCTCGAACTAATTTCTCCAGCAGTAGATTGAAGAAGTCGCACGATAGTGAGTCGCCTTGTCTGAAACCTCGTTTGGTATTGAACGGCTCGGAGAGGTCTTTCCCGATCCTGACGGAGTTTCAGACATCGCGGCATGAATACAGCTCATTTTATTGCTGTCGAAAGCAGTTTTGAAATCGACCAAGAGGTGGTGTGTGTCATATCTATTTTCACGGGGCTTTTCCAAGATTTCAGTTTTTGATTTTTTATGTCTAAAGCCGCACTAATCAGTTTGTTGATGATGGGCTTTAATCTTTCAAACAATACACTCGATAGGACTTTATACGCGATGTTCAGGAGGCTTATCCTACGGTAGTTGGCGCAGATTGTGGGGTCTCCTATTTTTATGGATTGCCGCCGCTTTCTTGTTCTTTAGACGGGTAATTTCTTCTTCATTGTCGGGCAATGGAACGTCTGCTCCATCGTGATTGATTATGGAATCGCGTTCGCTTTCTCCTGGCGTTGCTCGTTCACTGCCATTCAGCAGGCTGGAGAAGTGTTCGCTCCATAATTTAAGTATGATCTGGGTATCGGTGACTAGTTCATCTAGTCCAGAGTATGCTCCGGCCTTGAAACCTTCTGTAAGCCGCCTGTTGGTTGCAGCTTCTTGACGTCGAACCTTTATTGCGTTTGTAGACGTTTTTTTTCTTTACAGAGGCGGGTACGAGTCTTGGCTGCAACAAGATAGTTGTCCGAGGTGATGTTGGGACCTCGGAGCGTACGCACATGTAGAACACTGAAGACGTGTCTTCCGTCTATCACAACATGATCGATCTGGTTGGTGGCTTTTCAATCCCGAGACAGCCAGGTAGCTTGACGGATTTTCTTGTGCCGGAATCTAGAACTACAGATAACCATGTTTCGAGCTCCAGTGAAGTCGTTCAGCGTCAACCCATTTGGGTTCCTCCTCGAACACCGAGGAGAACATTAACATTACATCAAATATGATCGTCTTCATACAGTTTAATATCATGACGGAAAATTTTCAAATCAATCTTCTAATATCAAATCATACTAAATAGAACAAAAAAAAAAAAAACAAAACAAGTAAGGACAGGCTAAGTTTTGGGTTTAACGAATATTTTATACTCTCGCATGATAAAGTGATAATCGAGATTTCATTATCAGTCATTTACATATTTTTTTATTTTGCTGTAAAATTAATTAGATTAGATCAAATTGTGTACTTTGAGTATTAAATTGTATTTTCATTTGTATGTATGTATTATACAGAGAAGGCATCAGATGGAATTCAAAATAGCTTTATATCAGAAGAAGGCGTGGTTGTGAACTGATTTCACCCATATTTCGTACATGTCATCAGGGTGTGAAGAAAATATTATATACCGAGTTTCATTAAAATCATTATAGTAGTTCCAGAGATATGGTTTTTGGTCCATAAGTGGACGACGCCACGCCCATTTTCAATTTGTTAAAAAAGCCTGGGTGCAGCTTCCTTCTGCCATTTCTTCCGTAAAATTTAGTGTTTCTGACGTTTTTTGTTAGTCGGTTAACGCACTTTTAGTGATTTTCAACATAACCTTTGTATGGAAGGTGGGCGTGGTTATTATCCGATTTCTTTCATTTTTGAACTGTATATGGAAATGCCTAAAGGAAACGACTCTATAGAGTTGGTTGACATAGCTATAGTAGTTTCCGAGATATGTACAAAAAACTTAGTAGGTGGCGGGACCACGCCCACTTTTCCAAAAAAATTACGTGCAAAAATGCCCCTTCCTAATATCTTTATTTATGGCTTAGTTATGACACTTTATAGGTTTTCGGTTTTCGCCACTTTGTGAGTGTGGCAGCAGTGGGCCGATTTCACCCATCTTCGAACTTAACCTTCTTATGGAGCCAAGAATTACGTGTACCAAATTTCATCATGATATCTCAATTTTTACTCAAGTTACAGCTTGCACGGACGGACGGACAGACAAACATCCTGATTTCAATTCTACTCGTCACCCTGATCACTTTGGTATATTTAACCCCATATCTGACTCTTTTAGTTTTAGGACTTACAAACAACCGTTATGTGAACAAACCTATAATACTCTCCTTAGCAACTTTGTTGCGAGAGTATAAAAATGCGTTATAAATGGTAAACGTTGTCATTTTATTTCAATGTGTAATATTATGGTCAGTTCGTGTATTGAATAGAAAAATTTCACAAAAGAAAACGATGTGAGCCAAGAATCTTTGGACAAATGTGACTTCAATATCATAATGCGTAAGCAGCAATGCCAGGCGGATCAATTTATCTTGAAGCACGTTCATCCTCAGCCACGTTCTAATGCGGCGGGTTGTCGTAAAAGACCATTCAGAGTACGCATTCGTCACAGGAAGTATGCAGAATATGCGAAGAAAACTATAAATTTGGAGTACAGATACACATCCCGGCTACTTCAAGCCGCGTCGCTTGAAATTTAGCACTTTCAGTTACGGATCTGATTGGATTTCGTAACAATTTAATCTGCAAACGTTGCTTCACTTTGTAGCTTTAGTAGTATCTTAGCGTTATTTATTATGTTCAAAAATGGAGTCCTTAATATTGTTTCTGAAATATAATGATAAAATTCTGGATTGTGTTTCTGTTACTATATATTTTTTCAGAGTAGTAAAATTACTAATAAGCCACTGTTACATACAATAAAATTCTCCAAAAAGTCGAAAAATCGACACGTAAAATACGACATTGCCTATTCATTTTCAAGTTTATAGGATAGCTAAAAACAAGAATTAGGGGATCACCATATTCCCAATGTGACGCACCTAGACTTACAAAAAGGAAAGGTCGCTCTTACCGCATCTACATAAACGCTCTTCGTCTTGGATATTATGAGAATTAGCTGCAAAAAGCTTCAAATTAAATATTACAAATTGTGTTCAGTACTAACAAGAATCGCAACCGACCTTAATTCACGGCCATTCACTGTACGCTCGAAAGATCCCTTTCATTAACCAGCCCTAAACCCAGCGAAGGGAAGACGAAAGTTCTCTCATTGCCATTCACTTGGGAGGGGCTAAAAACTATTTTTTACAAAGTCATCCGTTTGAAGGTAAGCTAAAGTAAAAAGGTGAAACATTCCCTCCATTCCCTTGGATGGACAACCAGGCCATAATCGCGTAAGCGGTGTATGCGCTAGTAAAGGAGAAAAAGGAGGTTTATTTGTTTGATATAACCGAACACTTTTATGCTTCTCTTTGTAAAATATCGACAAGTATTTCAAAGCTCTGAATAATTGCACATGATAGTGACATTTCTACTCCTCTCTACTGTCGTCGGCAAAATTAGAAATATTTTTTATTCAGTGAGAGAGTTAATATCGTTTTCTCTATATAAGTTAAAAAAATATATTTTAATTTCTATGCCGAAAGGCCCACACTTTATTGATATTCTTAAAACTAGTGAGACGCGTCTGCTGTTATCTGGTTGCAACTTGTTTGTTGTTATTGAGATGCGGCAATTGTTATCTGCTTCGCAGTGTATTACTCCATTGCAAAATGTTGTACTTGTTGGGAATGAATTTTTTGATTATGCATGTTTGGTTATTATTGTGTATAACAGTTTTGTTTGCGTGTCTTATGACAAAGTTATTGTTGGAGTCTGAATACTTCTATTTGATACCTTTAGTCGATTATTTTTCTTCTTTCGTCCTCTATGTAACATTTGCACAGGACGGGATGTTCCTCGATTGGTATCAGGAAAGAAGACATTTCTCGAATATTGATAAATTTTTAATCAGCATGGGATTCGATGATGCCTGGGACTTCTAGTTGTTCGTCAAAATATTTGTATACGATATCTTTGTATTCCTGTTGCATTTTGGAATATTGTTTTCCATCGATTTTTGCAGAGTAGTTTAATTTTGAGCAGCTTAAGATCGCGCCTCTCGCGTCGGTTGGGAGGGAGGAGGATAGTCGTTGGGTATTATTATTATTATTACTTTCGTACGTTTTGTTTCGACGGTGTGTTTTGGAGGATATAACGTCCCCTTTTTTGTCAGTGATACTCTTACGATGTTTATTATGGTATGAAAGCACTTTGTTTTGAGTTGCTTTTGAATGTCAGGATACCCTCCTCGATTGAAGAACACGTCCTCGGGTTTCTCTCCTCTGACTGAGTGAATTGTTTTGTTGTATTGTCGCACTGCGTTAAAAATTTCGTCTTCCGTTGAGTGGTTTTGTTCCTGTGCTAGCACTCTAGCGAGTTCGATCCGGATGCTAGGTGTATTCTCAATTTGGTTGTCGAATGAAATGTTAGTGTGACTGTATGCACAATTTGTATTTTTTCGTAAACTTTTTTCGCACATAATCCGGTTTGCTGAATCTGGTTGAAATAATTCAACTTGTGCTTTTAGTGCGTACTTTATTTTTTTTCAAAGTCTCAAGTGTGGTTCGTTTAGATTAATTGAGACCCTTGTACTTTGCTTTTTACTTACAGCACCATTGCTTCCGTGGTGTAAGAGTTTTCGTAATTACAGGGAAATTCTGTATGAATTTCATGTTAAAACTAGGCCGGGAAATGATCGTAATTTTCTTACATTTTTTGGAGTTATAGGATATCTATCAGTGATAGTCTGCGGGCTAAGCTTCTGAAAATCTACTACCATTCGTCTTTTAGATTTCCCTTCGGTATCGGTACCTTTTTTGTGATGGTCCAGATTGGTTGAATAATTTACTAGGATGAATAATTTGGCTATCCAACAATTTATCTATTTCTTTGATACGGATACTACTGCACCCAAAAAGGATATTCTGATACTGTTGTAATTGTAACTTGTATTGTAGTCGTAAACGGAAGGATTTCGTTTGTTGCGTCATTTATTCTCATGATATTTTCAATATCATTTTTACACATGTCGCTATTAATTGTGAAATTCACTTTAGGGTCGCTAACTAACTACTTGATTTTAATATTTATATGCTTTCAAGACCTGCAGGCCGTGTTCACGGAAAAATACTAATGTCCGGTTTCACAGTCCATACTTATGTTGTGCTTAAGATAAAAAAGGAAAATAGTGTTTTACAGTTCATACTTAGGTTATGCTTAAGCACTGAAAATGGGAGGCTTAAGCGATGCTTAAATAACAGCTGATTTTTGTTTTAAATTTGCTTTGAATTTTCAGCGACATCTCTCGTAGCGTAGGGCCAGTATCCGTTCGCTTGCACTCAAAAACAGCTTATACTTTTCCTTCAGTTCCCATAGGTGCTAGTGATAAAATTTGGGGTTCTTTTGTTGTTTTCATCAATTTTTGATATAATTTTCCTCGCAAATTTATGTATTGTCTATTATAATTTAAATATTTCAAACATATTTTTATGAATGACATTTGTAAAACATATGTTGCCCATAACGTAGCCATATATCATAATAAAATTTTATAAAAATTAAGCATTGACTGTGAAACGCAAACGACTACTCAGTTTGCAACAATGCTTAGCTAAGATTTTATTTAGGCACAACTTAAGTATGGACTGTGAAACCGGGCATAAGAGCAATGTAATAATTCTCTTAGCTTTGGTCAAAGAGTATCCAAGATCCAAATTAATGAGATTCAGTGCTTTGCTGATTTCTCTGTGAAATAGATCGACATAACCGTACTACCGCCACGCCGACAAATTGTCATTAACTGAAAACATAACATGTACAGAGAATCCCAGTAGCAAGAGGCACCTGCGGTCAACATTTTTTGAAAAATTTAATGTATATTGTTAATGTATTTCTCTAAAAACCAAATATGCGGAATACAAATAAAAATGAGAACTTTTATCGACAGTGTGAAAATGGATGAAATCGTAGGATAACCCCGCATACTCCCCATATAACGGTAATGTCAAAAACTACTAAAAGCGCGGTAAATCAATAACTAAACACGCCAGAGACATTAAATTTTTCAACCGAGGTGGTGTGTAAATTGGACGATGGGCGTGGCACCGCCCACTTTTTTGTGAAATCCCATATCTCGGGACCCGACCAACTGTTTTCGACAAAATTTAGTACTTGGCATTCCCTTTTTATATCACAGTGTAAAAATGGGCGAAACCGGCCTAAAATAACGCCTTCTTTCCATATAGCACAATTATAAATTCCACTTGATTCGTGTTCGCAATTCAATAAGAAATTAATAACGGGTGGGCCATCTAACGTTTTAAATTTGAATTATCTAAATTTCGACATTGGAAACGTCAAATACTATTCGGAAAGTGGCAGATATTCAGTAAAAAGTCTAAAATTTACGAAATAGGTCGCTAATCACTAGAAAAAAACTGGGAAATATTGCAAAAAAACGAGAATGGTCAATTTTACCGAAAAATCATCTTTTCAGACGAGGCTCATTTCCACCTAACTAAAAAAAAACATTTCAAATTCAAATTACATATGTACATATCTTTATTCAGGCTTTACAGTGATTATTTACATATAATACATACTTATACATCTTAAAAAATGTATTAAAAAATCATAAAATAAAAAAACTAAAAATATTTCATTTATTATGTACATACATATGTTAATCTACACCTGTAAATTGTTAAAAACACATATTATATGTACTATATCAGTATTTGCAAATAAATTAATGCAGCTCCAGAAATACTGTCAACCTAACTGTTTTTGTTGACATTTATAGTCGATTGTATCGCATTCTGCCAAAGCGTTTACAATCACTTTGTGATTGGTTGCATTTCGATACGTTTTCCTCTTATTTGATAAATACGACGCTGGAGGTGTCATGGAAGAGCAAATTAATCCAAAATTTAAAATAATATATACATTTTAAATAAACTTATGTATTCATAGCATTTACATGAAATAATGTTTATTATTTCGTTCGCAATTTAATTTATTCGGCTGAAAGACTTAATATAAGTCTTTAAAAAGCATTTATAAAAAAATTTTTGATAATTGTGCAGCGTTACACATCTTAGGTAGCAGAAATGTGACGTATGTTGTTTTCAAATTTATGTTTCTCAATGTTAATGAACCTAAAAATGACGAAACAGGTATCGGTGATTGGATTTTTTCAACATGCCGCTTGGTGAATCGTAGGAAGGACCAGAACCTCCACAAGGCAGCATCCTTAAGGAAAAATCTCTGATCCTGTCTTCTGACGGTATTTTTATAATAATTTGTATGCTGCAGCACCGAACCAAATGTTCTGGGTTTTGACAAATTAAAATGCACAATTGACAAAGGACAAAGTTTCACAATCCTGTTGTGCACTAAAAGCAAATTCTTTTGAGCAAGTATGCAAATGGTTCCACTTAAATCATTCTAATGCACCAGAAATGATCCAACCTCACAGCAAGTTAACCATGGTATCCAATGGTAATGTTCTACCATTTTGTTACGGCTCATTTTAAAAACTGAAGACAATATTGCTATTGAGGATTTGCAAACAACATGATTATCAACAGCCATGCCATTCTGATGGATTCATAGCACACAAACAAATTGCAATAGACTCTAGTAAATTTACAAAAGTTAGGTTTTTTGGATAGCCTCACACATTCAGCCTTTATGTTGCCACCAATCGAGACCGTCAATAAATTTACACATTTCTATGGAAATTGATTTCTAAAAAGCCCTTTGGCTTTAACACCAACTAAGTAATAAGGATTTGTGGGAAGTAGTTCAAAAGGCATGGTAAGGCATTCCATTGGAAAGATGTCGTCGCCTTGTGGACTCCATGAAGGACAGATGTGTTGCAGTCATAAAAAATAATAGCAATGCAACTAAATATTAATGTGATCAATAAAATTAAATATCAATTACCATTTATTTTTGCCGTAATTACCTCTAAGTTATAATAATCTGAAATACTGCTATTTTTTTGCTCCAATAATTTATGTACTTGGTTCAAAAAAAAAAATTTTAATAAATAAAATATCAACTTAACTTAAATTTATTGTGTGCAGAAACTTTTCTTTAGGTTGTGGTAAAACCCCCTGTGAATACGAAGTACCAATTTTATAATGTAAAATATGTACCAACAGTTTTCGAAACATGGGGTGGGCACTGCTATTAAAAATCTCGCAGCTGTATGTATTTATAAAATTAAATTTAATCGGCGAGCTTTTTTCGCAGCAAATATGTCAATAACTTCTTTTGTTGGCACATTTATACGGCGATGAACCGACATCAATGCCAAACCATTTAATCTTTCCGTGCTTGTTGAGTTTCTGAGGTACGTCTTTAACCTCTTCATAGTTGAAAAAGATCGCTCGGAAGGGCATGTAGTAACTGGCAAAGTTACCAAAATTTTTAAAAGAAAATGCACATTTGGAAATAAATCTTTATTGTAGGCTTCAAGCGATTCTATTGCTGAATTAGGCATGTTTATTATGGGTTCGTTGCGCCATTTTGTTTGTCAAAGCTGCAATTCAGACTTAATATAATTGTCTTTTAAAAAATTTTCATAAAATGAAAAGGTGTTTTCGTGAAATACTGTGCAGCCTTTACACACTCTTTTGGTAGCAATTTGAAAAGTTGTGTCACTGTTACATTATGCTTTTCAAATCTTAGTTTTAATTGGTTAATGAAATCATCTAAAAATGGAAGTAAAATGGTTATTCGGTAGTATTTTTTTGGATCTTTTTCAACTATGTTTGCGCGGTTTTGCTGTCGCCCAGTTATTCGAGGCAACGCTATTGTTTCACCCAGAAACTCAAGCAAGTTCTCAGCATCCTTAAAAATATCTACGAACTCTGTTTCTGAGTTTGTAGTGTTTTATAATGAGATCGACGTGCTGTACATCAGCCGCTAAGTCGCATGAAGTTGTTTGAAGAGTTTTGCATAATGGTAAGGTATATGCAAATATACAATTTAGGCAGCACAAGCTTATCACGAACTCGCTAGTTGATATTGATCTTATAAAAGAAGATGCTTTTGATGAAGTATCGCAATCGCTGTTACCACTTAATTCTTCTAATGCACCAACAATCGCTTTAAAAATCTCTTTAAACCTCAGCAGCCCATCATGGTTTAAAGGGGTTCCCCCTTCCCCATTTTGTTTCTGGCATATTTTGTTAAATATATTCTTTTAAAAACAATTTGTTCGTTTGGCGGAGGATTTGAAAAAGAGCCCTATTGATTATATAATGCCAATTGCATTTCTGATGGGTTGAATTTGGCATGAGTGACACAAAGCTAAATTTAGCGAATGAGAGCTGCATAGCTAAATTTAGCATAGAGAGCTTCAGGATATTTTTCTCGGATTATTGCCTTCACACCATTCACATTGCCTTTCATGCTTGCACCACCATCGTAGCCTTGTCCAACTAAATAATTACAGTCAATTTGCATATTGTGTAAACTTTCCAGAATTGTTTGAGCTAAAGAAGCTCCTGTTGTGCTTTCAACAGTAACTAATGTAAGAAAATCTTCTCGTACGATATAAACATTGTTGTGGAGCTCGGTGTATCTTACACAGATGGACATTTGTTCCTGTCGTGATATATCCGTTGTTTCATTAGCCAGAAAGGAAAAACTCTTAGCATTATTAATATTCGTCACCAGTTGTTTTTGAATTATTTCACCACAAACAGAAATCAATTCATTTTGTATAGTTGGACTATAATATGTAGCATTTAACTGCAAAGTTTCAACATGTTGCTCAAATCTATATCGCCACATTTATGACGCATACGTAATATAGCTCGAAAATTACCATCATTAATATCTGGTTCAGACTCATTGAATTTAATACATCAGAAATCGCAAGTCCCTCTTAATGATAATTCTTGTCGTCCACACAGCTTAATGGTTTCAACAATGGGAACCAGTTTTTTCCTATTTTTGGCAATATTAGCGGATCGCGCGATGTCTAGTTGACTCCTTATGTCTATTTGTTTTTTTTTCATATACGCTTATAAAATTATCAGCAAATAATGTGCAGTCTTGATGATACTTGCTTTGATCATACCGCTTAAAATCCGCGATCGCGTCTTTCCACTTGTTTAATGGTTTCACAACCAATAAGCTCAGTTTTTGGTGTGCACTCTTCCCAGCACATTCAGCTGCAAATAAAACGCAAATCTTGCACAAAGCACCTTCAGGCTTTTTTAAAGTATAGATCAGCCAGGAGAATTGATCGAACCATTTGTGCTGAAATTTCAAATGTCTTTTGTCGTCTGTGATTGGGAATTTGTAAGATTTCTCTGGTACCCAGGGTTTTTTCAATAACGCATATTTTAGTTCATTATCAATTTTTTGTTTTGAATTAGCATAAGACCCGTAAATCCAATTTGTCAACCGGGTTAAACGTAGTTTCGTCTCCAGAAGAACTGGTAGTGGCAGCGACAGGAATAATAGGAGTTGAGCTATCAGTAGACACTGATGAATACTGATCTGGTTCTGGTTCCTTAGCACTATCATCATTTTTTTATTTTTTTTTCCAAGAATTTGAAAAGTGTGTTGTTGCTTGAACGCTTCGACATCACAAAACTATTTGAAAAAAAAATTTAGTATGCTTACGAATACAACACAACTTCTTTCTAACAACATAACATTGCACTTTACTTACCTAATCAATAAAATAAACTAAAACTTTTTATTTATTCAAGCAAACTTAACAATATTATTAACCAAATTAACTATAACGAACTTACCACTGTTAAACGCTCTTCAAAAGTGACAAAATTGATTAAATATGTGATCATATTTAATCCCCTCCTGGGGGAGGGGATTGATCCCTATCCCTGCCAACTCCTTACACTTTAAGTAGAAATCTTTCAGCTGTTCTTCCTCTAGTTCTCCTAATTCTCTCTTTCTTCTGATCAAATTTGGCATCATTCCACCAACGTATATATGTTGCATCGGTAAATGTTTCTGCTCACTCAAGAAGTCAAGGTTTAATATTTTAGTTTCTTTTGCGTGTAAAATATTTTGCGCTTAATTTTTTTCTCGTTCAGTAAGATTCAAATATTCAGCTTGTACAAAGCATTCCAAGATCGTTGTGTATGCGGTCAGTATTTTGTCGTATAGTAAATATAATTTCGGAGTCTCGGATTGCATTTCTTTATTGAGATCGGTAAATATAGGTAATGCAAATTTCAAAAACTCCAGGTACAATTCAGTTGTCGGTTCGAGAGCCTTCGAGAGAATTGATTGCGCAAAAAGCAATCTATCTACATGAACTGCAGCTTGAAAATACAATTTTATAGCTGGTAATTGTTCCAGAAGCCTATTTACTACCTCAATAAGCGACAACCATCTGGTTTGGCTGGGTGTGGAGTAATTTGTGTGGTTTAATATTTGTGAATGCTTGAAATGTTTTGAAATCTCCAATACGTTTTCGTGAATTTTGTACATGATTATATACATATGTACGTCTCTACAGAAATCTTCCACGCCCCTTGGCAATTTCTCACATGCGTATGATCCCGCATAGGTTAAAAGAATGACAAATGCACTTCATAGTAAAAAGGTGAGGTATGTCATTTTTAAACAAAGTGACCAATGAATGTTTATCTACAAACATAACGTTAGCGCCATCAGAAGCAAAGCCCATCATGTTTGATTTGTAAGAAATATATATTTCAACAAAATATTCTACTATTTTGCCATACAACGCTGTTGCTGTACCATCTACGATTGGTAATAAAGTCAAAAATTTATCTTCAACGCTTAAGTCTAATTTTACTATTCTAGCGACAAGCGCTAAATGTTTTATCGTAGATTTATCTGTGCTTTCGTCAACAAGTAATGCAAAGCAATTGTCCTGTAAAATCTCTGTTATATTTTCTTCAGCTGTCTGCCCAGTTACATTAACAATAATAGCTCCAGCTTTTGTGCGGCTTATAGATAATTGTTCGGCAATTTTCGAATCTGGACATACAGCGCAAATCAATTTATTCAAATGAGATGCTACATATGTTAAAAGACAGATTATACTCAGCAATAAAGCAGGCCATTTTTTACTTCACCTGCTTTAGCTGCAATTTTTGTATCTTGTGAGTTGGAAGCTGAGGTAAACATTGATGTCAGTTTTTGTTGTTTTTGTAACTTCAAACTATTCTTTGCGTGTTCGGTTGAATCTTTGTGTCGTAGCAGTTTGTGTATACCACATTTTCTGTCGCAATTACACGCAGAACAAAAGAAATAAGTCTCACCTTTAGTGCTTTTCTTTAACCAGCCTTTGAACCTACCATCTTTTAACTACAAATTTACGAATTTCTGTTCATATTTCACATTTTTCTTCTTAGGAGGACTTTTTCCAGTTGATGAATCACTCATTTTATCAAAAACTTTGTAATTAAGAAACTGTTCAAGGTGTTGTGACTTGTGACTATAAAACAATACCTACGCAATACAATAGGCGCGTAGGCTACACGGTCGGTGTAGCTGTTATTCATAAACAGGGATTTCCCCGTGCATAAAAATATAAAGAAGATACTGCCAACTAGTGTCAATGCGCTTTATTACGTTAAAACAGTAGGGTTGGTAACGCTGACCTCAATGGTTACGTTAACAAGCAGAATTGTCGCATTTGGGGCACAGGAAGGCGCTACGTGCTATGCAGCAAACGCTACACTCAATCTTTTACGCCCTATCTTCGAAAATCGCATAATCAGCAAAAGAGGTGATGTGAATTGGTCTCCATTGGACTATTTTCTGTGGGGAGGTGTTAAAGATACGCCAGAAACAACTCAAGATCTAAAGTACGAGATTGAAGGTGCTGTAGCTGCCATAAGGCCTGAAACCATCGAGAAAGTACTCCAAAATTGGGTGAATCGGATAAGCTACTGTAAACTCAGCCGTGGTAGTCATTTGTCCGAAATTGTTTTCCACAAATAAATTTCATAAAACACCTTTTAAATAAATGTTAGATCTTTGAAAATTATTAAGCCGTTATTTTTTATTGACTTTTTAAATTTAAAGTTTTATATGGCCCACCCTTTATAACGGGATAAAACTTTGCATGAATAATGACTTTATTGTGTGCCACATTATAGTCAAAGTATCTTTAACCCAAACAAAAACTGTTCAAGCCCCTAGATACCGAATATTTAGAGCCCGGTACCTATAGTTGAGGGATAATCCTTCTCTTACAATGGTATGTCTGTATGTCAAAACGTGTTGAGTCGGCCAATATGTGAGTTATCGCAATGAAAATAATCGTATCTTTGTGCGTAAAATAGATAAGTTCGACTTGGCTTTAAGCTCTATATAACTAACAACAGGATTTCCGAACATACGGCTGACTGGTTTACAACGTAAAGTATTTCCCTGGCTTTTATTCTTGCAAGTTGCAAGAGTATAAAATGTTCGGTTGCACCTGAACTTAGCCCTTCCTTACTTGTATTAATTGTTTTGAATTATTAATTTTTTTTGTAATTGGTTTAAACAAAAATTTATTTTTTTAAATTAAATATTTTATTTGACATTTGATTTTGAATTCATATTTCTGGGTATATACTTACGAATATCACACATCACTCAGTCTGTTGATTGGATTAGGATTCTACTAGCAAAAGATACGTCAATTGTGGAGTCACGCCCATTCTTTTCAAAAGTGTTATTTGCTCCCCGGCTTTAAGCAGTGTAAAACCTCTCGGGTAGCTGCTTTGCTTCCCCATTCTATCGCCCAGGCATTGAAATCTCCCGCAATTATATTTGGTGCAGTTGTCGTTGCATCTTTCACTAGTTTGTCCAGAATTTCTTCTTATTCCTTAAGCGTAATATTTGGCGGTATTTAGCAGCTATAGAAATAGATCCCATATATTTGCTCTCTGACGTAATAGGCACTACCCACTAGTGGTTTGTCTTGGAACGTTGTGTCTCCACATTCCCATATTGCTACCTTTTCTGTGGTATCTGAGATCCACTTGCCAGTGCTTTTATTTTTGTATTTTTGTTCGGTGTTTGTCTTCCCACTCTTTCTTTCACGCAATACAAAAGGATTTATTAATACAGAAATTTGCAAAGTGACCCTCCTTTCCACATTTACTGCAGCACTTGATACTGTCCTCCAAATTACTGCACTTTTTCGCCGCTCTGATGCTTTTACCGAAGCTTCATTATAGAGGCTAAGTTATTTAACTTCCGATCGGATTGCTTCTGCTATGTTCTCTTTTGTGATGATATCGTCCAGCACCTCATCTGTGGTTTATTGATCGCCAGAAATCTTTTCTCTGGCTGTTTTTTTATTCTTGAAAACTTTTTTTAAAGGTCACTACCTTCTGTAGTGCCCTATTCGTTTCAACCTTTCGAAGAATGTCAGCGTACGTCATTTCAACAGTTTTGCATGTTTGAGGGTGTCCTTCTCCCCATCTGCTTGCTATCACGTGGCCTTTTATGTGTTATTGCAACAACCAATGGTTGGCTTGTCACATTACAATTCAATTCACCCAGTCGAGTATGCTCCTCTCTTGCGTATGCGTGAAGCTTCGCGATTGAGCTTAGTAGTGCTCGCATGGAATTGTTGAAAGATTGTTATTGGCTGTGGCGGTCGCGTCATATCGGCTAATTTCTGGATTATTTCTTCTAGCTCACACATATGATCTCCCTTGCCTTGTATTCCGTTGAGAGAAGGCGTATTTTCCTGCAGCGCCGGTGGTGAGGATTCAGCTCGCACAGGTCTATCCATCAATAGCACTTTTACAGGCGATCTGGCCAATCGCAAAGTCTTCTTAAAAGGAAACATCTCTGCGTGCTCGCCGTTCTTGTTGCTGTTATTGTTGTTGTCATAATAGGTTTTTCCATAGTTTCTCCATTAATCAGTTTTACCAGCGCATCGTGTGCAAGGAGGCGGGCCGAAATAGACAGGAACAGGTGTACCCTCGGAGGAAATGCTCCTACCCCAGTTCCCTGATGCCTGTTCCTCACTTTACTAGTTCCGGAATATGCAGACAAATCGACGCTCGCCCGCAGCAACACAGTCTATTAGATCTGCGCCCAATTTTCTGACTTTCTGACTGGTTACTGATTCACATCGTGGCTAACACTTCGGAAGAGCAAGCTGACATCACCCCTTTTACACCATCAGTGGGAAACAGCTAATGGTGTTTCATAGGACTCCCAGTCCGGTCGTGTTTATAGCCGGTCGTGTTTACAGCCGCACCTAACATGGCGAACAGACGCTAACCAGTGTGTCCGTCGCGCCTGGATTTTTGGCTTACACACCATGCCCATGCATGGTTTGGGCGACACCTATTTTTGAGAGGCGGTATCGTCACTGGGATTTCATCGGCTTAGCTGGCTATTATACCGCATCCTCCACTCCTGGCGCTCCTCGTCGGGGGTAATGTTTGTTCGTTATTCGTTATAACTTAATTCGCAACTTACCTTCTACTACGGGACGTCCGACTATCCGCGACCCGGTAGCTTAAGGGTCAGCTGAAAAGACTGGTCCCACTAGTATCAAGACCAAGGGCTTCCAGTGTGTTTACCTTTAATTGTGTGTTATTTAGAGCCTGTGTGAGTGTTTCTACCTGAGATCATAAAGTTGCTGTGTTCTGAGCATTGTATCGTCTTGTGACATTAAGCGCATAGAATTGATATATGTATTTTCCCGTAGTTCCTAGGTGGTACAGAGGGCCTCAACGAATAACGTGCATTTCAAGTTCCTATTCGCAATCCATTTTTCACGCTGAAGGTCGTGACCAATTTATAGTGTTTCATCTTAACTTTGTTTACTGCGGTTTCGGTAATCAGAGGGTTTAAGATGAGTAGGTGATTAACCTTCTTCATCCGAGCCTAGTTTCGGGGCTGCCGGTTTCGCCTCTAGGTAGGCAATGGCGTAGGAGATTCCTCCTCGCAGGTGCTAAGGTTATACCGCCTTTACTCGGTCGCCAGAGCCTCGTTCGTAGTGAACAGGGGGTACCGCGCGAAGGATAGGCTATATATTCGCATCGCCAACCCCATTTGCCCATTTTTGGTATTAGCTGAATGGGGCAAAAGATCAATTCACTTTGAACACTATCCTGCTTGTTTTTGTTTGCCAAAGAACAAGAGGTATTGCCGGATAATTGCCAATGTGGACTTTGAATATATAATCTGCAAGTGTATAAGACCAAATGTGTACCAAATTAATTACTTGCGTTTAACCGAGTTTTTTGGTTTAATGAATTGAATTTGTATTCACCTTACCACATTTAATTATTAGTGAATATCTAGTTTATATTTTTATAAATTATGTCTTATGCTTTATGTTTTCATGTAAATGATCGAATAGATTTATGAATGAATGATTTACGAAGAGAAAGAAACGAAATTGTATTGGGTAGTTTTGGGTATTTCCCAAATGCAGTATATAACTATTAGTTTGTTTTTTTACAACTGGTTTTATTAGTAGATTTTGATAGACGGTTGCTTCTAAATCTGGAAATTTTCGCAATGTAAACTATTGATGTTTTATAATTTTTTTAAAAAGTTCGGTGGACTTGTAATTCTACTTCCTTTAAAAGTAAAGTGGTTATTAAATTCAGTTTTACCCATAAAGTTGCGTATTTAACGTTGATTATTTCTTCCTTTAACCCATTAAGTCCCAATGTTCCCATTTGGCAATTTGTACAAATAACGAAATTTTATCGAAAGTCACCCAAATGTCGAACAGCTGATAACCAGTTACATATTCTCACATTTCTATACTTATAATCAGCTGTTCTTGATGATCTCCAATGATCACGTGTACAGTAGCAAGCAAATATTTTCGGAAGAGGTACATTTTTCTTTTCTTCGGGTTCTTTTTCGCTAAATTTGTTTCTTTTAACAATAAAATCCCTGTGTAATCTTCTCGATTGTGTTATATTGTGACGTAAGTAAATAAAATAAACAGTTTTTTATTGAACAAATTGCTTCAATTTTTTAATACCGATGAATTTGTAATGTTCCCAATTGGGAGCGTTGGTCCCTATGTCAAAATTGTGTTAATATTTTCCGTTGTCGTTTTAGACTGAAATTGTATGTTCATGAAATTAAGGGAATTTCAGAAGAAATTCTCGAAAACGTAGAGTTTGTTGACGAAAGCACTATTGATATAGTGCAACCGCCACCAGATGCTGATAGTCTGACTGATTGCGAAGATGTTGATGAAGACAATCTCGATGAAGTAGTAGAACTGAAGGACGTAACTGGCGAAGTAGAAATTCTCTTTACGGAAAGAGAACAAGATATCGTCTTCTCACCAAGTATAACTTCAAAACGACAAAAGCTGGACGAAGAAAATTCAGCCAGCAAAACTAGATAATCACGTTGGACTCATTCTGATGCAACCTACAGTAAAAATTTTTCATCGTCTGAACGTTGCAAAAATAGCAAAGCAAGTATTCAGGAAAAATTTCAACAAAAACAGCCATTCAAAATTTTTGAGTTCCTTTTTCACGATTTGCTAGTGCAACAAAATTAAGCCATTGATAGAAAAACTCAACGAAAACTTTTTGAAACTCAACGTGTTTTCAAAACAATTGTCTATAGATGAGCAGATGGTACGATATTACGGAAGTCACATCCTAAAGCAATTTATTAAAGGAAAGCCAATACGTTTTGGATTAAAACAGTGGATTATGGCCCGTGGAGAAACTGGGTTTTGTTACAATATTAAACTGTACCAAGGAAAAAGAGATCCTATTGAGAAGAATTTTACAAACGTGGGAGAAAAGGTCATAACTTCAATTGTTATTCATCTGGAGAATCCTGAAGACCACGAACTATATTTTGACGAGTTTTAGACTGATTTCACTTCTAAAAAAATGTGCGTGCCAGTGGAACAGCCAGATTCAATCGTCTCAATAAGTGTCCTATAAAAACAGATGACGTTATGAAAAAAGAACTTCGAGGCGCTGTTGATTATAGATGTGTAAAAGTTATTAGTAATCACCTAAATATATATCCAATCCTACAGGTTCAAAGATACTGCAAAAAGGACAAAAATTGAGTCGAAGTACTTCAGCCTAATGTAATATCACAATATAATAAGTACATGGGAGGTGTTGATAAGTTAGACTGACATATTAATAAATACCCTGTAAAAATTAGAAGAAAAAAGTGGTACATCAGGCTTTTTACAAGTTGTTTGGATATTGGTATGTACAATGCATTCGTTTTATATAACATAAGTCATGAAAGGATTTCTTATCTTGACTTCATTCATATGGTAGCGCGAAGCTATTTGCATATACATTCTGATCTTTCAGATCCGAAAATACTTGGCCGCCCAGTTCGTACACTCAAACAAAACAGAACTGTTACAAAACATATTTTAGCTGCTATTCCAAATGGAAAACAAACACGATGCGCGTTGTGTAAAAAAAATTCACGTAAGATGTGTACCGTAGGCGATCTAGGTATGCACGTTCATTGCTTTGTGGACTATTACAATATGATTTAAGTCTTATTTAACCAATGTTCCCATTTGAGAACTAACTATTCAGATGGAATAAAATATGTATATATATGATTTCTGAAAACTGAAATTTGTGCATTTTTTAGGATAGCACGTCCTTACGCTTTTATTTCTCAAACTGTACTGTGCTTCGCTTTATCACCGAAGAACGGTTACACATACTTATTCTAACATACATACAATTTTCTCTGCTTACACGCTATGTATTTACTTATATGTATATCTTTTAAAATGGACACATGAACTTGTGCAACATGAATATGTGTATGTCAACACAATGACAACCAAGCATGTGTTCACATCAGCGTTGTCCACGGCCTATGCGCACAACAGCGCACGGACAGTGCCAGACACCTCGCACCAACATGTCGCGACAAGTGTCTGTGAAAACACTATCGCGCAACTGTATTCAACTTGGTAGGCAAGCAAAGCAGAATTTAGCGCTCAGTTGACGCTAGAATAACCAACACAAGCATAATGTGCACACAGTCACGTTGGACAACACTGGTTTACATGAATACAAATGAACTTCTTAAGAGAATCAACAATAACTGAAAACGAATCTTAAGTTAACGGGATATATCTACATTAACCCTTCAACGGTTTACTCTTTTATGTATATTTAAATTAACCCGTCAATGGTTTACTTCTTTATATATAACATAAGTATAATTAGAATAACTTAAAGTTAGGATGTATTATCATACACATAGTACTTATTACTACAATTCGGCCGTCCTGACCATGAGATCTCCTGATCTCAAGCGCATTTATGTCTTAGTGTATAAGCCAAACCAAGGTCGTATGTTTCCAACAGCCCAAACTCCCTTATAAGGAATTCTAGACTGCTGAAAACCTTCAACATCCTCCAATACATATCTGTCGTTACATAAAATTTTTGAAATTTTATACGGTCCCTTAAATTTTGGCAATAACTTTCTAGACACTCCCGCCGTTGAGTCAAAATTTTTTATCATAACGTAATCACCTGGATTGTACTTGTGCGCTGTCCGTCGTTTTTTATTTACATAATCCTCGTTATAGGACTGTAATCGCTTTTCGTTTTCTTTGGCTTGTGACCGTATTTCGTTGTGACTTTGTTGTATTTGATTTTCCTTGTCTTTTATTAAATTTTCTCCTAGCAGATCTGCACCCTTTCCTCGTTGCTTACTACCAAACAGCATTACACTAGGGTATTCTTTAATTGTTCTATGAATGCTATTATTTAGCACATATTCAACAGTTTCAATCACATTATCCCAATAAATTCCTTTTTCTGTGTCACATAGCTTGGCTATCATCGGACCTAGGCTCCGGTTCACTCTTTCTACCTGTCCATTAGCCTGTGGAGAACCAGTAGCTATCTTTATATGTTGAACGTTTTCCTCTTCTAAAAAGTTTGTAAATTCGTTTGACGTGAAACAACTACCCCTGTCAGAAATTACTACTTTTGGTCTACTATACGCTCGAAAGTAATCTTTGAGTGACGTAATCACTTCCTTTGCATTAGTTGTTTTTGTAGTATATAAGCGAGTAAATTTTGTACAGGCGTCTATTACTACAAGAATGTGCTTCTTAAGTCTCGAATTATCTACAGGACCGTAATGATCTACATGTATAATTTCAAACGGATTTTCGCTTTTGGGAATATTATGCAAGAAACCCTCTTCTTTCCCATGTTTTGACGAAAAAACTATACATTTTAAGCAATTTTGTATGTGGCTAGCTGCTTTTTCTCTCATCTTAGCAAACCAATAATGTTTTGAAATAAGATCCACTGTTTTATGAACACCTATGTGACCCATTTCATCGTGATACTTAAATAATACATGCCTTTCCATTGCTTCAGGAACACAAAAAAAGATCCTTCCGCCATTTACTTTTCGATATATAACCCCATTCCTCATTTCGTATAAATTATGTTCAAATTTTTGCAAAATGCCTCGCAGTTCCTTTAATTTCTCATCTTTTGCCTGACATATGATTAATTTTTCTTCAAAAGTGTTGGACTCCACCAGTAAAATATCATTACTGCGACTTAAAGCGTCAACATGTTGCATGCGTGTACCTGATCTGTGCTCTAAACTGTAATCATAATTTTGAAGCTCTAGTGCCCACCTCGCTATTCTAGGATTCAATTCTTTTTTATTTAGTGTCATAGTTAATGAATTACAATCAGTAATTATTTTAAATTTTAACCCTTGAAGGTAAACCCTAAATCGTTTGAGTGCATAGATTATGGATAACGTTTCTAGTTCAAAGCTATGGTATTTCGCTTCCGTGTCACTTGTTCTTTTAGAAAAATAAAATATGGGATGCATTTTCCCGTCTTCTTTCTTTTGCATCAGAATTGAACCAAACCCTACTGCACTTGCATCACAATGTAGTTCTGTTTCATCCAAGGGATCATAAATCGCTAATATCGGTGCTTCCAATAACTTTTGTTTGAGTTCTTCAAAACTTTGTAGCTCTTTAGCCCCAAACTGAAATTTGTTGTCCTTACGAGTTAAATCATACAACGGTTTAGCAATAATCGAAAAATTCTTTACAAATCGTCTGAAATAGGAACACAAACCCAAAAAACTTTGTACAGAATGAACTTTAGTTGGAATTGGAAAATTTTTAATCGCCTCTAAACCCTTTTCATCCGCTTTAACCCCTAGCTGTGAAATGGTGTACCCTAAATATTTTACTTCTTGTAGCAAAAATTCACACTTATCAATTCGTAACTCCAACTTGTTCTCGACCAACCTTTTGAAAACTTCTACTAATATTTCTAAATGTTCCTCCGCAGTTTCTGTAGCTATCATTATGTCATCTAAATATATTATCACTTTATTTTCTTTCACCATATCTAGAAAAATCTTATTTACAAAACGTTGAAATGCAGACGGTGCATTTTTTAACCCAAATGGCATTCGCAAAAATTCGAATTGCCCTAAAGGTGTTATGAACGAAGTATATTTAATTGAATTCTCTTCCATAAATACATGGAAAAATCCGTTCTTTAGATCGAGTTTTGTGAACAACTTTTTATTTGCTACTCTATCTAACAGGTCATCTATCAAGGGAATAGGGTAATTGTCCTTTGCTGTGACCTTATTAAGTGACCGATAGTCAACACACATTCTAATGTCGCCTGTCTTTTTACGCACTAGTACAATTGGTGACACATATTCTGACTCACTTGGCCTAATTATTTTCTTTTCCAAAAACTCATCCAACAATTTTTGTAATTCATTTTTTTCCGAATAGGACAAACGTCTTGGAGGACAGTTGAAAGGCTTTACATTGTCAACGACCAACTTCATCTCGCTTTTAATTTTAGGTTCAGCCGCGCGCTTTGGTTTTATATAATTAAAATTTCATTAAATTTTTCGATATCGTTATAGTTTATATTCGAGCCAATTTTGACATTTAATTCTTCATTAACAACGTTAGCCATCAATAAAAGTTGTTTCTCAAAATTTTCTTCTTTGCAATTTTTAGTCACTTGACTTAAATCTTTAATTATCATTTTACAGTTTTCTTTCACATTGTCTTTGTCGTTTACATATATATTCTTTAAATATATATCTTCGTTACCGTGACTATCTTTTTTACATTTATACTTTAGTTCGGTTTTAACGTCGTGCCGACTTTTTGTCATATCTACATCACAACAATTTTTCTTTTCAGCTCTGAATAACTTAAAATTACAAATTCTCAAAAAATCTCTTCCCAACACAGCCTCATAATACATGGTGCAATCATCAACTACTACAAAATTTAATTCAAACAATTCGTTGTTTATTGTAATACAACACAAAAACTTTCCATAAGTTACAATTCTCGTATTATTTAAACCAAAATAAAAATTATTCTCATTTGATAAAAACTCCAATTTCAAATTTTCTGGGACGCATGATTTTTTTATGAAGCTGATTGGGCTACCTGAGTCGATCAGACATTCTAGAGAAAATAAAATATTTGTATAATCTTTTATAACAAAATGAAATAATCTTACATATTCATTAACTGCGTGGACAGTTTTCTTCTCTGGACATGTTGCTATTTGATGATTTTGACTGCCACACCCATAACACGTACCCATCTCTCGTTTTGGTTTACGGCATTCTGCTGCTAGGTGTCCGCGACTACTGCAGTTGTAACATCTTCTTTCTTGAATCTGCGACTGAGCCGGCGCAATCGGTTTTGGCCCAGTTTCAATTTTGGAAAACGCTTGGAGTAATTGAGCCTTTGTTGTGTAGCACTGCATATACGCTTGGTTGCGTAGCCGATAATCAGGTATGCCGTCGATTATGTATTCGACCAACTCCTCTTCTCCCAGCTGTAGTTGGTTTGCCAATACCACCTTATCGTTGAAATATTCAATAAACCGCTCGCCCGACTTCCACTTCCTGGTCTCAAATTTTCGCCGCAACACCACCTTGTTTTCACCTGAACCAAACATTTGATTCATTTGACTGATGAGCTCATCTACTTGTTGAGTTGCGAAATCGGGGTTGCCATATAACCATTGTTGTGCTATGCCTTTCAGCTTGTTAAGAAATATAATGCGCGACTCGCCTTCATTTATAGTGTAGGCACTGGTGACGCTTTTGAACTGTGCCGCCCACAAATTGAAATTAACGCCACCTTCGTACTCGGGTATCAGATTTTTTATCAAGTCGAGTGAAATTGTTGCTTGATTCGATTGCGGGTGGCTCAATGTTTCACCACCAAGCATCATTCGCTGTAGCATTGCATTCTCCCGCTCCAGCAAATCTTTTTCACGTCTCAATAAATTTGTCTCTCGCTTCAGCAATTCAACGTCTGTCGGACCTGCGTCTGCTACGATTTTCACTGGCTGCTCTTCGACTTGTTGTATGGTGCTACCATCTTCCACCTGCGCAGCAGCAACGTCGTCCGTACCTGGTACAGTCTGTTGATCTTCAAATATTGGGAGCAAAATTTCTTCAACTTCTGCACCACTTGGACACTCGCCACGTTCACTTGCAGGAACCTCTTGTAACCGCAACACTAAGGAACTTTTATTACCACTCGATGGTAATTCAAGACGTCGGAGCCAAGCACGCAATTGTGCAACTGTATGGTCTGCCACATTATCCATCTTAAAACTGTTAACTTTTTTGTTTAAATCTTTAAATTGTACACACACTTTACATAAATTGTCTCATAAAATTGTTCGCTTCTTTTTGTTTTTTTTTTCACAATTTTTTTTTGTTTAAATCTTTAAATTGTACACGCACTTTACATAAATTGTCTCATAAAATTGTTCGCTTCTTTTTGTTTTTTTTTTTTTCACAATTTTTTTTGTTTAAATCTTTAAATTGTACACGCACTTTACATAAATTGTCTCATAAAATTGTTCGCTTCTTTTTGTTTTTTCACATTTACATAAATTGTTTTAAAAAAAATTTTAGTTGGGCAAATCCCACTTCTGAGATTTTAGGATAGCACGTCCTTACGCTTTTATTTCTCAAACTGTACTGTGCTTCGCTTTGTCACCGAAGAACGGTTACACATACTTATTCTAACATACATACAATTTTCTCTGCTTACACGCTATGTAAATACATATATGTTATTATGTTATTATATGTATATCTTTTAAAATGGACACATGAACTTGTGCAACATGAATATGTGTATGCCAACACAATGACAACCAAGCATGTGTTCACATCAGCGTTGTCCACGGCCTATGCGCACAACAGCGCACGGACAGTGCCAGACACCTCGCACCAACATGTCGCGACAAGTGTCTGTGAAAACACTATCGCGCAACTGTATTCAACTTGGTAGGCAAGCAAAGCAGAATTTAGCGCTCAGTTGACGCTAGAATAACCAACACAAGCATAATGTGCACACAGTCACGTTGGACAACACTGGTTTACATGAATACAAATGAACTTCTTAAGAGAATCAACAATAACTGAAAACGAATCTTAAGTTAACGGGATATATCTACATTAACCCTTCAACGGTTTACTCTTTTATGTATATTTAAATTAACCCGTCAATGGTTTACTTCTTTATATATAACATAAGTATAATTAGAATAACTTAAAGTTAGGATGTATTATCATACACATAGTACTTATTACTACAATTTGTCTCTATATTTTGAACCAGACTAACAGAAAATGGGAAAAAAATTGCATAAAAAAAGTTGGGATCTAATGGGTTAATAGACTGACATGATGAAACTTATTGCTATTTTATTATAAAATAAATTATCCTTCCTGATTTTTTTTAACGATTGGGATTGTAGTTAAATCGTTAATTCTGTTCTGGGGTTGTTAATTTATCATTAATACATATATCCAGGCTAATCCAATCCAATTTATTGAACTAGTTCGGCGGTCTTGGAAAGTGAGTGTATGTGTGCAGAGATTGACTGCATTATTTGGTGAGTTAAAGTTAATGGATTTTTATTATTAATTGAATTAATTTTGAGGATGACGTTTGTAATTTCCCTATTCCTTTACAGATTATATTGATATGCGCGTCCGTATAGTTCGTAAAGTCGAGATTTGCCATTGGCAACCACAATAAGACTAAGATTATCCTGGAATTTCTTTACTGGCAAAGAAACCGCTTACGTTGTTATAGCCGAGTTAACAACCGCGCGGCAGTCATTTATTCTATTCGCAAGGTAGCGCCAATTGGAGATTCCAATCGAAGCCAGGTCTTTCTCCAACTGATCTTTCCAACGGAGTGGAGGTCTTCCTCTTACTCTACTTCCCCTGGTAGGTACTGCTTTGAATACTTTCAGAGCCGAAGGGCTTTCGACCATGACATAATCTAGCCAGCATAGCCGATGCCTTTTAATTCAATGCCGTCGTATATCTTATACAGCTCATTGTTCCATCGAATGCGATGCTCACCTTGGCCAATGCGCAAATGACCATAAATCTTTTGCAGAACTTTCCTCTTAAAACTCGCATCGACGACTCATCAGATGTGATATAACAGGACGGGAGCAATGAGTGTCTTATAGAGTTTTGTTTTTGTTCGTCGAGAAAGGACTATTTCTCAATTGCCTACTTAGTCCGAAGTGGTACCTGTTGGCAAGAGTTATTCGGTTGGATTTCGAGGCTGACGTTGTTGTTGGTGTTGGTGCTGGAAAAATAAAAATATCCTGCAACAGTGAATTATAAAAAGTTAGACAGTTTTTTTTTTTATTTTTTCCTTTGTTTTATGCGCGATACAATTTTTTCTCGTTACTAGACATTTTAGCTTTATTCATCGTCAGATTATTAAATAAACATTTCGGGTGCTTTTTGCGGTTTTTTTTTTCGTTTACCATTTTCTTTTATGTCGTGGTGAAAGTTTACATCCTAATCTGTTGTCCTGCTTAACGAATACTCTTATTGTCTGTCCTCGTTTGTATGATTCGTTGTTATTTTAATCATACTGACAAATTGGGATTTAGCAAGGTTAAACATACAGAAATTACACAAAACAACATTACCTACGTGGTCACATTAAACACTTCAGAAATGAGTACTGAATCATTCGCATAAGGAGTCAACTAAAACAGTATGTGAGAAATTGAGTACGTTGTGCTCGATGTAACCAGAAGTGATGACACAACTAATGGGAAACTTACCACCATGCGGAGTCATACCCAGCCATCCATTTAATAATGTCGGAGCGGATTATGCTGGGCCGTTCCAAATACGCTGCTCAAAAGGTAGAGGCCAAAAATCATACAAAGGATATATTGCTGTCTTTGTATTCATGGCGACGAAAGCAATTGATCTTGAAGCCGTAAGCGATTTATCAACAGAAGCGTTTTTGGCTGCATTGCGGCGTTTCTTTGCAAGAAGAGAAAAAAGTGCCAAGATAATGGTACAAACTTCGTTGGAGCAGCAAAATCTTTGGACAAAGACTTAAAGGAGGCATAAAGTAGCATTTTATTCCCCCGGCAAGGCCACATTTTGGAGGAATTTGGAAAGCAGGTGTTAAATCTATGAAACACCATCTTAAGCGTATCATAGGACATAACACTCTCACGTATGAAGAGTTAACTACACTGTTAACACAAATTGAAGCAGTTTTAAATTCACGCCCATTTTATACAGCTGGAGAAGACTACGAAAACGACAGTATACTAACTCCAGGGAATTTTCTAATTGGGGGACCTTTATTGAGTGCGTCAGAACCATTTCAAGAAAGAAATTTGACGACATTAGATAGATGGAATCTTCTTCAAAAAATGAAATGCCAATTTTGGAAGAGGAATATCTACATACATTACAAAAAAGGTATAAATGGAAGCAACCGATGAACAACATCAAAAAAGGACAAATTGTTTAGATAAAAAACGAGACTTCTCACATAAGCATAAGGCATAAAGGATCTGATGGAATGGTGAGAGTTATAACCATTAATATGGAAGATAGCACAGAAGAAGAGAAAAGTGTCGAACAAGAAAAGATAAAATCCTATAGAAACAGGAGAATAAATACTATTTCAATAGTAACTTGCATGCTTTTATTAATGCAAACTGCACTAGCAACGATGACTAGTGGAGACATTGAAATAAATGAGATACAAAGCTATATTATTATAATATGGCATTGAGTTGGATAATGGGCTCTTGCTGCAACCAAAAAGGGCACGTCGAGCACCTTTTGAGTTTGTAGGAACTATTCATCACATTATTTTTGTAACGATGGATACAGATGATCGAAAACAGTTAGAGAAACGCCTAACTAATTTATTAGACAACGAGAAGCATTTAAAACAATTGATGCAGAAGCAAACGTCTGTCATTGATTCATCGTTGAACATTATGAAGAAATCGCAAAAAGAAGTGCGAGAAACTTTCGTAAAGATGAATGGACAATTGAATTTATTCTACTCAACACAACTTTTACGACCATCTCAAATGCGCGAAGAAATATATAAAATTAAAAATGAGCTATCACCAAAGTTAACACATTTAGGAGCCCAAACAAGTGAAATACTAAAAAATGTTTATAATCTTATGAGAGGAAAGGAACTAAAATTAATAATAAGGTAGTGATCAAAACAATCATTCCATTATTCGCACGTGAGACGTCAACACTAAATAGAGTAATTCCAATTCCTTTTTAACATAATGAGGAAATGATGATACCAATTATTAGAGGAGACTATCTCATTTACAATTTCGGTTTAGGTGCATACAGTTTAATGCAACAAACAGAACTGGATAAATGGGATACGAGTCTGGAGAACCATTACCCATGTAAAGGAAGCTGGTCATGGAAACTAACCTCAGACCAGTCATTTGAAATCTCGGTAATACATTGCATGCCAACAACGAACTGTCTTTTCAAAAAGGGTCATTAGACTAGCTATTGGATAAAGCTTCAAAGTGGTAATAGATGGCTTTACAACATATTTTCAAATGGAACTATAGATGTAGAATGCAGCAAATCAAAAGAATTTTTTAACATACCACCCAAAAGAATAATGGAACTAAGAGAAAGATGCACTGGACGTTACAAAGGAGTTATTATAAGGGCTCCATAATAAATGAAGTGGCATTGGAAAAAATTGCTCAACCAGAGACTTAACTACAAGTTTAAGTGACATCAAAGGATGGCAAGACATAGTGAAGCAGCTCAAGAAAGAAAAAATAAAATAAATAAAAATACATCATGTTACCGGACACATATCATTGCTATTCTTTATAATCGGCGTGCTAGTAGCAATCTTCATTTATTGAGAACCACGACGACTACAAGCTGCAATCACTTTCCCAGAAGTCACTTTTGCCGCCCGCAAGAATGTTCAAAAATTAACATATTTATTGCTTTAAAAAGGCAGAATGTATTAATATATTATATTCTTTACAAATGTTAAAGCTCACTCGACGAAAGACTGTTTAAATTCCCCACACCAGTGGTAAGGTTGACAAAATCTTTGTTGAGTTTCAAATAACAGAAGTCGTCTTCATCGAGCACCGAGCAGAATTGTTAGAAACTTAGAGTCGTAATATTCCAAGGAAAACAACGCTCATTCACATCATTTACTACAAATATCAAAAAAAAAAAACCATCACAATTCGAAATTTCGAGATTGGATGGATATATAGTCCAAAGGTCAAAAAAAAATCTACCTCACTACCCTAATTTCAACCGAAGCGAATTAAAAGCAGGAGCTAAAGACCTACGGCATAACATGCTTCCAAATAGCCTAAATAGCTAGTGTTAAAAAAAGAATTCACATCTAAAGCTACCAGGTTCCAACTGCAACATTCCATCTCAAATAGATATTATATTAAGAAGCAACCTTATACCGCAAGTAACACTTAAAGGTGTTGAAAAAATTTCGCTTCTGGCAGGAAATGCATACTAATTGAAAGGTGAATTTTATCCATTTCATTTCCTTCTAAGTAATCCCCTCCTGCTGTAATACACTTATGCTAACGAATTTTCCAGTCATCATAGCATTTGGAAAAATACTCCGTCGTGATGGACATTACGCCTTCTTCGATTCCGTTTTTATATCCTAAATTGAGTCAAAACGATGTCCTCGGAGCGATCATATGAATTTGCTGAATAGCCAGATGTTACATGAAGGTAAATCAAGCGAATACTGTGGTTGCGGCACGATATTAGTTGAAATTGTGGCGAAATGATCTCGAATAACCAATGCAGAATGAGATGGTGCATTTTCGCACTTCTTTATTCAATGAATTCAGAGATGGTAAAAATCGAAGAACTCACTTTTAGAGCTTCACAAAACGACGCGTATCTCAAATACTAATGATTATTTTGACGTGAAATTTAGCATAGATGTTACTAAAGTTCTATGAATTTACCAATGTGAAAAACTCGCGAAGTAGAAATTAAAAATTCTTCTTTCAATTTGATCACAGTATTATGTCAGTTAGCTACAAAGTGGACAATATATAAACAAAACCCACATTCACAACTCAAGTTGAGGAAATTTTAAATAAAAGATTGTTAATTAACAATTAAGGAGATGTTAGGCATTAAAATAACTGCCTCACATCAATTTCAATCCAGGAAGATTAGTAATGTGAAGATATGAATGATAATAACGAAAGGCCAAATTTTAACTATTCAACCCCACAGGCTACTTTCTAAAATCATCGAAATCAAACGTAATGAGAGATATGTTCTTGAAAAAGCAGCAGAATTTATAGGAACCATTGTTACCTCCACTAGTGTGTATAATATAAAACTTTCCACACATTTTAAGGTTGATGAAGATATGTCATCTGGGATAGACGACGAGCACAATGAGCGAATGTGGTATTGGTAACCCTGCATGATGTTGGTATCGAACTTAATATCGCGAAGACAGACGAATAAGAAGAACATACAAGTGAAGTAATTATATTACATAATATTAAACAAAAAAAGTGAATTATCTTTAAATTTTATTCAATAAACAACATACGTTTCATATATGAATATATTAATTATTTTCATTTTACACATCCTCTCCTTCTTTATTGGCGTTTACGCGGTTATAGCCGCTTAGGCAGTCGTTCTTCCTTTTTGCTGGTCTTTCTCCACTTGGTCTCTCCAACGGAGTAGAGGTCTTCCTCTTCCTCTGGCAAGTACAGCACATCGTTCCATTGACTGCGGTATTCACCGTTGCCAATGCACACAGAACCATAAATGCTCCGCAGTCAGAGAAGTCCTTCCTGATACTGACAGAGCCTTTGGGTTGTTCAGCGTTAGCTTATACACCCGTATTAGCTTTTCTGGGATACTAAGTTCAAAAATAGCCGCTTAAAGACAGCTCTATTTCGTGCTGTCAAAAGCAGATTTGAAATCAACAAATACGCGATGTGTGTCGATCTGCTGCTGTGGTTTTTTCAAAGATTTGGCACGTGGTGAACATCTTTGCTCAGATTATGCAGTATCCCTTTTTGTGGATTCGGCAGAGCACACTTAAATTCCAGTCGCCGGGCATGCATTCGTCCCACCTTATTCTGTAAAGAAGCTGGTGCAGGCTCCTTATCGGTTCTTTGCTTATGTAATTAATTAGCTTTGCCGCCAATCCATTGGTCCCGCTGCTTTGTTGTTCTATATAGGGGTAATTCGAATTGCTAGAGCAATGGGACTCTAACATCACCGACGGGGAATCGAGTTCACCATCTCCTGGTGCTTTGCCACTCCGCAGGCTGAAGAAGTATTCCCTACATAATTTTAGTGTACTCTGGGGATCAGCCACTGGATCATCTCAAGGGTATCTAGAAGAATATAATCCCGACTTGAAAAATTCTGCTAGTGGATTCATCCTTTCGTTGACTTTTCGAGCATTACTCTCTTTTGTTTGCATATGCATCTCGCTTCCCTCTTTAACTCTCCGCATCTATCCCATCCCACACGTGTTGTGGTTGATTGTAACGTTAGGAGCTAGCCAGTCTGTTTCCTCTTCGTTGCGGCACTCCTCGCTGTAACAGCTGTTCTTTTGTATTTCCCGAAAACAAATGGTTTCGGATGGCAGAATTGCTGAAGAGGGCTTTCAGAGAGCAGGAGTGCAAAACGAGTAGATAACCGCTCCGCTGTCTGTTGTGATTGCAGCTTTTCGACGTCTTAGTGCGTAATGTGCGTTTTCTGCTGCACAGAGGCGGGTCCGTATTTTCACTGTATAAAGGTAATGGTCGGAGTCAAAGCTAAGAACTCGAAGCGTCCGCACGTCTAAAATGGACGTGCCTTCCGACTATCACAACATAATCGATCTAGTTGGTGGCTTTTCTATCCAGAGACAGCCAGGTCGCTTGATGAATTTTTCCATGATGGAATCTTGTACTAAAATAACCATATTTCAGCCCCCGGCGGAGTCAAGCCGCCTTTACACATTTGGGGATGTTTCCCCATGGAGGTTGAAATTATAAACTGTTATGCCAAATATACCTTATTTGCCCACCCTGGCTTTAAAGTCACCAAGCATGATATTGACATTGTGGGGAGGCAGCTTTAATAACTACGGCCTAAATGCTCATAGAAGACATCTTTGGTCACATCTTCCATCTCTTTCGTCGGAGCGTGGGCGCAAATCAGTGATATGTTGAAAATCTTTGATTTTATGCGTTTTGGGTTTAAACGTTCAATTACAGGGGTCAATGCCGGGACTCGGCGATGGAATCTATCTCCCACTACGAGTCCCACACCCAATATGCGCTACTCTCGTCCCGTTAATTGACCGAGAATTCAAGGTTCATGCCCCAAAATCGCAATTATGAACACGTTTGCAGTGATCGTCATCAAAAGGGTGGGCCTCTTAATCGAGGCTTTTTTATATTTTCGTTGGTTTTTTACGTAGCGTGTTTCACACACAGTGCACAACCCTGAGGAGGGGATTCCTGATTCCATCCTCATTTTATAAATATAGTCCCGAAGTTTCATAGGCTTACTCCGAATATTTGTAAAGAAATAGGAGCCAGGACCAGTGCACTTCCTGCATAAGCTGATAGGTACAAAAACTTTGAAGCTCGTTTCCTCGAAACTAACTTTTTTATCCGGCCTTCAAAATTGCGATCGAATTACTTAACCGATTTACATGAACTAAGACGTACTTACTACTACTCAATTCTATACTTAAGTGCGTGAAAGAGTGCTTTTCCGAGATAAATGGCATTTTGTCAGTTGTTAAACTATTTTGATGTCGAAAAACACAGGAAAAATGGCACTTTTTACAAAATTCAGACCTGCATGCAAATCCTTTCTACTATGAACTTGATAAAAGCTTCAATATTAAAAAAAATATTTACTTTTTTCGTTTTAGACAAAAAGCCTATTCATGAAGTTGACGGCCGCAAAATACTTCAATCAACGGGATCTTTGATATTTCCGCCCATTTTTTTTTTTTGTACACAAAATGATTTTTATTTTGTACTTCAATAATACCATCTAATAAACATACATATGTATATGCAAAAAATCGGAAGTGACCTGTTTATATCCTTTCATAATAAAAGTGGAAAAATGCCTTTTTTGACAGTACTAGAGGTATCCCCCTTTAACACGAATTTACACTGTTTTAACAAAGGCACACATTAACAAAGAAGAGTTTTATATGAGTTTCAATAATATCCACAGAGTTGAACAGTTATGGTGTGAATTCGGCTCTTTTTTTGCACGACATAACCCAGAGGTACTATGCTAATCCCATCGATTGATTGGTGCTTCATTTATTTTCAATAAAATGAAAAAATAAAAATAAAATGAAAAAAATGAAAATGAATCGAATTTAGAATTTTTTTGGTAATAAGTTGCTCTTAAAATCCTTGTTTTCCCACTAATTTTATTTGTAGGACATATTTTCCTTTAAAAAATATTTTTTGTTTACACAAACTTTTTTGAGGATGTTTTATAATTAGTATACTTTATTTAAGGGGGTATTCTAAAGTGTGGCAATTGATAAGCATTTGATATTTGTACCATCGATTTTCTTATTATTTCTTAAATAGTAGTTAAATAGTTTACAGAGAACACAAAATTAATATCAAACAGGTAGGAAAGGGCTAACTTCAAGTGCAACCGAACATTTTATACTCTTGCAACTTGCAGGAATCAAAGCCAGGGAAATACCCTATGGTGCAAAATGTCAAACAGAGGATCGGAATGTAAGCAGTATACATTATTAGTGACCAACACATACGGTTTGTTAGAAAACGAAAAGCATTACATGTAGTATTGGTATGGTAGATGGGGTAGTATCGACCTAATTTTATCTATTAACTATTATTATGCCGCATTCTTAAAAACTGCGGTTCATTAAGGTATCCCACATACAATCAGCATTCATAAGCAGTAAAGTCAGCCAGATATTCGAATCTTATCCAATTAAGGCACAAAGATGAAGTCCATCGGATGTTGGAAAATCTTTATACATCTTAGGTATATGGAGGCGGGAAGTATTGACTCGATTCAACTCATTTTTGATACGGAGACATACCATTGTCGGGAAAAGGTTATACCTGAATTTCAATTATATATAGTATCTCATACATTACCGACTTTTCTCAAAAGTCAACCACAAGTACTGGGACCGCATTTTCGACACCTATGGGCTTGAGCAGTTTTGTTTGGATTTGGTAAATTTTTGGTAATAATATGGCTTACTTTAAATGATTAATTAATGCAAACTTTTATCCTGGTCTATTAATTACTTCTTTATTAGTATTCTGGGAAGTGAAAGAACCAAATGGAATTCAAAATTATGCTTTATGGTAAACAGGCATGGTTGTTGTCCGATTTCGCCCAATATTGGCATTGTGACATTGGAATATGAGAAGATGCCATATACTCGAAATTGGTCTGCGTGTCCTTAGTTATGTGATTTTACCAAATAGTGGGCGGTGACATTCCCTTCGTCCAATTTTCACACCTGCTTCAATAAAGCCGTCCCATGCCATCTTGAAGGTAAAATTTAATGTCTGCCGTATTTAGTTATTGATTTATTGCGCTTTTAGTAATTTTTAACAGTACCGTTATATGGTTAGTGAGTGGGATTATCTTCCGAAATCCTCTAGTTTCACCGGTAGGAGTTTTTATAATATTTGCGCTAGGCTGTTATAGCTTTAGTGGTTTAGTAGATATGTAAAATTAATTTTTTAGAGACAGATCCAGGCCCAGTTTTTCAAAATTTTTAAAATTGAAAATTGGAAATTAGAGTTTATATCTTAATTTAACTATAGAACTTGAAAGATTTTAATGATCTTTGCAATTTAGGGGAATTGTGTATCCAGCTGACCCCGAGCGGACTAGTTTGTATGCTTTTAAATTTCTTTTTATTCTTATATGACTGAGTACCTAAATGATGTTAACCGAATTATACACCGGAAGTCTTGCTATTGACTGCTTGCTTAACCTAACACATTTCTTGATATTAAATAGCTTAGCCTGTTTAAAGGACTTGGGAGAGACATCCGCAGTTCTAAATGTACCAATAATCCATTATTTGACTGCTGACTACTGTTAGAGTTCGGTCTTATATGCGTCCCACTTTATTTTGCATTTATTCTTATACATTAGCAGCTCTAAACCCAAGATATTAAGTTTGAATCTAAGTACCGGTGGTCAGAAAATGAGTGCTCTAAAGTGACCTGCTAATCTGATACTAGGCCTTCTCTACTTCTATTACATATAGTTATCTAAAACTTTTCTCGTAAGCCTAATGAGAGAGATAGGGGTGTTACCAATATTTATAGACTTGACTCTAGCATTACAATCCGAGCTGTATATTAGGAATTAACATCCGTCTTCATAATGAGTTGCATACCTGCTCTTTCCGCGTACTCCGGGTTCTTCCTCAGTTCTTCCGCGGGAGGTCAAGGTAGGGAGTCGAAGAACAGGTACATTTACTGAATTATACTGACTATGTAGGTCCTTGGCCTGGGGTTGGCTTTGAATTAGCCGGTATTCGTAGGTACTGGGATCCTGGATTAAACCAGTGTCAAACTTACTCCTTACTAGCCTGTCTACCAGGTTTATGGCACCCACGGTGCTTCGAGGGCAGTTAGTCTCCACGATTAACATATTTTTAACCTTGAACTAATAGACATTTCCACTTAGGTCTCTTTTTTCTTGTCCCAACGAGCTCTTTTTTGGGGAAACCCCGATCTCCATCTCTGACAAAATTATAGCGCGTTCTCAGTGATTTCTGGTTCTGCCGGTGATAGCAGGGGAGCACCGACCAGGAAATGGCCTAGTGTTAACGGAGTCAAGTCATTGATGTCATCCATCATAGAACTGATGGGCCGAGAGTTGAGACAGGCTTCTATTCGAGTTAACAGCGTAGAAAGTTCCTCGAAGGTGTACTTCATAGATCCTGATAATTTTTTTAAATGATTTTTAAAACTTTTCTCTCCTGCCTCCCGTATGAGGAGCACCTGCAGGATTTAAATGCCATTTTAGGTGGGGGAAATTGCGGGAGTTGACCATCGCGTCAGGGCATGTCTTTAAGAAAGCTTTGAAATCTTTCTTGATTTCTCTCGATGCTCCAACGAAGTTAGTGTCATTGACCGAATAAATATGATTTGAGCAGCTCCGACGTGATACGAATCTTGTGAGAGTGCTCATAAATGCGACCCTAGATTAATTACTAGTGACTTCAAGATGGATAGCCCTTGTTGAAAATCAAACAAAAACGCATACATATCCCTTTGTTATTAGGAAAGCTCGGCCTGCATAGTTTTTGATGTCGAATGGACCAGTGAAATCTATTCCGGTTGACTCAAAGGGCCTTGTGAGATTTGTTAGTGGCGCAGGAAGTGATGCCATAAGTTGTGTTTGCCCTCGTTTTTTATATAAATTTTATGAATAAAGTTTACCAATTATTTTGAGAATTGACAGTTATATGGTAGTACAATTGGGTGCTGCTCATCGAAGCTGAGGGAGGGAGAGTTGTTTAAACGTCCGCCTACTCTTATGATTACGTTATCATCCACAAAAAGATTTATTGACAGAATCGAAGATTTACTATTGACGGGAAGACTCTTAGTTAAATCTGAGTACTCTGAATCAAAATGTGCCTTCTGAGTTAACTGAATAAGTCAGTGTTTGACAAATTTAACTTCATCAGAAATGAGCGTTGCAGACGGTGTAGCGGTCCTAAATTCTGGATGAATTTTGTTGTAGAACCTGAAGACCCGAGAAATTACTCTACGGAGTGCTCTTGAGAATTCGGAAAAACGTTCCAAAACATCTTCGGTCTCAAAGACTCGAGAAATTACTCCACGGAGTGCTCTTGATAATTCGGAAAAACATCTTCGGTCTCAATAACTGATGTATGATGCACACGAATGCTCTTGGCCTCCAGAGTAGTATCAACGTCTACTGCATAATTTAGGTTTGGCCACTCGGATGGTTGAAGTTTTAACCACTTAGGACCTCACCACCAAAGATCGTTTGGTTGTAAATCTTGAGGACAGATTCCACTGCTGGCCAGGTCGGCGAGGTTATCTTCGGAGTTGACATGTCTCCATGCCTGAGATAATAGTTTAATCAGCTGGTCTCTTGAATCAATTGCAGTGGAGATTTCATGAGGACCAGATAAGACGTCGTCTACGTATGTATTAGCTTTTATTATTTTCGCAGCTAAAGGGAACTCTGGTTTTGAATCTTCAGCTAGTTCCATCAGTGTACGGATTGCTAGATACGGAGCACAATTGAGCCCGAAAGTGACTCCATTTAATTGAAACTCATTGATCTCCCCGTCCACAGAATCTCTAAAGAGCATTCTTTGATAGGATGTATGCTTTGAATTGACCGAAATTTGACGATACATTTTATCAATATCAGCATTGAATACAAATCTAAAAAGTCGCCAGTTGGTGATCATAATAGTAAGATCAGCTTGGAGTGCTGAACCGGTGTACAAAATGTCATTTAAACTTCCACCATTGGAATGGGACATGAAGCATTGAAAACGACTCTAAGATTAAAGGTTTTATTTTCAGGTTTGTAAACGGCGTGGTGAAGGAGATAGTAACTTTTGTACGGACTTTCTGGCATTTTGTGTGGAATTCGTTTCATATGACCTAAGTCTATGTACTCCCTCAATACTTTTCGATCTTCTTCCTTAACCAACCTCTCGTTAATTTATTAAAAGATGTGTTACTTCTCAAGTATTGTTTCGAGATCCTCCAAAATTAGTTTCTGCTGGAAAAACTTTAAATGGGAGTGAAACAATGTAACGCCCTTCTTTGTTTCTAATGGTTGTTTCTGAATATAACTTGTCACAATATTGTTCTTCTACGGTGAGAAATGGTTTTTTAGGTATTTTCCTAGCTCCCAGAATTTGGATAGCTGATTATCTAAGGATACCTCGTTAAAATATTTAACGTAAGTTGTATTATTCTTCGATTCTTCGGAGGGAACGGAACCTGTTAAAATCCAACCGAACACTGCACGTTGTGCAATGAGGGATCTGAAAATCTTCGATTTTACCCCATTTAGTATGATTTCCGGGTAAAGATCCTCTCCAATCAACAAGTCAACGTTTTGACTCGTATAGAAATTTTTATCAGCTGTTGGGTAACCTTTTGCCAATTGAAGGGTTTATTGATCTTGATATAAGCAGTCCAGTCAATTTTGGCAGTACTAACGCTTCCGCTTCTAGTCTTAAACTTTTCTTACGGGGCGAGCCAATTGTGATCGAGCATACCAATTGAACTCGTCCGGTTACGGTATTATTCAATCCTGAAATTTGGGCGCTGACCTTTTTGCTTGTCAGATTTAAGCGTTTCTGAAACCTGTTGCTTACGAAGGTTGCTTCAGATCCCGAATCAATCAGGGCTCTGACAGTTCGCTCTCTTTATGACACATAGTCACCATGGCTGTTCCTATGAGCATGCTTCGACTGGTTGGCACATTTGAAACATTTGGATTAATAGAGGCCACATGAGATTTAGTATCATAGAGTGATGTCTCTGTTTACATTTATTACAATTAAACATATTTTTACAATTTTCGACTTCATGTGAATGCGATACAGTTTAGCGTTTTAACCCGTTTGATTTGAAAATTGTCTAACTCAACCCATTTTGGGATCTCTGAATCCGAATCAAGAGATTGTTCCCAAAGCGTCAGTGTATAGTCCGGCAGTCGGATAGAACACAAATACGGAAATATGGCATCACAGCTATCTATATTGATGCCATGTATTTGTAAAGCTGAAATGCAGCTATTTATCTCCCGCTGTAAATTTCTGAGTTCGGTCTCAGATTCTGTTGAAATGTGCGGAAGCTTGAACAATAAATTTAATTGTGTGTTGACAAGCACTCCCTTGTTTTCATATCTACATAACAAATTATTCCAAGCCAATGCGAATCCGTCATTCGTCAGTGGCGCTTTCGATACGATAGCTTTTGCCTCACTCGCTTTTTTTGATTCAGATGGAATAACTTTTCCACTGGAGATAACCTTGTGTTATTCCCATAAATGGCGGCAAATAAATCCCTAAATGAGGGCCATTGTAAAACCTCGCCATGAAATATTTCAGTATGACATGGCGGTAAATTGATGGAATACCTCACGGGTTCTACCGTTTGTTGTAACCGTTGAGATGAGCCACCGTTGAATTTGAAGTTGGGCTTTGGTTGTACGCCGTGATGTTGTGCATGTGTTCGCCCATCAAGGCCGCGCAACACACATAAGCGTGGTAATAGCTTGAATATTTAAGCTTAATCTCGTCATTTGAGCTTGTGTCGGAAGGATCCACCTTGGCAAACACAACTTGTATTCTGACTTTGCACAGAGATTTCAGTTGAGCTTGTTGTACTTCAAGAGAGTAGGCAATTTGGTTGTTTGCTGTTGGAGAAAAAGACTCCTCAAACTCCAGTAGAGCGTCTGCAACTCTGGTAAAGGCTGTGATGGATTCTATTGCTTTGAAAATTGAACCGGAAATGCAAAAATGTTGCACAAAACCGGATCTAAAACTTTGAAAATTTTTAAAATTAAAAAAAAATATTTTCGAATAAGTTGCAAAAAGTTCAAAAGCTACAGAAGCACTCACGGACAAACTACAATTTAGTAGTGCGTTGTTTCCCAGTGAAGCGCGAATTTTTGAAAGGACAAAATAAATTAATAAATTTAGTAAAGTTATTTCTCAAAGTATTTTTTTCTAATTTAATTTGAATGTGCTTGCTGGGTAATCGTCCCAATGCACTTGCACGCCTGGTCTTCGACTATGTACACAAATAAAATACAAGTAAAAATTCGCAAGCACTTATTTGATTTATACCCACTATTTATTTTCACTTTTGTTCATGGCGTTATTCTCGAATTCACTTCTTCTGTTTGTTACTGTCCTTCTGGGATGGCTGGTACGCTGTTTTGCCTTTGCTTCTTTGCCGGTGCTCACTTGCTGCCTTGCCTTAGCTGTTTGGCTTTCTTGCCGTCGCTCACTTCACTTTTCCCAATTTTTCATGACACTCACTTCACTAGTTTTAATTTTGTATTCTTTTTTTGTTTGCACTGGCGTTTGCACTGCAGCTGCGTTATTGCTGCTTGACTTTATTGCTATTCAAGCAATATTTGGCAAGGCAGGGGTCGAATCGTTACATCCGTGTACGGATCGGCAAATATACGAAAGAAAATTACGTGATACGTTAATTGTATGCGGCATTATACTCGTAATATACGATTTTTTATGTTTTCTTTTCAAACTTATTTTATTTATTGGATCTGCTTTTTCTTCTAACAATAAGTTATAAACTCTTAAATCTATTTAAAAACTAGACAGACTCAAGCAAGTGATTGAGCTGTTTTGGTGATATGTCGCTCTTTAATACGCAGGTATATCTCCTCTTTTCAGTCGTGTTTGATCGTAGAAATATACCAAAGCGTTAGCCAAAGGGTTTGGGTGATTTCAGAGTTTAGATATATATTTGATTTTGTTATCTTCTACTTCTTTCCTTACCAAAGGAGTAACAAGGTCTTTATGGATATTTTCTTTTCGCATGTACCATGACAAACACGTGATAATTCTAAGCATTTTTGATTGGAACCTTTGTAATATATCACTATTAGTTGGACAGGTCATACCCCATAGTTGAATGCCATACATCCAAATCGGCTTTATGACCGCATGATATAAGATTACTTTGTTGTCAAGGCTAAGTTTGGAGTTTTTATTTAAAAGCCAATTTAAATTTGCAGCTCTAATTTTCATACATGTTATTTTACTAGAGATATGTTTTCTCCACGTGAGCCTTCTATCTGGGTGAATAACAAGGTAATTTACTTCGTTCGCTTGGGGTACTAAAATATTGTTTATTTTTACTGTAGGGCACATCTTTGGTCTTAGCGAAAATGTAATATGCTAACACTTCTGTTCATTCACGTTTATACGCCACTTCGCCAGCCACTCTTCGACAAAACTTAAATGCTTCGATAATATTCGTGATGCTAAAATGTGGCATTTGTTACGGCTCACTATAGCTGTGTCATCCGCCAAAGTTGAAGTTACTGTATTATTAGCTGTTGGAAGATCTGCTGTATATATGATGTATAGTGTTTGGCCTAAAACACTGCCCTGGGGTACACCAGCCCTTATCTGTCTTTCATCAGATATGAAACGCCTGAGCTACATTTAGAAATATTGTTGAACAGTACTCCTTGTGTTCAAATGCTTTCCTTATCTCGTTAGTAATTCTAGTTACTTGTTCTATAATACGGTGGATCGATTCCGGACTTTTTTCGATTCGGGATTTCTAATAGTGCGGAAAAGTTGCCTTAGTACTTCCTGATTCCAATGCAACTTTTTGTTTTGAGATCGGACTGCATCTTCAACCCCAACTCCGGCCTTGAAATTTCGGAAATTCTCCTAAAATCGTGAAATTGTCTACCTAGCGCCTGAAATACGTATCTGATGGCAAAATGTATAAAACAAAAGTTATCTGTCACGTCATTTGCTACCGAAATGGTATATGTGATCATGGCCGTAGGATGAACCGTTCCCGAGATACGAGCGAAAATGCGGCGCGCCGCAGCGCAAGGTGAAAATCGGCTTGCGGCCACACTTCTTGACGTTGATTTCGCCGAGTGCTATCACTCACATTCATTCACCTACGCTAAAGAACACGTTCGGATAGGTCTCCACACAAATATTTTTTCATCGAGTTCCTTCACTCTTGTCGTTGATTTCGCCGAGTGCTACCACTTATATTCTCTCAACAGAACACAGAACTCAAAATATCTGCATCTAAATTTAAATTTAGACAGAAATGTCCTGTGTTTAGCATATATCCGTACAATCTCTCAACTATGAACCTAGGAGTAAAGAGGTTACAGAAATAGTTGCAAAAAAGGTTGAAAATACTTTCAAAATGTCATCTATTTCACACGCAAGAGTTGTATAAATGATAACCACATACCATAAGAAATTTCTGACTCTCAAACAAATGTTTTTAAGGAACCCAATAGGTTTGAGCTCTAAAAGAGACGACTTTGTCTCGTCTGCCGGAAAATTATTTGACATCGCTGCTTGTAAATGCATTTATTTTTCTTCTTGCACTTGTCCGAAGGAAAGGAAAGTTCCTATAAATGAACAACCATTTCTCTTGGACCAGAGAACCAGAAGAATTGGTCGCATTGGAAGTGTTGATCTACCTGAAACAAAAAAAATTACAAAGAAAAGTGAACGGAAAGAAAAGCTTTCAAAACGTCATTCAACATCCACACTTACCAGAAAAGTATCAGCTAGAACACGTGACCATTCAGATCAGGTCTGGCTGGCTCATGCAGACGACAACAATGTAGGTGCGTCGTACATGGGTTCTTCCAAAAACGATGCTGATGATGAATTTTCTCTTCCATCTTCTAAAACCAAACAAACCACACTAGTATTAGAACACACTACTTTAGCTGCCCAAAGATTTGGAGTAAGTGATAGAGCAGCGGCCTTGATTGTTTCATTTGCTTTTCTGGATGCCAAAAAGCAGGTTTAATAACAGAGGATCAGGCTAGCTTTGTCACCGACAAATGCAAGATTAGTCGCGCAAAAAAAGTGTTGGAGTTAAGCTCCAAAGTACCGAAAGTATTGACTCTGTATATGGGCTGTATTTTGACGGCCGCAAAGACAATACACTTACACAAGTCAGCGAAGGTGAAAAGTACTACCGCGACACTGTCAAAGAGGAACATCTTTCACTTATAGCGGAACCTGGTTGGCCACGACACCTCTCCTTCCGGGTCAGCTTAGGATAAGACGCAAGCTATATGGCAACATTTACAAGACAATTCAGTTGATGTGGAACATCTAGAAGTTGTCAGTGCTGGTGGCACCAACACGAACACAGGTTGGAAAGGTGGAATCATTCGGAAACTAGAAGAAAGAATAGGTAGGCCATTACAATGGGTTGTTTGTCTTCTACATTTCAACGAACTTCCATTTCGTGCTCTTTCCGAACACATAGATGATGTCTCAAAGAGTCCAAATACATTCTCTGGTGACATAGGTAAACTGCTCCCTGATTGTGAGAAGTTGCCTGTTGTCAAATTTGAAAGTTTTTCATCCTGCCAATTACCTTCTGAGGTTATTAATCCGACCCAACTTAGCACAGACCAAGCTTATCTCTATAAAATATCAGAAGCTGTTATTTCCGGTCAATGTTCCTCAGATTTAGAATTCTGAGATTATACATTTCTAGTGACAAACCAACAAAGGATAAAGTTTTTGGTCAAGTACATACTTACGGTTTACTCACCTTTGTGGTTCTCAATAAGATTCAGCAGTTCATTCAAAGATGGCTCGCGCCATCTCTATGCTGCAATTTAAAGGTCGAGATACTTACCTGCTAAACTGCGCAACAGAATGCTTTCTTTGCTCTTCCAGAAAACATTCTCCTTAGTATGATGACTGACGAACGGATAGAAATCAGAAAGTTGGCCCTTGACCGTCTTCTGGCAGTCAGAGAAGCGGAGCCTGACATTGTAAACGGTTTACATGTAATAAAGTGCCAAAGCTGAATTTCAAAGCTAATAATTATTACGATATGATTAACTGGAAACCTTGACTGTGCCACCAGTTCTTTGTTCAGTTTCTAACGAAGACCTATAAAAGGGCTGTCGGGAGACACTGCAGAGATATGGAGTTAAGTCTTTCCCAGGTTTATCTATCAAGATAATCTGCGACGTTTTCCATGAAATTGGATAGTATCCGAAACTAAGAATTGCATTAAAGATCAAAGAGAGCACCTCTACAGCAATAATTGGTAACTCAATTAGCATTTTTGGGGAAACATGATCATGTCCCGGCGACTTTTTTGGAATAAGTTCTTTAATGATACCAATTATTTCAGAAGGTGAAGTCTTAACAGACTCGAGCGACTCTTTAGTTGTGTTGGGTAAGATGGACAGCTTAAAGTTGTTCTTTGGAAAATTGTGTTGAAAGACCTTTTCTAGGTGATTTGCAAAGCAATTAGCCTTTTACTCGTCACTTCGAGCCCAATTTCCACCCAAGTCTCGTATAGGCACGTTGGAGTCAGTTGGTGGCTTCATGGACTTTTGTGCTTTCCAAAGCGAATTTTGCTTGTTTGAATTCGGACACAGCTTCTTTATATACATTTCGGTGTTCAATTCTTCCTCATGTTTAAGCGCTTTTTTTAATTTACGTACAGAAAATTTTAATGGAAGCTGAGTGGAAGGGGAACGATTTATCTGCCATTCACGTCTTGCACCCCTTTTTCATTTGCAAGCATTTCTATTTTCTGTTAGAGATTTTTCTGTAACCAACCGGCTTATAGCTTTTGTTGTTGTTGCTAAGACGGCGGCGCTCGTTATTATATTAGTGACTTCTCTTATGCTTTCGTCAATATCTCTTCCTGTACTTATTTTGTACTCAATATTAATATGGCTACTGATATATTTTTTATATTTTAGCCAAGTCGTTTTATAAGCGGTTAGACTTACTTTTGGATTAACGAATATGGGGTGTTCACATAACTTAATTAGTACAGGAGGGTGATCAGAAGATAGATCAGTACATGTATCAGCTGGTATGTGCGATTTATCTATATTTTTGATTACTGCAAAATCAATTAAATCGATCAGTAGGCCAATATATCGGCTTACCAGGATTTCAAGGTTATTGTGCCTTTTTATAACAGTTTGATACAGCTGTCGTCCTTTCGGATTGATAAGACGTTAGCCCCAGTACGTTTGTTTTGCGTTATAATCTCCACCTGCTAAAAATCTTTGACCTAGTGTTCCAAAAAAGTGTTTTAATTCGATTTCTGTAATTTTAAAACGAGGTGGACAGTATATAGCCGTAAGGTTTAAGTCACGACCCCGATTTTTTAGTAATATTGTTGTAGCTTGTAAAAATGGTGTAGCATGAGATTCCAGAGCAAAGTGGTTTAAACGATTTCTAATCAACACTGTCGTGGCACCATGCGCTTTTCCATCAGGATGATTTGTAACATAAAGTCTAAGTCCCGGTATATTAAAATTATTTTTATTTGTTAGATGAGTTTCTGAAATAAGCATACATCAATATCAAATCTCTAATTTATGTTGGTTAACACCGTTAGCATTCCATATACAGATATTTAGTAAGCTCATTTCTTACTTAATAAATTTTGCAGCATTTGATTTTGTGATTTTATTAAATCTTGGATTATATTTTGCATGGTAGACATAAATTGTTTCATACACTGTGTAAGATTTATAATCATAGTTTCAATACCTCCATTAGGAGGTTTTTGCGGCAGTTGCATTTGCACGGTGTTGCCTTTCACCACATTTGCATAGCTTCCTTGCATATTATTATTCATAGAAGTAATAGGATGTGAACTTTTCTCTGAGGTTGCTGTAATTTCATTACGGGGTATTTGTAACATTTGGTTACGACGTGCTTGAATGCCCTGTGACAACTTCGATTTCAAATCTTTATATACAGGACAACCCCTGTAGTTAGCAGTGTGATTTCCTTCACAATTGCTGCATTTTTTATTTAATTCTTCTTTATTAAGGGTACATTTCGAAGTGGGATGTAAATCACCATTTACCACACAAACACTGCGTAGAGTGCAATATGATTTGGTATGCCCATATTCTTGGCAGTTAGTACATTGTACCGGACCGTTTCTTTTATGTGGTTCTTCAACAGTTACTCTACGATGCAGCAAATATTTCAAATTATATATTGGATGTGTTTTATTTTTTTTTAATTTGTTTGAGTTCGGCAATAATTCAATTTTAAACATTGGCTGTGGTACTTTGTTTCTATTAAATATATTTACAACTGTTTTAAGTCCAAACCCGCATTCTTCCAATGCTTCTTTGACTTCACTAGAGTCTACGGCGGACTCTATACCCTTGGTTACAACAAATAGGCCCTTCGAGCTCTTCAGTTAATACGAATACTAATTCTTGTTTTTATTTGACAAAGATTTGACTATATCCATAAAACTTTTTTCAGTGTAGGACTGAATTTTTGCTTCATCACACGGAGCGATTTAAAAACACGTCCGTACACCTTGAACACAAAATGAATTTAACTTGGTTTTTTTAATTTGAGCAGTAGAGAAAGTTGTGGGGATAAAAAAATAGTGCGGTTATGACTGTGAGATCGTAACAATAGCGTAGGTATAAAAAAAAAAAAAAAAAACAAATTATGAATCCTCATTAACAAAATTTTCTTTGTAGATGTATCTTTGAACGAAGCATTGGAATCTTAAAAAGGTGGAGAATTTTGGGATATGGCAAGAGAGAAAGGTATCACCCCAAAAAAGTGGAAGATTTGCTAGCATTTGTGAGTCATTGCATAACATCTGAATAAAATTTACAATAACTTACGAGCCTTAAAATTGTGATTCTTAACACATACAAGAAATTGACACCGGAGTAGCGAACCGCCTCACCGCAATCGAACAAACGATATGAGACCAAATAAAGAATTCTTTAACAAATTTGATTCAAAAATGTATGTGTCCTTAACCTTGTAAATAATTTTATTTTTAATCTCAACTAAAATACAAAAATTTTGTTCATATAAATAATATTTTTTTTTAATTTTTAATGAGATATTCCATTCATTGGTTTCTTATTTATATACTTTATTACTAAAAATTTAAAAAAATTTGTCACATTTCCATAAATTTGCATATGCATTGGTAATTTGCGTTCGAATGACGATTCGAACGAACGGACACGTTTATCTACTCGCTCACGTATGTCATCATGCCATATTACGATAGAAGCGTTACGATCACGTATGTCGTAATCCGAAATACAGGCTTTTACGTGACGAGTGATACGTTCACGGATGTAACGATTCGACCCCAGAGTTGAGCGACTTGATTCAAATTAACCACAAGAAAAAACAAAAAAAACCGAGAGAGATTGTTGACGCTCCAGACGATGTTTGCGCGTCCAAGAAATTTATAATTTTATTCGAATAACAGTGTGTGTTTTTTATATGTAAAGTGAAATGATCAGTGCAATTGGGAGGTGTATTTCTTGTTGTACTTAAATGAAGTACAATACTACCTGCAGTGTGCGTTGATTTTGAGGTGAGTGCCAAAAATAAGTTTTGGTCTCCACTTCACACAGCACAATGGTTTTGTACATAACTTATGCACAAATTAACCAAATTAAATTGCGTGTTGCTAAATCGTTCAAATTATGCACTTTCACTTCAAATAAAAATTAACTTGTTATCCGGCTAGAACAGTGTTTCCCAAAGTGGGCGATACCGCCACCTTGTGGGCGCTGCAGGTGTCAAGGGGGGCGGTAAGAGACCCAGAAAGAAAATGGGGGCGTTGTGTAGAGGTCTGGGGGGTTATTTATAATTTTATTTAGCTAGGAGACCTCTTAGACAACGACTACATGAGCCCTCGACTCTCAACAACAACTTGTGAACATCAACTAATATGAATTAAAAAATTGCTCAAACTCGGTTCTATATTTCTCTCCGCGTAGTTCATGTATCTGTCCTATTTTATTGAATATAGAAAAAATGAAAATCAGGTCAATCGGTCGCGCCGTTTCATAACGGGGCATGTCGACAAGATAGAATTTATAGAATACTAACTGTCAAACGTATTGCTATTGCCATTGCCAAATCTGTACCTATGTGGACATTTGCTATCATAATATAATCATTTGCGCAAAGGTGTAGCGTAGGTAGGTTCGAGCTGATGTAGCGCATGCTTTGAGCTCTTGAGAAATTTATTTTATCATTTGTGAAATACCGTCAGGTAGGTAGCTGATGTAGCGCACGCTTTGAGCTTTTGAATTCCTTAAATCTTTTATGTGGAAAATAAAAAAAGGATCTTTATCCTTTCTTACAAATTTATTTCTGGGGAAAATAAAAAAAGGATAAAGATCACTTTGTTTACAAATGTATTTCTGGGAAAAATAAGATAATAAGAACAGGAGAAAGATCCTTTTTTTTCAAATGTATTTCTAGGAAAAATTAGAAGTCATATTTTTGGACTACTATATAATAATTGTGCTTAAGCTTAAGCAATGTAATATTTATTTTATATACATTTGTGGTTTTGCGCGCAATAGATGAGCATTACTTACTCCTCATTTACACCACTCGCGAAGTTAAACGTATTTCTCAAAGCAAAAGAATGTCGGAAGTAAAAAAGAAGATACGTAAATACTGTGCGGAATACAGTAAATTCGGATTCATTGAAAATCCCACAAACCCATCCTCGTCTTTGTGTCTTCTTTGTCTAAAAGCATTTTCGAATGAAGCAATGAAGCCTTCAAGACTGCAAGATCATTTGAATAAAATGCATCCAGATAAGAGAGACAAGAATGTAGCATATTTTCAAGACCTAGAGAAGACGCATAATACTCAGCCAAATGTAGCAAAACTATTTTCGGCGGCTGCTAAGCAAGATGACGACGGACTTCGAGCTTCGTACAATATCTCTTTGTTAATTGCTCAAAAAGGCAAACCAAATAACATCGGAGAAGAGTTAATATTGCCAGCAATAAATGAAGTAATAACTACTGTGCTTCATAAAACGGCCGCAGATAATATCCGAAAAATTGCTTTGAGTAATAATTCTGTGCAAAGACGAAGTGCGATCACCTGAGGACAAGCCAATTCTCACTTCAGCTCGATGAGTCCACTTTACCAAATAATGAAGCACTGTTGTTGTCTTACGTGAGGTTTATTAAAGATGAGAAAATATGTGAAGAACTATTATTTGCTAGAAATTTAGAGACCGATACAAAAGGCGAAACCATATTCAATATATTGGAAAAGTTTTGCGATGAGAAAGAGATTCCTTTGAAAAATATTATTTCAATTGCTACGGATGGCGCTCCGGCTATGATAGGGTGCCATAAAAGCTAATAGCGCACTTAAAAAATAAAATTCCAGATGTCCTTGGTGTACATTGCGTTATTCATAGACAACATTTAGTTGCTAGAATCTTAAGTGAAAAACTATTTCAATCACTGCAATATGTCATCAAAGCAGTCAATAAAATCCGCAACAGCTCTTTGAATGATAGATTATTTCATCAGCTTTGTGTTACTAATGACTACGATTTCAATCGTTTGTTGTTTCATACTGAAGTTTGTTGGCTCTAAAGAGGCAATTGTCTGACTCGATTCTACAACCTGTTTGACTCTGTTATAGAGTTTTTGGAAACTAAAGATATAGAATTTCAAGACAAGCTCATAACATCAAAGAATGATATAGTCTACATGACAAACCTGTATAAATTGTTCAACGACATGAATCTCCAACTGCAAGGCGATAAACTAAATTTAATTAAAACAAAAAACGTCGTTGCTGCTTTCGCAGCCAAACTGCTTCTACACAAAAAGAATCTGGGCAGACGTGAGTTTCACAATTTTCCGAATTTATCAGTATCATGCAGTAACGAAATAAAAATCAAGTTCAAAAATGGTTACCAAGAATTTTGCTACAAAAACCGATATCGCAATTGTACCCTGGATTGTGGTCAATCGTTCAACGATTCTTGATCGCATTCCCATCGTCATATTTGTGTGAACGTGGATTTAGTGCTGTGACAACACTGCTTACTAAAAATAGAAATCGTTTGCTTGTTACCGAACGTGGCGACTTGCGACTGTTCTTGAGTAAATTGGAACCTGATATTAACAAACTTATTAAACAGCATCAGATTCATCCTTCACATTAGTTTTTATATATGGATCGATTATTTTAGTTTTATTTTACTCTCTGTTTTAATACTATAAAGTTGTGTTTCAATAATCATTCTTATTGGCAGGTGGAGCCCGTAGGAGTTAACTTGAGACGTAAGCGCTGTTGTATGTTACCCACTGCGCTCAGGTTTCAAGTTGCTGGTTATAGTAAAAGTTTCGTTTAGAATTCTCCGTTAATCCGTTGAACGTGGGGAAACGGACGGAGCAAATTATTTCGCACAAAATATTAAATAAAAAACAAAAAGTTTCTTATAATACATATATTTTTAATATACAATTTTGGAAATACACTTGCCACTTCTGGATCGATTGAGCTGTCGCAAAAGAAGAGATCGCGCAACTTTTTACTAGTTAATGTTTAGTTGCGTTCGAATTAAAACTTCGATATCACTTCGAAGAAGAGATTGCTCTGCCGATACAGCTTGGCAAAAGAAATTGGGCCGTGGCGGCGTCATCAATCAGTTTTTGGCTATATACCATATGATTATCATTTCGTACCAGGGCGTGTGCTCATTCTTCAACTCTTTCAAGGTGCGTTCCAAAATAAACAGGACTTAAAAAAAACAGAACGAATTGTTTTTTCGGCAAAATCAATTTATTGTATTGATCTTTGGTCAAATAATCGTATTTCGAATGTTGGTTTCTGAGCAATTTTTGGTCGTCAGTCAATTTGTGTAGAACAAAGCGTGCACACACCTTTCTTAAGCTCAAATGTTGGTCAAAATGTGATAAATTGATATCTTGGAGATGTTTTATTCCATTTCCATGAATTTCAATGATGATTTCGGCTGTATTTTGATGAATTCGCGGACAGTTTTGATGGAGTTTCCGGTGATCACGGATTTTGATTGGCCGACATCGTTGATCGTCCTTTATGTTCGCACAATCACTTTGAAAACGTTGAAACCACTCGTGCACTCTGCTACGGGATAGACAATCATCGCCATAAACTTGTCTCATCAATTGAAACGTTTCGGTAAAAGTTTTACTTTAAATTTTTAAAATTTTAAAGTTGGCTCTTGGTTCGAAGCTTATTTTTGCACCGATAACACATTCTGACACTTAAAACGCAAAAACTGCACTTCCAATCAATGAAATGTCATGAAATGCTCACTGGACAATTGATAAAGATAGCACATTCTAACGAACCAGTCGATATATACTTAGATGGCGCCACCAGGGGACGCTAGATTCAAAAAGTCCTGTTTACTTTGGAACGCACGTATTGCGTAAAAATTATGCAGACCCTTTACTAAATGGAAAATTTTTTAAACTTAAATAAGATTTTTTTAAAAAAAAAAAAAATTTTTAAAAATTTTCCCCAAAAACTGTTCGGTGCCTTTATTTGAAATTAATTTCGAACAGACCATTTAAAAATTTTTGAAGATATTTTTAATTTAAAAGTTGACCCGGCAACGTATTTAGGTAGGGACCCTTTGAAAGTCCAATTTTTTATTTGAGCATTTCGATCGGGAAAGCCGAATTAAGTTCGGGAAATGGTTGTCTTCCAAATATGGAATATTTTATCTGGTTATTTTTGTAGAAATAAGACCTGGGACTACCCCCAACAAAAAATTTTGTCTTTCAAGGCGTTTAAATTTTGTGATTTATATTGGTGGCAAACTTGGGTTCCTTTATACAGATGATGTTGTTGTCCAAACTTTGCCTAAAACGTCAGAGAATGCAAGTTTGGCATGTAGCGCCATCCTTGTTGAAACCACATGTTTTTAAACCAAGGTTAGAATTTCCAATTTTTTGGCAACAAAATTTTTTGTTAATAACTTATTTCGAGCCAATTCCTGTTTTAAAATTAACAAAATTTCAACAGCATATTTAAAAAAACGGTACTAAGTTCCATGCAACGTTTTTTCCAAAACCAACAACCCAAATTAATCATTTTTTGGGATCAAAGGCAGGGTTCTAAAACACGCTTTTTTTTTTGATTTCACCCAAATGGGGGCAAAATTTTGGCTTTTTTTAAGTACCATTCAAAGGGGAAATTTGGCCTCAACCCATTTTTTACACACGGAAAAAGAGGAAACACCATTTCGAACAACACTTGGGCATTTGGTAAAAAAAAATTCAATTTAATTTGGGAACTTGCTCGTTAGTAAGTCTATTCATGATGAAATGTCAAAGCATACTGAGCATCTTTCTCTTTGACACCATGTCTGAAATCCCACGTAATCTGTCAAATACTAATGCATGAAAATCCTAACCTCAAAAAAATCACCCGTTATATACATAAATGCAGAATACTGTGAGCTGTGTAAACATCTAAATATAGTGATTATTTTGTGAAGATGAAATATAATTTGAAAAATAATTATTAAACTTGCCCACTTCCTAATAACTGTTACGGTGCCTTTATAAAATTGCTAATATATAATTATCGAACAGCCGATCTTAGCGAACATTTTTGTACGATCTGACTAGTTTTTTAAAATTGTAATCGCATATGATCAAAAAACCGAGAACGATATTTAGTTGAAATAGTACATCAAAACTAAATATTTTTATTGAAATTTCAGATCGTAAGGGAATTAAAGTTCGAAGATGGATATGCCGTGAAATATGTGACAGTATTTTCATCTGGTATCATTCGGAACGAAAAAAGATCCAATGGGAGCTACCTCTAATTACTTCAATCGAAAACAAGGATTTAGTCTTCCAAGGCAGTAATGAGTTTTACGTTGATTGCCATATTCAAGGTAAGAGCAAGAGTGTGTGTTATTGTTGACCTTTATACAGATGTTATGTTGATTAGTTCAGCTTTGCCTATCGTCAGAGCTGCAAGTTTTCTTATGTACTGGGAATTCCGTTGATAATGATATACATTTTATACTTTTTCTAAGGGTAGAATTTCCTAATTTATATATGGACTATACTATATTTGTATTTTTATTTTTTTTTTATAATATACTTTTATTTCTTGAGCCAAGTTTTTGTTTTAAAAGTCTAACAATAAATTATAAAATGTTAAACATATTTAAAAACAAGCAAGGAATGACTAAGTTCCGATGCAACTGTTTTATACTCTTGAAAATTGCAACAATCAATGCCTCAAATTAATCTATTTTAGGTGCATCAATACAGTGTATAACTAAAACACGCTATTTTATTTTCATTTAGATTGATCACATATTGGCCGATATATGGGGTACAAAATCACTCCGTAGTTGGAAAATCTTTATATTAAGTATATGGGTGATAAGGGAAGTATTGGTCCGAATCAACCCACTTTTGACACACAGATATACCGTTATAACAGAAGGATTAACCCTTTATTTCAGTTATATATATCACACATTGACAGACATTTGCGATCAAAAGTCAACTATATTCAACGGGGTCTAAATTTTCGGTAACTTGGGACTTAAACAGTTTTTATATATATATTTAAACCATTTTAGGTCATATGGTGGCCCTCACTAAAGAAATTATTTGTGCTAGGCTTTATTCCTTGCTTCTTGATTTGTGTACTGAGAACAGGACGAATCAAGTGGAAATTAAAATTGTGCTATATGGGAAATAGGCGTGGTTGTGTTCCGATGTAAGAAGAATACCACTTCCCAAATTTTGAATCGAAATCGGTTGGTCGGGTTTCGAGATATGTGATTTCCCCAAGCAGTGGGCGGTGGCACGCATGTTGTCCAACTTTCGTACCAGCTCCCATACGGCTTTCTCATACCATATTGTTGGTAAAATTTAATGTCTTTGGCGTGTTTAGTTCTTGATTAGTCGCGGTTATAGTAGTTTTTAACAGTACCGTTATATGGAGAGTGAGTGGGGTTATCCTCCAATTTCATTCACTTTCACACTGTCAGTGTAGGTCACGGGGCCACTCCCACTTTTTCCAAAAATTTTTCCCGTAGTTGCCCCTTGCTACGGCGCTTCTCCATACCAACAGTTTTGCGGTCTTATATCTTAATTTGGTGCTTAGTTATGGCACTTTATACGTTTTCGGTTAATGGCGATTTGTGGGCGAAACCCATATACCAAATTTCATTGAAATATCTCGTTTTTTACTCAAGTTACAACTTGCACGGACAGGCTGGCGGAGGGATAGACTGACAGTTAACCGGATTTCAATTTTTTTGTCATCCTGATAATATACATATATATGTATATACTACACACCCGACGTTGACCTGCTTTTTCCAAAAATCCATCTTTAATCCGAAAATTTCAAACTTTTTTCAATAAACTATAACAATCTGGACCAGAGTATGTGTATACTGTATGAGTGAAATGAAATCTAGAAGCTGATTTAGTAAAAATTTGAAGTCCTTTTAACTAAAGGTGAAAAAACTTACATTCAAACTATTTTACTTCGTTACGTAAATTTTTTTTAATTTACATAAAGTTAGTTTATAGTAATGCCATAAGATGTACAATATATTTGTTTAACCCTTGAGGCGTATAAAGAAATAAATTCGATAGTTTTTCAACTCTGGAACACGGAACATATAATTGACCGTGAGAGAAACACGGATTTTCTGGCGATGTACTCATATCAATGTTTGACCTGATTACACGCTAATGGGATAAAAAGCTCTGGCCGGCCGCATGCAAGTACGTAAGTCATAGCGTATTGAATGTATTCTTGCATATGACGCAGACTACCAATGTATGATGATGGGAGGATATACATACATATGCAGTACCGATGTTGTTGATGCCATTTGTTGCATCTACGTTACCGATTATGGTACGCAAATTAATGTACCCCTAAGTACGAATTTTTGCTTCATTCAGCTTTATATTATGTATCGTAATTTCTCACTTTCGAATTTTACATACATACATATCCACAATGTTCTGATGAAATAGTTGTCTGCATCGGAGAATGCTGTTGCCTTCAATAGCAGGAATCATCAACCTATATGTGTAAAAGTTCATAGCACTAACTGTGTTCATCAGTTCTCCACCTGCAAATGAATATATTTATGAGACAAACAGAAATTATTGACTTAAAAAAATGTAAGATAATCTTTAAGTTGCAATTGCAGTTCCTTAGTTTAATATTTAAATTATATCCATCTTCTCTTTCCCAAAATTACAACGGATTCTGCAAAGCATCGTAAGAACGACGTTTGCCTTGAATTATTTCCATCGTATTATCTCTGCGTTGTATGCTTATGTCTCGACGTTTACATCCGTTGTATATTAACAGCCATAGCAACTGCAACGTCACCTACTTGCTCTCCATAGGACACTTTGACTGCTTGAATGACAATGACGTTGTCGTTTTGCAAACTCTTAGAAAATGTCTTGAACAACTATACCAATTGTTTATAATTTTTTAAAAACGTTTCCAAAATGCCCGAAATTTCTCGTAGGAATGGTTGTAAGCGCAGCTTGTATGTGATTGTTGCTCCTCATTTCCCATAAAATAAATTTGTAAAAAATTTGGATTGACATCAGGCATTGGAATCATTGTACTGATTCGATGGCACATTTGACCTTGAATCCTGAAAGAAAATTCAAAATTTCGACCATCTTCATAATGAATAATTTTTGTTGCTCTAAATGACGTCATTTGAAAGCATGAATTGAATTTAGGAACTTTTCGCAAAAACAATTTCAATTGAAATGTGGTTCCAGCTAAAAGGGTTTTTAAAGGCTCCGCCGGTGTATGCGCAACATAAACCAGCTGAATCACCTTTGTATTTAAAAGCATGACAATGTTGGCTCTTTTTACATACTACCGATCGTGATTAATGGATGTGACAAATAGTTTATTTCAGGATCATATTCAAACTAGAGCCGATTAAGTGGTGCTCGATTGTCCTGCGTTCGTTGTTGGTCGATTGTTGACGAGCCTGTTTTAAGGTATTAGCACGAAGACGTTGAGTACGTGCCTTGAATTTTCATTTGCAAGTGAACACGACTTAAAATCACATAATATTTATTAACACAAAACTACGAAATATTTTTCTCACTTTGATCGCAGCACCAACTCTCGAGATAAACTAAAAATAAAATAAAATAATATTGAAGATTCGGTACTGCTATGGTTGCGCGGTCTACCGGATTACTCTTCCCAAAAGTACCTTCAGATCGTAGCGGCAAAGAAATCGCAATTGTGCCATTTCGGTATATAATCGTTGTTACAATAATGCGCAGCAACAATAACCAAATAAAACTTCTGCTTTCCGATATTTCAACACTTATATTTCCTATATTTTTTAAATATGTACGAATATTTTGTATAAAAGTACACTTGTCACTACACAACTATTTAAAGAGAACAGATCTTATTCGCATTGTTGCGATCGTCATGCTGTTGCTCTCTTGAGTCATATTGGCTCCCTTCATGTGCTGAACACACAGAGACCGACAAACTTTAAGCGTTCTTATGGACATAGTTATTTAGACAGCTGCACGACTACTCGTAAACACCGCTTACGCGATTATGGCCAGTTAACAACAGCGCGCCAGTCGTTTTTTCTTTTCGCTACGTGGCGCCAATGGAATATTCCAAGCGTAACCAGGTCCTTGTACACTTGGTACTTCCAACGGAGTGGAGGTCTTCCTCTTCCTCTGCTTCCCCCGACGGGTACAGCATCGAATACTTTCAGAGCTGGAGTGTTTTCGTCCATTCGGACAACATGACCCAGCCAGCGTAGCCGCTGTCTTTTAATTCATTGGACTATGTCAACGTCGTCATTGACGTTGTTGGCAGTGTTTACACTGGTTCCCAAATATACGAAACTATCTACAACTTCAAAGTCATGACTGTCAACAGTGACGTGGGAGCCAAGTCGCGAGTGCGACGACTGTTTGTTTGATGACGAGATATTTCGTCTTGCTCTCGTTCACTGCCAGACCCATCTGATTAACTTCCTTGTCCAGTCTGAGGAAAGCAGAACTAACGCGGGTGTTCAGACCGATGTAATCAATATCATTGGCATACGCCAGCAGCTGTACACTCTTATAGAAAATTCTACCTGCTCGGTTAAGTTCTGCATCTCGAACTATTTTCTCCAGCAGCAGGTTGAAGAAGTCGCACGATAGGGAGTCGCCTTGTCTGAAACCTCGTTTGGTATCGAACGGCTCGGAGAGGTCCTTCCCGATCCTGACGGAGCTTTGAGTGTTGCTCAACGTCAGTTTACACAGCCGTATTAGTTTTGCGGGGATACCAAATTCAGACATCGCGGCATAGAGGCAGCTCATTTTCGTGCTATCGAAAGCAGCTTTGAAATCGACGAAGAGGTGGTGTGGGTCGATTCTCCTTTCACGGTTAATTTCCAAAATTTAGCGCATGGTGAATATCTGGTCGGTTGTTGACTTTCCAGGTCTAAAGCCACACTGATAAGGTCCAATCAGTTTGTTGACGGTTGGCTTTAATCTTTCACACAATACGCTCGAAAGAACCTTATACGCGATTTTAAGGAGGATTATCCCACGGTAGTTGGCGCAAATTGTAGGGTCTCCCTATTTGTGGGCCCGAATCGCGGCAGTCCTGAGCGAGCAAGTAATAGTATCGAGTTAAATTTTGTAACGTGTCGAGTGAGCGGATCGTCGCACTCGATACGAAACGAATAGAAATTTTATAAAATAACTTCCCTGTTATAGCTCTAAATGACATTTTTGAATACATCGAAATATGAATCAAAACAAAATAACAAAGTATTTAAATTGGAATTGAACGTATATATATATATACATATATATATATATTTTATGTATATATATATTGTATGTGTAATAAAGTATACATAAATTTACTAAATTCAATGTTTGCATTCAATAAAATGAAACCTAACGTGTTTTTTTATACAAGTTCTTCTCCCATCCCATCCCATGGCTTTACCTGAAGCAGCGGAAATATTTTTATAATTATACCGTTTATCTTAGTAAAAACCTCATTATTTTAAATAAGTTACTGATTCAGGAAGCGGTTTAGTCTGACCAAAGACGCATTTACTTTCATCCTATCGGAAATAAATTTTAACGGCGGATTTAATTCAACCGCAGTACCAATGCTTCAATCAGCCGGTGGGCCGGTGGAAAATTCTTAGTAATGATAAAATAAGTCGGTATAGTTCTGAAGAGAAGGCAAAGTTCGGTCAGGCATGTGCAGCGTTGCAAAACATCTGCATACAATTTAAATCTTCAACATATTGCAGATATTTTGCAAATGAAAACAATAATATAGAAATAGATACGGGAAATGAGACTCAGTTAACTAAAATTGGTCTTAAAATTAGCTATCATATTATGCCGTCTTTAGATAATAATTGAAACAAATGTTCCAACAAAATTTGAATTCATATTTTGTTTTAATAAATATATTTTCAATGAAAACAGGAACTTGGAATTAACATATCGATATTATATCGTTTATTTTTGAAATTTTCTCTTTAAAATATCACGCTCAAGAGTTTTAATCTGCAACTCCACAGCTTTTATTTGCATATCTGCTTTAGGTACCACTTCTTTTATTTGCAGCGGTCTCTTCTTTAAAGCAATTATTTATTATATAAAATATTATTTGCTAAGTTCTGATGCTGTAGCATAAAATCACTCATCAAATTATTTTGACGCTTTTTATTTTGTTTACATTTGTCCTTAAGTCATTAGTTATAATTATATTATATGTTAAATAAACACAATAAAAGAAAAATGACTTACATTTTAATTCCGATTATTTTTAGCTGATATATAGTACTCAAGACTTTTTTTATTTGTACTATAACGTTTCTCAAATAGGTAACGAGTGAGATTTCGGTTCTTTCAAAATTTCAAATATCGAAATTTTTTCAAAGGGTACAACGAACCGAATACAAAAAAAAAAAAATACATGAATTTCGCTCGTTAACATGTGTCGCGATTAGGGCCCAGTTCATCGCCGCCGTGTTTGAATAGCTCCGGTAATCCATCGGCTCCCGCTGCTTTGTTGTTCTTCAGACGGGAATCCATTTATTTTATATTAAAGAGTGCAAAAATAACTTTTATTCAACATTTAACTTTTGTTATTTTTGTTCACACAATAACAAAAAGGTTGCATTCTAACTAATAATCAGTGCTATCTTACGTTCATTTTTTGTTTTTTTTTTTTTGAAGAACCAAAGTAAATAAAGAAAATAAATGATACCCTAGTGACAGGAAATATAAAACACATCAGTTTTCCGCATACATAGAATTCCTTTCTGCATTGGCGGCATTCGGCCGCGCTTTAAAATAATAACCCTCGGTCGGACCAACACCTGGGCGTGTTCAGTTCTTTTGCATTGAACTTCTTTTTGCGTTGGCGGCATTCGGCCGCGCTTTAAAATAATAACCCTCGGTCGGACCAACACCTGGGCGTGTTCAGTTCTTTTTCATTGAACTTCTTTTTGCGTTGGCGGCCTTCGGTCGCGCTTCAAAAAAATAACCCTCGGTCGGACCAACTCCTGGGCATGCTCAGTTCTTTTGCGTTGAACTCCTTTTTGCGCGCTTCAAAAAAATAACCTGCGATGGATCCCCACCTGAGCATACTCAGTTCTTTTGCGTTGAACTCCTTTTTGCGTTGGCGGTCTTCAGACGCGATTCAAAAAAAAAAAAAATAAATAACCCTGGCCGATCCAACACCAGGATTTATCAAGATAATGAGAATTCTGAAAGATTTCACATTTCTCATCATACGATAATGAATTTAGTTATGACGTTTTAATCTTTCTTTTTTTTATTTTATTCCATTACAAAATATGGTATCACTAATTTTTTGTTTGTTTACAAGCATTTTCTTATTTTTGAATAAATGGGTTTTAACTAAAGTTTGATATGGAATTAAAGTTATTTGTGCACTATTGATTATAATGTAAATTATTAGAAACGAATTAATGCAGTGTTAGTGGATACAAAAGTTAAGAATATATGTGAAAAATGCATTATAAATCGGAGAAACACGCATTTTAAATAGTTGATTTTTTTAACTTTAAATGCAAATATTATATCTCAAAAACCATAAGTCAGCGGCAACTATATATGTATATGTTCTCAATCTGTAGGACCTCCTCTATCCGTACATATATATTGTAACCCCGAAATCGGGAGATGCTACTCTAAATCCCAGCCCAAATAGTTCTTATGATCACATTGTATAAAAGCATTTTGTTGTCTACGCTAAGTTAAGAGTTTTTATTTAAAAGCCAATTTAAATTTGCAGCTTTTATCTTCATGTAAGTTACTTTACTAAAAATATGTTTTCTCTAGGTGAATAACAAAGGAAATAATTTACTTCGTACTAAAATTTTGTTAATTTTAACTACTGTAACTTTTTGGCCTTAGTGCTTATCCTTTTGTTCATTTACATTTATACGACAATTGACTAGCCATTTTTCGACAGAATTTAAGTGCTCCGCTTTTATTCTTGATACTATAATGTGGCATTTATACGGCTCACTAAAGCTGTGTCATCCACAAAAGTTAATGTCAATACATTATTAGCTTTTGAAAAATCTGCTGTATATATGTTAGCACGACACATATTAACAAATGTTAAGACACGCATACTATTACATCAACATTCTTTAGCGCAACATAACCCCTCATTATGTTAAGGCATAGGCATCCGACATACATCCAACTAATAAAGTCGCTGACGTTGCGGCACGTGTAACTCCAGACTATTGGAACGGACGGCCAGCAACACAAATCTAGCAAAATGGTGGGAACCACAGAATCAGCACTTTTGGTCACGTAGCAGTAGCGACAGATTTAGGGCTAGCATTAAGAATGATAAAATGTAAAGTTTAATTTTTAGATGGATACATTTTTTTTTAAGTCAACCGTTTGTGTTTGATTAACTCACATGATGCATAGAGTTGGGCCTAATACACTACCCTATGGTACATCAGCTCATATCTTTCGTTCATCAGATATGAAATCTCTCCTACTTTAACCATAAATTGCGTACTTTTCAAATTATATTCCAATGTTTTATACAATTCTAAAGGTATAATTTTTTTAATCTTATATAAAATTCCTTCTGGCACACCTTATCAAACGCCTTAGCTATGTCTAGAACTATAGGTGAACAGTACTCTTTGTGCTCAAATGCTTTTCTTATTTCGTTAGTAATTCTATTATATTGTACAGGTATTCTATTATTTTCGGAAAAGAAGATATCTTTTATATTAACACTTTTTTCAAAAAGACTCTGGTGACTCGTTAGCTGTGTGGGGTAAGCTGGACAGCTTAAAGTTGTTATTTGGGCAATTAGGTTGAAATATCTTTTCTTGGTGATTTGCAAAACAATAAACCTTTTCCTCGTCACGTCGAGCCCAATTTCTACCTCATCTCCTCGAGCATGTCTTTGCCAACAAGCGTCTTTTCGCGACGATGGCAAAAGTTAAAAATCATAAATTGAACAACTTTCTGGTTTTTGTTCTAAGAAAGAAGTGAAAAAGCTGTTGTCGATTTACAATATTTGTCAATTCTAAAATACTTTTCTGTGGCTCGCAAAAATCAGCGTCGATATGTATTCACGCCCATACGTATAAATTCATACATATTTAATTTAATTTGTTGGCGAAGCTGTTAGCTCCGATTTTCTACCAACAACACAATGTTGTGACGCTTTGTCTTTGCGTCAGTGTTTCGACACATTGACTCTTTGACAAAACGTGGCAACGGAGATGCGAAAAGATGCGTGCGGCACTTGTTTTTCCCTTATGAATTTTTGTACATACATATGTCGCTCGTATTTGCTTTTGTAAACATACAGACAAATGTGCCAAAGAAATAATATATGTATGTATATGCCATAGAAATTCTATTGGTACAAATGTAGATATGATAAGGGTATAATGGGAATATGCATATCATAAATTTTGTTTAAAGAAATGAAAAGAATGACAAGAATGACCCAAGATGTGTTTATATGAGCACTATACATTTTTTATTTAATTTTTCCCGATTTTGTAAAAAAATTATAATTTTCACCATTTTTCCAAAAAAAAAAAATGGTTCATATGATACAAAATAATCACTCATACCGGACTTTGTATATTTTTTCTTCATAGCATTCCTCTTTATTCATTTTCACGTGACATCAGTCGTTTTACAAATAGTTCTGCCAGAGAACGTGCTCAAGTCTGCTAAATAGCAGCGAGAATGGTGAACTTCTTACTTCAGTTCTATCAGCTCTCTTAGCCGTCCAATCGAACCATTACAAAGAATTCAATGTACCTTCTCTATGTTTTTACATTCTCTGACCTAGCGTTCCAAAGAAGTCCTTAAATTGGATGTCTGTAATTTTAAATCGATAATGTAGCCGCCATGTGAATGGGTTAACCCATTCAGGACCAATGTGACGTAGACGTCACGACAGCATAGCCCTTCTTTATTTGCCGTAAAAAAATGGCTAATGCAAATAATCTCTTCGTACGATCAAGTTTGCGCCAGTTGCAGTTAAATTTTGCTTGTGAATAAATGCTTTGGCGTTAGTTTGGTTTTGTGTGTACGAGTATATGGAAAACAAGAAAAATGTCGAGAAGGGCAAAGGCCAAAAAGTAAGTATATGTGTGACCTGGTCTACGAAAAGCGGGCTTAGGTGTAAAAAAAAAAATAAATAAAATAAAAAAATAATAATAAAAAAAATAATAATAAAAAAAAATAAAAAAAAAAATTGAAAAATAAAAATAAAAAATTGATTTTATGATTGATTGATTGTTTTAAAAAGAATAGAGCACTGCATTCTATTATATACATATACACATAGCAGAGCTTTCTTGACTTAAATACTTCTCTTCCCATTCCAAATTAAATGGATTAATTTTTCTTTTTAAATTGTGGACACTGCTTTCACTCGTTGATAACATTTGTGGCACATTTAAATTATAATAATTTCAGTTTCTGAACTACTGTTTCTTCAAACGCATATACACAAATGAATCTTATGAGAGCTCGAATCTTCTACCGCCCGCTTACCGTAGAATTTCCAACGATTTGGGGGGTTTCCCCGTAGAAACGACTCAGCAGATTGCTCTCTTACAACGCAGGGTTGCCAGTCTCGATATAATGTAGTAATTATAAAAATTGTCTTCAAGGTATTTGAAATTTTCTTAAACTAACTCAAAATCAGAATCGAATGCTATTATTTATGAATACATAAACTATTTTTAATAGTTTGTTTTCAGTTTTGATATTTTATACTATAACTGGGTTTCGTCCATAGCTGAGGTATGCTCAACCGCTCCAGGGTCATCCTTGGGGCCCACGAACCCTTAGCAAAAAAATATTTACTTTTTGTAATAGATGTATCCACACCCCTTTTGTGGACAGCCAGACCAGCTTATATTTATATGGCGAGTCAGGTGGAATCGATTGGATTTGGAGTGCCAGGCGTTGGTTCTTGTCGAAGTCGGCACGGTAATTATGGTAAGGTGGTGGTCCTTCTATATACTGGTGAGGAGTAGTCACTTCCATACAGGGTGTTGACTGTACGGTACAAAGCAGTATTCTATGGATCCCCACTGCCTCTTGCTGATTGCTGCTGTGTGACCGTCCTTGCTGGCGAGCTGGAAGAAATGATCGCATTCGGTGTGAAGTGCTTGCTTATATAGAAGCATAGCGCAGCTATGGTCAGTATTCTATTGTGTGCGTAGCTTTGGTCAATGCAGTGAGGTGAAGTTTAGTAAGTGTAGGATATTTCATCTTCTCCTTCTTCTTGACTGGCGTAGACACCGCTTTCGCGATTATAGCCGAGTCAACAACAACGCGCCAGTCGTTTCTTCTCTTCGCTACGTGGTGCCAATTGGATATTTCAAGCGAAGCCAGGTCCTTCTCCACTTGGTCCTTCCAACGGAGTAGAGGTCTTCCTCTTCCTCTGCTTCCCCCGGCGGGTACTGCGTCGAATACTTTCAGAGCTGGAGTGTTTTCGTCCATCCGGACAACATGACCTAGCCAGCGTAGCCGTTGTCTTTTAATTCGCTGCACTATGTCAATATCGTCGTATATCTCGTACAGCTCATCGTTCCATCGAATGCGATATTCGCCGTGGCCAACGCGCAAAGGACCATAAATCTTTCGCAGAACCTTTCTCTCGAAAACTCTTAACGTCGCCTCATCGTTTGTGGTCATCGTCCAAGCTTCTGCACCATATAGCAGGACGGGAATTATGAGCGACTTATAGAGTTTGGCTTTTGTTCGTCGAGAGAGGACATTACTTTTCAATTACCTGCTCAGTCCGAAGTAGCACCTGTTGGCAAGAGTAATCCTGCGTCGGATTTCCAGGCTGACGTTGTTGGTGGTGTTTACGCTGGTTCCAAGATAGACGAAATTATCTACAACTTCAAAGTTACGACTGTCAACAGTGACGTGATTTGATGACAGGAGATATTTCGTCTTGCCCTCGTTCACTACCAGACCCATTTGCGTTGCTTCCTTGTTAAGTCTGTTGAGGCCGATGATATCAATATCATCGGCACACGCCAGCAGCTGTACACTCTTATAAAAGATTCTACCTGCTCGATTGAGTTCTGCAGCTCGAATAATTTTCTCCAGCAGCAGATTGAAAAAGTCGCACGATAGGGAGTTGCCCTGTCTGAAACCTCGTTTGGTATCGAACGGCTCGGAGAGGTCCTTCCCGATCCTGACGGAGCTTTTCGTGTTGCTCAACGTCAGTTTACACAGCCGTATTAGTTTTGCGGGGTTACCAAATTCAGACATCGCGGCATAGAGGCAGCTGCTTTTTGTGCTGCCGAAAGCAGCTTTGAAATCGACGAAGAGGTGGTGTGGGTCGATTCTCCTTTCACGGGTCCTTTCGAAGATTTGGCGCATCGTGAATATCTGGTCGGTTGTTGATTTACCAGGTCTAAAGCCACACTGATAAGGTCCAATCAGTTTGTTGACGGTGGGCTTTAATCTTTCACACAATACGCTCGACAGAACCTTATATGCGATGTTAAGGAGGCTAATCCCACGGTAGTTGGCGCAGATTGTGGGGTCTCCTTTTTTATGGATTGGGCATAGCACACTTAAATTCCAATCGTTGAGCATGCTTTCGTCTGACCATATTTTGCAAAGAAGCTGATGCATGCACCTTATCAGCTCTTCGCCGGCGTGTTTGAATAGCTCGGCCGGCAATCCATCGGCCCCTGCCGCTTTGTTGTTTTTTAGGCGGGAAATTGCTATTCGAACTTCTTCATGGTCGGGCAGTGGAACGTCTGCTCCATCGTCATCGATTGGGGTATCGGGTTCGTTTGCTCCTGGTGTTGTGAGTTTACTGCCATTCAGTAGGCTGGAGAAGTGTTCCCTCCATAGTTTAAGTATGCTCTGGGCATCGGTAACTAGATCACCTTTTGGGGTTCTACAAGAGTATGCTCCGGTCTTCAAACTTTCTGTGAGCCGCCGCATCTTTTCGTAGAATTTTCGAGCATTACCCCTGTCGGCCAGCTTATCATGCTCTTCGTACTCACGCATTTCGGCCTCTTTCTTTTTCTGTCTACAAATGCGTCTCGCTTCCCTCTTCAACTCTCGGTATCTATCCCATCCCGCACGTGTTGTGGTCGATCGCAACGTTGCGAGGTAGGCAGCCTGTTTTCTCTCTGCTGCGACACGGCACTCCTCGTCGTACCAGCTGTTCTTTTGCACTTTCCGAAAACCAATGGTTTCGGTTGCAGCTGTACGTAAGGAGTTTGAAATGCCGTCCCACAGTTCCCTTATACCGACTTGGTGACGAGTGCTCTCAGAGAGCAGGAGTGCAAGCCGAGTAGAAAATCGTTCGGCTGTCTGTTGTGATTGCAGCTTCTCGACGTCGAACCTTCCTTGTGTTTATTGGCGTGCGTTTTTTGCTGCACAGAGGCGAGTGCGAATTTTGGCTGCAACAATGTCGATATTAGGATCTCGGAGCGCACGAACATTTAAAACACTGGAGACGTGTCTACCGTCTATCACAACATGTTCGATCTGGTGGGTGGTTTTTCGATCCGGAGACAGATAGGTAGCTTGATGTATCTTATTATGCTGGAATCTAGTACTACAGATAACCATATTTCGGGCCCCGGCGAAGTCGATAAGCCTCAACCCATTTGGGGATGTTTCCTCGTGGAGGCTGAATTTACCGACCGTAGTGCCAAAGATACCTTCTTTACCCACCCTGGCGTTGAAGTCGCCAAGCACGATTTTGAAATCGTGGCGGGGACATCTCTCATTAGTGCGCTCCAAGCACTCAAAGGCATCTTTGGTCACATCGTCATTCTCTTCCGTCGGGGCGTGGGCGCAAATCAGCGATATGTTGAAGAACCTCGCTTTGACGCGGATTGTGACTAGACGTTCATTCTCCGGAGTGAAAGATAGTACTCGGCGACGAAGTCTCTCTCCCACCACGAATCCAACACCAAACTTGCGCTCCTTTATATTGCCACTGTAGTAAATGTCACAAGGACCTACTCGTCTCTGTCCTTGTCCCGTCCATCGCATTTCTTGGACGGCGGTGATGTCAGCCTTTATTTTTACGAGGACATCAACCAGCTGGGCAGCGGCACCTTCCCAATTATGGGAACGGACATTCCAGGTGCATGCCCTCAACTCGTAGTCCTTATTTTGTTTGCCATGGTCGTCATCAAAAGGGGGGTCTCCCATCCGAGGCTGTTTACGCTTTTTCATTGGGGATGTGTTTTTACGTGGCGGATCCTAAGCCCCGCGCACAACCCTGAGTAGGGGATATTTCGCCTTCTCACTTTAGCTCAGCTTCAAACGGATGTTCTTAGGCTACCCAGAGGATACTTGGTCAAAGACCGGAAGTCCTGAGCTGCTTGAGCCATATGTAAAAGAATCGTTTCTGGCCACTCCCAAGTGAATGGCGATCAGAGAACTTTCCTCACTTGCGTGAACTTCTACACATGACTCCATCTAAGATGGAGGATACTAGGATATTTCTAGTATGGTGAAAAGCACTATGTTGAGGTATGGTAAGGATAAATGATGTACAGTGTTGGAGTAAAGTGGTAAAAGCCACGTTACAGTCCCCCAATTACTTCGGACAGCGATACTTCGCTGGGTACAGGTGAAAGAAGTGGTTGAAAGATGGTTTGGCGGGAGGCTGGCTGTCTTGGTTGGCAGGTGCCGTTAACAGCAATTTCTTAACCTATAGTACAAGGTGTCTTATGTCTTATGATTATGAGCCATCGTCATTCGTGCATGCGTTTACCCCAGCAGTCGCTGCTGTTGCTGGTGTCTCGTGCGCATTCCTTACGAGTTGCTTATTAATGCTGGCTTCGGCCGTGACGGTACTCGTTACAGTGCCTCGCTGGGCGAGTCGGATTGAAGCTGCAGCCTTCACTTCGCTTCGATCTGCTGAGAGCGTCACCTGAGCATTTGTTTTGACTACGGGGTGTGTCAAGATTTGGGCGGCGCGCAGCCCTGTCGTAGCACAGGCTCTGCGATTTGCTTCACATGCAGCTGGAACTCCTCTGGTGGTTGGTTTTTTACGTGCGTTCGTGCTGAGCGGCGTTTTTCGGGGCAATGCTTCCAGTTTTGTCGGTTTTAAGACCGGCCATATTTGCTGGTTGCTGACGCTGTGCTCCTGGGGCTGCTTGGATGCCCTCGGGCGAGTTCGGGCAGCTGACCCGGTGGCGTCTACGTTGATTGCGTGCAATTGATGCACCTCGGTGCATTCGTGTGTACACGAGGTCGTCCTTCCGGTGGTGGACGGAAAGGCAGTGGTTTTGTAGGCTCATTTGGTGGTTGTGGTTGGCGCTTGGTATGGCGGCCCGATGCGTGTGGCATTCCGCTGACTACGTATTTCATTTCGTTTATCTAGAAAGAGATGAGCAAACGGACGCTTCGATTAGTGTTGGCAACGTCTATTGTTGCGTTGCATTAGTGCTAGGTGGCTCAGAGTTAGAGTCCATAAGCTCGGTAGAGAGCGCGCTAGCAGCTACTCAAGTTTAGTATTCGGTTGCCAGCTGCCTTAGATCTTGCAGATGCACATGAATGGCACGCCCACCCGTTGCGTTAGGATTCACGAGTTCAACTGTATTGGTCGACTTGAATTTTCTGACGATATATGGGCCAGAATATTTCGGAGCAAGCTTCTGTGCAAAGCTGTTTACTGCGGAAGAGAGCGGATGATCTCTTTTGAGTACTTTCTTGCCGATAAGTGGCTTCATGGTCGTTTACGCAAATCGTAGTATTTCTTCTGGCGTTTTGCTGCGGTAGACAACTTGTGAGAAATTTCTTGCCAAAGCTCGGTGAGTGTCGGCACGGTGGTGGCTTCTTCGTTTATCTCAGCTGCTGATGTTTTTGTCGAGTCTTGTTGTGATGTATTTATCGCGAAAGCTTTTTCGGCTAGTTGGTGGTCCCAGGTCCGATGATCGGCCTTTGCTCGTTGGGCGATCATAGTTTTCACGACTCTGTTGGTGCGCTCGGTTGGGTTCTCGTGTGGGGCGTAAATGGCGGTCAAACAATGTTGGATTCCGTGGCTCTCCAGGAACTGTGTAAGCGGCTTGCCGGTGAATTGCTTCCCGTTGTCGGTAAGGAATACGTCAGGGCAATCAAACCGGTATATAACGCGTTCTTGTAGCGCCTTTATAACACTGGTGGTGGTTGCATTCCGGACTGGCATGAGTTCCACCCACTTGGAGAACTTATCCGAGGGCACTAGCATGTGTTGCCATTTGTTGAATGTGGTAGTGGACCTACAAAGTCCGCCGTTACAACTTCCCACGGTCGTGAGCATTGCATGGTGACGATCATCCCGGCAGGTCGACGCTGGTCTATCTTATATTCGGCACAATGTTGGCATCGACAAACATACCTGAGTGCATCCCTATACATCCCAGACAATAATACCCTCCTTGTGTGCGTTTCAGCGTTTTTTGTACACACTCTCTCTGATACGCATAGTTTCCAGCGTGGTGACCTGGATAGCTTATTGCGTAGGGCGACGTGTCGAAAGAGCCTCCTTGTGTGCGTTTCCCTCCTTGTGTGCGTTTCAGCGTTTTTTGTACACATATGTGACCGCCGGTGCTAGCGTCGTGATTTTCTCTCGTGATTTCTCTCTCTGATACGCATAGTTTCCAGCGTGGTGACCTGGATAGCTTATTGCGTGGGGCGACGTGTCGAAAGAGCCGGCCATCGATAAGTTGGTAATCGGGATGTTTCTTCGGTTGGTCGTGTACCTTTCATACCATCTATCCGGTTGATCATGGACGGCATGCAAAAGTTCCGCATCGCCTTCTTGGTCTTTCAGAGGGCATTTGGATAGTGCATCGGCGACTACGCTGAGGGTACCTTTGCGATACTCGAAGTCAAACTGTTGTTGCTCTAGTGCCCACCTTGCAAGTCTTCCGGATGGGTTCTGCAGGGTGTGAAGCCATTTAAGTGAATAATGGTCGGTGATTACGGTGAAATGATAGCCCTCCAGGTATGGTCGCATTTTCCTTATACCCCACAGTACGGCTAGGCACTCTTGTTCGGTGGCGGAGTACCGTTACTCCAACTTTTTCAAGCTGCGACTGGCGTATGCTACGACCCGTTCTTGGTCAGAAGGGCGCCGAAATAGCACTACGCCTAGTCCTTCTCTGCTGGCGTCAGTCTGCAGAGAGAAGGGCCTCTCGGCGCAACCCAGGATGGGTGCACTAGTTAGTCTTTCTTTTAACACTTGGAATGCTTCTTCTTGTTCGAAACCCCATGTTCAACGCTGGTTCTTTTTTAATAAGCGGTTCAGCGGTGCTGATACTGATGGCAAAGTCTGCTACGAAACGTCGGTTCCACGAGGCTGCTTCTAATTCTCTGATGGTGGTAGGTGCTGCCATATCGCTAATGGCTGCGACTTTAGCTGGGTCTGTGTGAATACCCTCGTTGCTGACTACATGGCTCAAGTAATGGAGGCGTTGCTGCACGAACTTACACTTTTCAAAGTTGATCTGCATATGGTTTTGCTGAAGGCGCGTGAACACCGTTTGCAAGTTATCTAAGTGTAAGTAAGTATCTATCTTCAAAAGTGTTTCCCAATACAATGATGTCGCCCAGGTAATCAAAGACCTTCGGCTGTAGTTCTGATCCCAGAACGGTGTCTAGGGCTTGCTGGAATGTTGCCGGCGCCGAATGCAGCGAAGTACTGGCGTGAGCGGGGGTGTAGTGGAATTTGCCAGTAGCCGTTTTTCAGGTCGATGGTCGAAATGAACCGAGCTTTCTTGAGTTGGTCTAGGATTGCGTTTATTTGGGGAAGTGGGTATGCGTCTGGTATGCTTGCTGCGTTAAGTTGCCGGTAATCTATACACATTCGCCAACTTCCTTGTTTCTTTCGCACTAGGACAATAGGCGAGCTATAGGCGCTGTTAGAGGCTTCGATGCGGCCTTTTGTAATCAATTCGTTCACCTTTTGATTGATTACTTCTTGCATTGCTGGGTTGCGTGGATAATTACTCTGCTTTAGTGGACGGTCGTGTTTAAGGCGAATTATGTATTCGGTGGCTGTGCTGGGGCCAGTGATCGTCAAGAATACTGCCGCATTTTCAGTGAGGAGAGTATCCAATTGGTGATTCTCCTTTTCTATAAGATGTTGCCTTTCGGTTAGCATAGCAAGGTGATCCGTAGGTGCCTGTGTGATTAGGCGTGTAGCGGTTAGGGGTTGATCATCGATGGTGATGATCAAGTCTCGCTTCCTTAAGAAACCCATGCCTAAGATGACATTTTCCGAAAGCGTCGGTAGAGCTGATACAAGTAAGTGCGTAGACTTGTTACCCAACTCTATAGTAACAGGATACATTTTCGTGGTAGGTATATAATCTGGTTAGCTAGCTGAATGCGACGGGTATGGCGTCTGGCCTTAATTTGTTGTTTTTCTAGATAACGTTGAAGTTCTTTACCGATATATGTGAGCGTGGCTCCGGTGTCCATCAGTAATGGCCAAATAATAACGGCCACCTCTTTTCTTTTCTGGGTACGGAATCGTTGCTTTGAGTGCTATTGTACTGGGTTTGGACAGAGTAGCTCGCACTGTCGCATGTGTAGGACAGTTGCAGTCTCGCGACATGATTACGTCGCGTCCACAGCGAGAGCAAAAAGTTCGCTGCTAGTTGCGACATTGGTGCCTTCGGTGTTCCGGCTGCTTACATCGCCAACAAACTTTCTCTTGCCTGGCCTCCTCGCTTTTTAACAATTCGAATTCTTCGGTTAACTCGAGTAGTTCGTCTATGCTGTTAAAGTCGCCTCGTCGGACGTATAAGTGATATTTCACCCTTAGACCGTCATATATACGTTCGGTGTGATCTTCATCGCGAAGTTTCGGGTGCTGGCGAATAAGCATTTGGATGGCCAACACATAATCTTTTGCTTTATCTCTGGGTAATTGCTTGCGCTGATGGATGGTTTCTTCCAGATGTACAAGGTCTCGTTTCGGTAAGAAAAACCGTTAAGCCTCGTAACGAAAGTCAACCCACGCGTTTATGACATTGCGTTTTATACGAAACCATTGCAGCAGTTTATCTTGCAAAATTTCCGGCATAGTAGCAAGAAGCTGGTTATTTGCTATAGAGAAGCATTCGGCTAGTTCTTCGCATCGCTCTAGAAAGTCGTGTAAATTTTCGCTACCGCCCTTGCGTATGTTCCATCGCCGCACGGAGTTCATACCCTCCAAATCTGGCAAATTTGCAGCCGATGTGATGTCATCACATGTTGCTATTGCTTTGCTCGGGATTCATACCGTGGTGGTTGGGAAAAGTATAGTCCCATTACCTTCCTCTTTCATTTCTCTTTCTAAAGCTTTCACTAGGTCCTCCGTGGATTTATTGTGGCGCTTTGCACGGATGCAGGCGCTCAACCTGCTACGGAGATCTGCTACGGTGCGCCCTTCGACGGCGATGTGGTGTCGTCTGCACTCGGTGACTAATCGTTCCTATTTTTTAGCCAATAAATCCAACTAGTCGTGTCTGTCTTAAGCGTTAGAGCCTTATGCGCTGAAGTACAGCGATGCTTATGATTGTGTAGGGCGAACCTGATTCATAAGCGTTGGTGACCGTTTCATATTTTTCACTGTCACTCACAAAGTCAGGTCCCTGCTCGGGCGCCATTTGTAACGGGGTTTCGTCCATAGCTGAGGTATGCACAGCTGCTCCAGGGTCAGCCTTGGGACCCACGAACTCTTAGAAAAAAAATATTTGCTTTTTGTAATAGATGTATCCACACACCTTTGTGGACAGCCAGACCAGCTTATATTTATATGGCGAGTCAGGTGGAATCGATTGGATTTGGAGTGCCAGGCGTTGGTTCTTGTCGAAGTCCCCGGGAATTATGGTAAGGTGGTGGTCCTTCTATATTCTGGTGAGGAGTAGTCACTCCCAGACACGGTGTTGACTGTACGGTACAGTGCAGTATTCTATGAATCCCACTGCCTATTGCTGCTTGCTGCTGTGTGACCGTCCCGGCTGGCGAGCTGGAAGAAATGATCGCATTCGGTGTGAAGTGCTTGCTTATATAGAAGCATAGCGCAGCTTTGGTTAGCGTGGCGAGGTAAATTGTGTGCGTGGCTTTGGTCAACCAGAGAATGTAAAGTATAGAGAAGGTGCAGGTTCGATGTCGAACATTTTATAAGATTGTGATGCGGAATTTCACCTCACAACCACAGAATTCACGATGTGAAATGTTAATATTTTTAACAGTTCTGTCACATACTCCACCAGTGAATGAGCGCGACAGACTGCAAACGACAGCTGTCAAATATTAGAATACACACGTTCTTAGAAACACAGTTATTGAAGCAGCTGCACAACTACATAACTGTGTTCATAAGAACGTGTGTATTTTAATATTTGACAGAACAGTCTGTCGCGCTCAATGTGTTCAGCACTTGACTCTTCGACAAAACGCCAGTTTCGGCCATTGGTTGATCGTGACAAGGGAGATGCAAAAGATGCCTGCGACACTTGTAATTATGAATGTATGTACATATGTATGTGGCTCGCATTTGCTTTCGTAAACATACAGACATATGTATATGCCATAGAAATTCCATTGGGGCAAATATGGAAATGATAACGAAATAATGGGAATATGCATATTTCTTGAAGGTCATCAATTTTCTTTGACGAAATGAAAAGAATGAACATATCTTCATTTTATAATAGTCGAAATTAATATAATATAATAGTCAAAATTAATGTAATTTTTGATATAATAATTTATTTAAAATTATTTTTTATTCAATTTTATAATATACAATTTTTACCATTTTTCGAAAAACAATGGTTCATATATTATAATACAAAATAATCGCGCATATGTGACAATGGTTCATATGCCTAATACAAAATAAGCATGCATACATATGTGACTCAGAGAAAGCTTTTTACATTCTCTGTGTGACTTTGTACATATATGTACTTATTTTTCTACAAAGCATTTCCCTTTATTCATTCTCGCATGAGTTCAGTCGTTTTACATATGTTTCTGCCTTTGAAAGTGCTTATTTCTGCTAAATAGCAGCGAGAATGGTGGAATTCCGTGCCACAATCTTATAAGTTCTGTTACGGTGCGATTCTGTAACGTGAGACAGTATCAAGTCTCTAAATTTGAGATTTTGAGTTAGAGACAATTTTTGAGACTTGAGACGATTTTGCTATTCTGTAAGTGACAGTCTCAAAATCTATTACATTTCATTATTCAGAGATGTTTTTACGCTTGAATGATAATAAATATGTCGATAACAAATATTAAATTTTCTATAACGTAGTCAAAAAACATAATTATCAATAAAAATTAAAATATATGTTGACTTTGTTTCATAATATTTACGAAATTTATGTAAAATTTATGTATTTTTAACCTTTTCGTGTTTGAATTGCTTACAAAATGTAAAAAAACGACAATCGATTAATATCTATGATGATCTCTATTCAGTACATTGAAAATGGCAGCAAGAGTTCTTTTTAGTTTTGTGACCAGCTAACTACCAGGTCTCAATATTTTGAGACTAACGCTAGAGACTGTTTAGTGAATAGTAACTAGTATCAAATTGATACTTTGCCACAAAATGTCTCAAATAGAGACTAGAGACTGGTTACAGAATCCCGCTATTAGCCGTCCAATCGAACATCATACAGATTTCGATTTGCTCCTTCTCTATGTTTTAAGTTCTCTGGGTCAACGCAGTGAGGTGAAGTTTAGTAAGTGTAGGATATTTCTAGTATAGTGGAAAGCACTATGTTGGGGTATGGTAAGAATAAATGATGTACAGTGTTGGAGTAAATTATTGTAAGGTGGTAAAAGCCTCGTTACAATATTATGAGAACAAAACGCTTGCGATCTTAGCGAAGAGAGAAGATGTTTCTGCCATTAGCGTTTGTATTCTATTTGTATGCTTAGTCACTCTCAATCAATAATGCCATACCGCGCAAAATATATTTTTATTTGATGATTTCATATATTTTATTATTATTTTAGGCACGATTCCGATTACTTTGGCGGAGGGGTAAAAAAACCGAATTTCCGTATAAATGGGGTATGTACGGATAGGGGAGCTTCTCCAGAGGAGGAATATCCGAAAATAACATAAAAATAACTAATATTTTTTGAAATATTCGCGTTTAAAAATTCAAAAATTGCCCTAAGAAAACATGTTATTTCTCCATGTTTCACAGAATATTTTCACGTTTTCCACTCATTATATTGAAATATACACTCTTAATATTGAAATAAGTTCACTTTTCACTTTGATTTTGTAATTTTTCAGCCAAATTTAGTAATTTAAAATCACTTATCAAATTTATGGCTGCAAAGTTTAGAGTGTTTATATTTACGAGGAAAACCAGCGTTGCCACACCTTAAAAACCAAAAGTGAAGAATTTTTTAGCGTTTCACAGCGTTTTCTTTGTTTGTACTTTCGAGTGATTCTTTTTTCTTTATTAACTATAAAAAACTATAAAGAAGATTTTTCAAGCTAAAATTGAATATGTGAACACTTTTGCATATATGTACATTAGAGTGGGTCAATTTGTATGGAGCAAAAAAAATGCACCAAGCGGTTATCAAAATCGTAAACTGCGATGAATTCTAAGAAAATTTGCCCAAGAAACCATGGCTCTAAAATCAAAACGGAGCCTCCGGTTTTTAACGAGAAACTTTTCATTTTGTGTTTTTTTTTTTCAATAAATGAAATGGAAAATAGTAACAACTACTAGAGTCGAAAACATCAAGCTGTGACCGTACAGAAAAATACCGTTATATGGGAGGTGGCCGTAGTTTTTGCCCAATTTTAATCATTTTCATAATCTCACCTAACTAGGTACAATCTAAAATGTGTACCAAATTTATTCGAAATCGATAAAGAAGTTCCAGAGATTTACATACATATGCACTCAAAAGTGAGCGGTGACATGCCAAAATTTTCATATTGTCGAATTTCTGGCTGCAATACAACACCGAATACCAAACTCAAGATGTTTCCCTTCAACAGTTATTAAAATTTCCGATCTTTAGTGTTTTCAAAAATTACCGTTATATGGTAGGTGGGCGTGGTTATTATCCGATTTGGATCATTTTCCAGATATCTCTTAAGTAGGCATTGTGTAATATGTATACCAAATTTGAACGAAATTGGTGGGGTGGATCAAGAGATATGCATATGAACTCATAAGTGGGCAGTGCCACGCCCCCTAAAAAAAATTTCTGTACTTTCGAATTTTCTGCTTAAATACAACATCACATACCAAATTTGAGCAAATTAGCTTTGATAGCTACAAAACAAGCAAACAATCGACAGTGGAATAGGAATTGGATTTTTTTTTACAAAATACAATATACGAAATTTTCTCGCTAAAAACCGGAGGCTCGATTTTCATTTTAGACCCATGGTTTCTTGGGCAAATTTTCTTAGAATTCATCGTAGTTTACGATTTTGATAACCGCTTTGTCAAGAAAAAAATTGACCCACTCTAATGTACATACATACGTATATGAATATGTGATTTATATTTAATAAACACAGATAAGTAAAATCGTGTGATAATATTATAATATTACGAGCGAATACCCGGGGTGGCTGAAGTACTTTCGCATAGTACTCCTTTCTGCGTTGGCGGCCTTCGGCCGCGCTTTAAAAAAATAACCCTGGCCGAGCGAATACCCGGGGTGACTGAAGTACTTTCGCATAGTACTCCTTTCTGCGTTGGCGGCCTTCGGCCGCAGTTTAAAAAAATAACCCTGGCCGAGCGAATACCCGGGGTGACTGAAGTACTTTCGCATAGTACTCCTTTCTGCGTTGGCGGCCTTCGGCCGCAGTTTAAAAAAATAACCCTGGCCGAGCGAATACCCGGGGTGACTGAAGTACTTTCGTATAGTACTCCTTTCTGCGTTGGCGGCCTTCGGCCGCAGTTTAAAAAAATAACCCTGGCCGAGCGAATACCCGGGGTGACTGAAGTACTTTCGCATAGTACTCCTTTCTGCGTTGGCGGCCTTCGGCCGCAGTTTAAAAAAATAACCCTGGCCGAGCGAATACCCGGGGTGACTGAAGTACTTTCGCATAGTACTCCTTTCTGCGTTGAAAATAAAAAAATATATTGACTTTTTGGTATAAAGTGGTTATAATTTATGGTTATCATGCACTCAAAATTTAAGTTTTCGTTATAAAATGGTAAATTTTGGTTATTATATCTGTCAGCGATTTCCATTTATTTTTGATGATACATTGGTTTGTATTTTAGGTGACAATATATATATTATTATATTTAAAACATGAGTTTGAGTGCATAATAACCAAAAAATATAACTACTTTATATCCAAAACTCAAATTTTGTTTCAATATGACTGCATAATAACCAAAAAATATAACCACTTTATATCCAATATTGAAATAAAATTTAAGTTTTCGTTATAAAATGGATAAATTTTGGTTATTATATCTGTCAGCGATTTCCTTTTATTTTTGATGATAAATTGGTTTGTATTTTTGGCGACAATATATATATTATTATATTTATAATATAAGTTTTGGGTATGAAGTGGTTATATTTTTCGGTTATCATGCACTCATATTGAAACAAAATTTGAGTTTTCGTACTGTACTCATGTACTGTACACTTTATTACGTAATATCATTATATAATATTACTTATACATATGTATATATAATATTATTATATAATATTACTAATATATGTATATATTACTTATTTGCTTAATAAATTTAAAAAGAAAAATATCCATATGCATGAATAGAGGAATTTTTGGGAAAAAGAGGAATTTCAGCGAATTGCCTTATCACACATGGCAGCGCTCCATTTCGTCGTAATTTTTAGTAATCAAATAAGGATGAAACAAGTGTAAAATGTAATTTTTAAAATAAAGATTTTTTAGGTAAAAAACCTGCTAAAAGAGTAAAATGTTGATTTATTTGAAAGATTATAGTGCAATTTAATTAATTTGAAGTGAAAAATGTGAAAAAAGTGTGTTTAATGTGGTGAAATAGCTCCTTGAAATGGTCCAATTTTTCGAATTTTTGAACTTTAAGGCCGAATATCTCCTAAACTAAGCGTTTGCGGACCCTATAACCCTATATGTTTTTTAATCAGGAGGACTTCCTCTTTCTAACGGTACCTTCAAATCGCGGCGCCAAAGAAATCGGAATTGTGCCTTATTTTAATACATTTCCAGAGGCAACTTATATATATAAAAGTTAAAAAAACAATTATAGAAAAAAACTCAATTCTTTGAAAATTTTGATAAAACAACCAAACTAAAAATATCACAAATCATATATTTTCATTAAATGGAACTGCATTATGTCTAAACAAAATATATATTATGGTTACAAGTATCATTTCTTTTTTATATTATATATGCAGATATATAAAACTGCCTTGCATGTGTACGTATAAAAGCCCACAACTTGAGAAGTTTTCCTAATTGTAGCTAAAATGAATTTTTATAACATCACCACCATTAACTGTTCTATCACATATACAGTGGTGAGCAAAATAGGAACAAGCATAAGGTGTTGTGAAATTTTAAATTGTGTTCTTTTCTTATTAAATAAAATTGTTTTTAGGTACTAATATAACTTATATAATATTTTCCTACTAGTGATTAGAATTTCCCACCATGAAGATGTAAATAAAAACAAATACGAGTATTAATGCGAAAACCTAAATATTATGATTACTTTTTTTGTTCACACAACTGTACAATTCCAATATTAAGTAAACTTCCGCTCTTTAATTTGCGTACAATGTCAGTATTGCCGCAACCATTCTGCAAGGAATAAAGGGATGTTTAACTTAGAGCGCTATTACTATTGCTAATTCTCGGGCGATTCTCTTTTGCTGTCGCCCATTACCTTCACACGAGCAACTTGTGTTGCGCAACTCTGTTCGAGTTTTTTCTCATTCTCTTTCACTTTACTTTAACCCATTGTCGTTTCTTTTTTCCTTATAGGTATTTGGGCTGCTCTATCACATATGTATATTAATCAGTTCTGTCAATTAAGAAATACGTTTTATTAATAATTCAAAATTAAAACAAAGATTATATGACAGACTTTCACATATATCACCCTTTTCACTATCGTCTGAATCAACTTGTATGGCTTTCTACATACATTTCACAATATCTTTAATTCATTCGATTTTTTTGGCATACTCCATTTTCTAAAATATTTATATTATATTATGTATATCTGTATACATATTTGCAAATTACTTGCCAAAAGATGAAATTAAATTTTTTAAATATATTCAAAATATTAATTTCAAAAAAATATACGCAAATGCAACTATGTACTACGAAAGAAAGGACACGAATGCCGAAAAACATCGCAGCGAACTGTTACGAATAAGAACACAAAGCGAGTTGCTGAACACTGGAAACTCGGCGCGATTCTCCTCGTCGCCCCCTCGCCTTTAAACCAAGAGTTGCCGCAACAAAAGTTGCCGCGTGTACTACGGGAATTATTCCAGTGTGAGAGCGCTTCAAAATTTGCGTTTTTTATAACATTTTTCATTATGGCCAGATTGAACAAAATAATAATTTTTGGGCATTTATCAACCCAATACCCAACATTTAGTACGAATAAAAATTACTATATAGTGTTAATTTCTTATGTGGAGAAAATATTTAAATCCTTTTAAAGTATATTAGAAAAACTGACTTTTGACCTTTCAATACCCAATAAAAGAATTTAAGCTTGTCAGCTCTCAATCATTAAATGTTTTTAATCATTTTCCATTGAAAATAATACTATAATGCTTTAAATTACAAAACGTTTCATCAAATGGCTTTAAATTCCACAAATTTATTTAATTTTCATTGTTTAACATTTTTATAAGTGGTCTTAAACGATGCAACAAATCCCTCCGTTTACTTATTTTTTTGGTAATAATAAAAAAAGAATTTAAGCTTGTCAGCTCTCAATCTGTACAAAAACTCACCTTATAGGCCACTCACACGTTTTGTTTATAAGGAAAAATGCACTAATTCCACAAATCGTTATAAACTTATATTTTCACTTAAGGGTGTTATTATAAAATGAATTTCAATTTAATAGACAGTAGTCTTAAAACCGTTAAATATATCTTATATATATATACACAATGATGAAAGTTATGAAAATTAGTTTTAATATAAAATGAAAACTTTAACTATATAAATGCGGGTAGCGAACAGGAACCGGGATGCTGAGAGGCTGCGAAAAGCGATGTTGCTTGGACGACGTCGTATCAACGAAAGGGGGCGCGAGCTGCTTTCTCTATTCCTTTTGTTATAATTAGACTGCAGAATGTCATCGCGTTTGGGTGCATGTGCGTGTATGTGTGTTAATGTGTGGTGTTCGCTCGCGTGATGAGGTGATTAGTCGATTCGGTGTGATGAATTGATGCAGATGTGATGCGACGTCGCTACTCATTTAGCCATCCCGGCCCCCCTAGGCGAGTATTTAGCCTAGAAGCCACTGTAGCTGCTGTAGCTTTGCTACAACGCTGCTGAGACCTGTTGACCGGCGGGATTGCGGCCTAAGCTGATGGCGTCGTGTTGATGTTGCCCGGTTATGGCGCCAAGGAAGGGATTCTGCTGCAGAGGGTCCGCGGCGGCGGTATGCCGTCACAGGAGTCCTTTGAGAACGCCTGACGTTACCACTGGTGCGAGGCGCCGGTGGGCGCCCGGAGTCGCGTCTGGTAGTGCGGTGCAGCATCGTATGATGAGCCCGCACACAGATTTGGCAACGATTAGGTGATGGGCACTCCTGAGTTGCGTGGGAAGTTGCCAGACAATTCAGGCAATACCCGTGCGCCTGTGCCACCTGCTGGCGTTGCATCGGCGGCATGCCTTTGAATATACCGCAGTGCGATAGCCGATGAGGGCGGCGGCATAATGGACAACGAATTAGTTGCAAATCCACTGGTAATGCTGGCGTGCTTTGACGCGGAGCCGTTGTCGCGGTGGAGCCTGTTGTTGTTCGAGGCGCTGCCGGTGCAGTGTTGGTCCGGGGTGCTGCTATTAGGGCAGCTTCAGCGCGAGGGGCGGAAATTGCCGAACGCATGGTTGGCGTTAACGATGATGCCATATCCACGTCCATATTACTCTGTGAGAGAAATTATGATATTAGAAATGTATTGTGAAATTTACAATAATATGGACTTTTGTGCCACGATATGTGGCATGAATAGGATGTCATTGTTTTATCAGACATTTATGTTAAGTCCTTGTGTCATTAATGTTATTCGAGGTTTCGATTTGGTAAGCGGTTTATATGTTTTAACGATTTATTGATTTATTATTGCGTGTTTATGCAACTTTATGGCATCTCGCCCCTCCACCCCACATTCATCACCTCACTCACATTCATCACAACACAACACTCATCACACAACACAACACTTAGCACACAGCACAACATTCAGCATACAACACAACATTCAGCGCACAACCTGCATCTTCATACCACGCAACAAACCAACCACACTACACACACACATAATCATGTTTTCACCACTCAGCCGATCAAAAAGGATTGGTTAGGTCGGGGTGGCACACAATTGGTTTTACGCCGGTATTCAAACCACTTCGCTTTTTTTCGATCGCCAACTCGTTCACGTTCACCTTATAATCATTTAGCAGTTCTGGTCCAAATTTGGATTCCTCATCCGGTCGTGTGTGTGTGTGCGCAGGAAGCTGGAACATCAGGAGCATCAATAGTGCAAAGTGAACAGTGTGTTGTAAATATCAAGAATTGTACCTATCTGGAACATCTTGAAATTAATTTTATAAAAAAAAAATATTGAAGTTTCGCCCGCAAAGGGAAATACATATGTACGTATCTATACCACTAAAATTGTGACATCTTTCTTTTAACGTAATACACAAAGGGATATCTAACTAAAGGTAAAGTAAGTATACCCCGCAAAATACATAGGGAAACTAACTCCAACGAACAAATGATCCTTCGAGCCGTTCAGAAAGGCACCTATGTATGTATGTAAGATAAAAAACCACAAGTGAAAAAAAAAAAAAAAAAAAATTTATATAAAAATTAAATACAGAACGATACAATACATAAAGAAAAAACAAAAAAAAAAAGTGAAGGAATTGTTATAACTATATATTAAACGGTCGCGTTATAATACAAAAGAAAGGTCAGTAACCTCAACTCTGCTTAATACATAAACGGGCGCGATATAATACAAATTAACTAATAAAATAAAACTAAAGTGACAAATAGAACATAGAAACAACACATATTTGTTCCTAAAGTGCAGTGCAGTGCTGAAATATAAAGAACATATATACATACATACAGCGACAAAAACACAGACACAAAAATAAAAACAAAAAAGAGAAGCGACCTAGAGACAACACATACATACATACATAAGTATTACCCTAAAACCCTTGGCGGAGAAAAAAGTGAGTCCTTTCCGATTTAATTTTTAATATGTAGAAGTATTTATGCGCATATGTATGTTTAAAATACAGCTTGAGCTGTAATACGACATACAGTTAATTAGAAATAACGAAACTGTTATATAAAAAAAAAAAAAAACGGTTAGACAGTTCGGTATACACATATGTATGTATATAGGTACCGAAATAATTGAAAAAATTACGGTACCCGCCAATTGATTATTTTGTGTTTCCAAGCACACTATAATTTTCCAAAAAAAAAAAAAATTTCCAAGTCAAGTATTAATACTTGCATGTTCTGGTGATACCCCTTGGGCTAAAAAAGCAACAAGCAGGATCGCCTATAATAAATAAGCAAAGGCGAGCAAAAAAAGAAAATGCAAATACATACATATGTACCCATATAAGAAAAGGTACTAAATTGTATAAAATATACATAAATACATACATATGTGCATAAACATACATACATACAAAAATTTGTGGGCCTTCAAACCTTGCGCGCTAAAATTTATATTCCGCAATTTATATACATATACATAGGCATATGGTACATGCATAAGTCAACTGTTTTAAGGAAAATTTTTGAGAAACTGTTGTTAAATTACCTGCCTTCAAGCTTACTTCGTGTCTCTAAACACACTACAAAAAAAAAAACTAAAAATTTTCAAAGTCAAGTATTATTACTTGCAAGTTCTGGTGATACTCCTTGTGCTAACAAAGCAACAAGCAGGATCGCTTTAACATATAAGCAAAGGCAGAAGGAAGAAAAAAAAAAACACAACAACATAACAGTTGATATTTGTGGATGTACACATATGTACATATGTATATCGCGATCCAACTATTTCTCGTTATCTCTCTCACGTTGTCTCTCTTCTTAATATAACGTACCAATAAAAAGGTTACAAATACCAACATATCTACATACAAGTAATAATATATAAAAAATATTTATTACTCCGGTCAGTGAACTTTAGAAGAAGAAAAAAGAAAAGCGGAACAAAACGGAATCGAAATCCATGTACATGGAGGATACCCAAATCAACAATTAAAATTAACTAACATACATATTTATGTATGCGCATTCTTATCGAATATTTATCGCAATTTCTTTTTCGCGGCTTTTTGAGCAAATGTATGCATATGCAATTAACAAAACATTTGCATACATATTCATATATTTAATATTTACATATATAATATTAATATATAAAAAATTGTATACTTGTTTTCCGTGCATTTCGTTATATTGCATATACGTATTACATACATACATATGTACATATATGACAATTGTGCGAACTATAAGGGAAACAAGAGATCAGAAACATTAACCCATATAATCCCAACTTTTTTCTAGAAAAACTTTGAAGGAAAGAAAGCAATTGCGGTTAGCTATGAGACACCAGTAACCAAGCGCTTAAGGCCTTTCATTCATATCTCTCGTAGTTTTTGAGAAAATAGCCGCCCCAAAAATGGGGCGCTGGCCACATCAGGGAGCACTAAATATATACAATATAGTTCAGTTAATACTTAATGTGATTTCAGTTTTATTAAAGAAAATTATAAATTTAATTCAGATTCCACTTTTTAATTTTGAATTAAAATAAATATAAATAAAATTATGAATGGAAAGCCTTAAAACAGTTTGTGTGACATCCAACATCACATTTTCGACACTTTTTAGTTGTGTTTTTATTTGAGTTGCAATTGAAATTATTTTTGTAATTTTTGATGATAGCTACCCCTCCGTTTGGATTTTATGCTTTGAAGTGCCTCCAAAGGTGCTTTTTCGACGCGATTTGCTCGAATAGTGCCAGTTCCCTGATGTCCAGATACCTTCAGTGCTGTTAGCAAACGAATCGACGTAAAAAAATTATTGATGTTGACGTGGACTTTAAACCCATTTGGTAGTTTAGACAGCAAATTCGTAACAACGGACCCACCAACTCCTAGCTCGGGATTAGTATTACCGGTGAAGGCTCCTTGATTAGGTTCAGCTTGAATCAAATACCCTAGGCAAGTTGCCATGCACCAAATCTTATAACCAAATCGGATTGGTTTTCCATGGATATGTTGTTTTGTGCTATGGTGGCCGTAATATGGTACCATGGATTCATCTATACTTACATTCTAAAGCGCGGAAAATATCTTATCCAATTTGCGTTAAGTTTATCCCACAATGGGCGAACCTTTGTAAACTTATCTCCCTGATCTAATAATGTATTGTCGCTTACGTGCATATATTTCAAAATTTGCTCGAACCGAAATCTTGTCATAGAGTTGGCAACAACAGGGTGATATGCATTAGCACCTGTGTCGCAAAACATTCGCTGTCTTGCATAGGAACAACAGCCACTCAGCAAAAATATAGCAATTACAAGACGCATTTCTTCGCGCGTTACGTCAAACTGGTCGTTCCCCTCGTAAGCGGCATACTTTTTCGAGTTAAGTACTATCAGGACTACTAACTCGTCATAATAAAATAGTTCAAACCACTCCACAGGGCTCCGAGAGTCGTTGAGAAAGTCAGGTTCAGTCCAAGTTTCCCTCTCATACGTTGGAAGATCCTTGTCCTCCCACTCTCTATCTGGCAGAGTTTTTTTCTTTGATTTTCTCACTTGGGCCTGATTCCGGATATTTTTAGTTCAGATAAAGGAACATTGTCATCACTGTCGTCCGAATTAGACTGATTTTCCCGCCCAAAAAATTCATGCTTCAATCCACCACCACCTTGTCTAACTATTTGCAACTGCCCTTCAGCTCGTAGCTGATTTCCAGAGAGATGATTAACGTTTCCTGCTTCGGCGTCATCTTCGTCACTGTCACCATCACTTAGCATGTGATTTTCAGGAGGGCAAAGGTAAACAGAAGCATTTATAATATCTTCTTCATTCTCCAATATATCGACTATGTCACAACAGTTAACCTGAATAGTGAGTTTCAGTTACGGAATTTCCGTAAAATATAAAAAACGCAGAAAAAAAGAAATCGGAAAGAAAAAATGTGTCATACATTTACTGAAAATTAACAAATGTGAACAAAAAGTTTATGAAAAAACATGTGGGCATATGTGCTCAGCGCCCCAAAAATGGGGCGTCACAAAATATCTCTTACAAAACTTCACAGAACCAATAAAAACCACTTTTGACTTTACTTTTCCACTCAACAAAGATAAATTTATAAACTTTAACAAAAAAAATCACAACTTGAAGATATAACAACATAAACTTACTTATTATTTCGCGACATCGTAAATTGTACAAAACACCAAATTTCTTTCACACGTTTGAAAAACAAAGTGAGGTTATGGTGTAAACCAAACAAATGATAGTGTTGCCGCTTAATCTAAAAATATGTAGCTAAAGGATTTTGTGGTAATAGACAATTACGTTTTTTAATAACTAAAATAAACTAAGCGTTTTAAAAATGGGGCGCTGGGATTATATGGGTTAAGCATAACTATATGCATATAAATTCACATACATACTTACGTATATTTTTGCGTCATTTTTATTTTCCTTTTGCGTTCTTATCTCAAAGATAGACGTACTAAGGAATAATATACAAATTAATCGCGAGTATATCGCAGATACGTTTAAATAATACACGGTAAAAAAAAAAAACAAAAAAAAAACAAAAAAAAAAAAGAGGAATTATAATTATATACAGATATTTTTTGATTTTGACAATTTGAATACGTGTTCGTAAATTTTTATTATATCATTTAATAATACTTTTAATAACAAAAGTTTCAAATCAATTTTCCTTTCATTTACACATTTGCCCATATTACCAATTTTTTATTGTATTTCAAAGCAAAATATTTCAAAGCTCTTACAATTTAATTTTTTAAATGCAATCGGAAAAATCAAAAGAGGTTAAACCAAGATCACCTCAATTATTAGAAATTCCGAAAGGTTCATAACTGAAAGTGACAGTTTTGTTAGATACTGCACGAGATTTACTGCCTCCCCAATTAATGATAACACAGAATCGGTTCTAAATTTAAAAATTCAAACCATAGATAGCATATGGGCACGCCTTCTGCCTTCTTCTAAAAGCTTCGGCGTCAGCTAAATATGAAAACTGCCTCGAACAATATGAAATTACGAAGGCATTGATATTGGACCAAATAAATTTATTAAGGCCATGTAGAGCCACTACTCCTCCTCCGAGAGTAGGTACGACTCAAAAAGAAGAAATAGATACAGGTATATTCTTGAAAGTGCCAGCTTGTGATACTGAAGTTTTCCACGGAGGTTATGAGCAGTGGCCGTCCTTCCGGGACATGTTCACTGCCGTATACATTAACCATCCCAAACTTTCACGAGCTCAAAAGCTGTACCATCTCAGATATAAAACAAAAGGGGAAGCTGGCAGTATCGTCAAGCGTTTCGCTCTAAATGACGAAAACTTTAATCTGGCTTGGGAAGCACTGGTCGAAAGATACGAAAATGAAAGAGTATTGGTAGACAACCAAATAACAATTTTAATGAATTTACCAAAAATTCAACAAGAAACCAGCCAAGAGTTTCAAAAACTATACTCGACAGTGACTAATTGTTTATCTGTGTTGGAAACACTAAAGATTTCCACAGAATCGTGGGACCCTATCCTAGTAAACATTTGTGCAGCAACACTGCCTGATGCTGCTTTGCTACGATAGGAGCAATCACTAGTGGCAAGAAAGAAATCGCCAAAATGGCATCAAATGAAAGACTTCTTAACAACTCAGTACGAAATAGCTGAGCGAGTTGACAAGAAAACAGTCAAACAAAAAAATAATCAAAATGAGTCGAATAAAAACTTTTTTAAACCCCAAGCCAGCAATAATACACAATATAATAAGCACGCTAATAGAAGCCAAACATTTGTGTCAAACCAAACCAATAAATGGCAACCATTATGTGAAATATGTAGAGGAGGTCACAATATAAGATCTTGCGAGAAATTTAAAAAATTATCCGTTTCTGACAGAAACAATCTTGTCAGACAACATAAACTTTGCATCAACTGTCTGTCGAATGCTCAAGACAAAAGACTGTGAAAGCAAATTTAGTTGTGTGTACTGTCAACGAAGACATCACTCATTGCTTCATATTACAAATTTTCAAAATATGAAGCAAAATCAATTTCATAAAACCACCGGGTTAGTCACTACAACCAAAAGTGATAATCCCGAAATCTCAAATCCCGAAAAAAGGGAAGAACAACCATGTTGCTCTAAAGCAGCAAAAATTCAAGCTCTTCATTCAGAGAATGAAAGCAAAATTCTTTTACCCACTGCGGTCATCGCTATTGAACATGGAGGAGAATTATTCAAATTAAGAGCATTAATAGATCAAGGTTCTCAAAGATCCTTTATATCATCTAAAGCTCAAAATCGGCTAAAATTGCCTGTAAAAAATTCAAATTTCCAAATTTCGGCAATGGGCGGAAGAACTATACAAAATTCAAACAAAATTTGCCCAATCACCATAGTTTCCCCAAACGCGGATATAAGAATAGATGCACAAGCCATCGTTCTACCGCAACTCACAAATTTACTTCCAAGCTGTGAAGTAAATAAAAAGCAATGGGAAAAATGCTCATATCTCAAATTAGCAGACCCCAACTGCCATACCCCATCAAAAATCGTTTTGTTATTAGGTAGTGACTTAATACCTCAAATAATTCTTGAAGAAAAAATATCCAATAAATTGTTAGCCCAAAATACAATATTTGGGTGGATATTAAGTGGCCAAGTCACAGAAAAAATTAATTCTTTTACAACTGAAGTTGAAAATATTTCAAACGAATATTTAAATAATGAATTAAAAAAATTCTGGGAAGTAGAGGAATTACCTCAGACTACTCAACTTTCAGAAGAAGATCAGGCATGCGAAGCCTATTACAAGTCCACAACAACAAGAAACGAACATGGTCGTTATGTTGTGCGACTACCATTCAAACCAACTTTTCCTGAAACCATAGCTCTAGGCCACTCTAGAATATCAGCAGTCCAACAATTTCTAAGCCTGGAAAAAAGCCTGATGAAAAAAAGTGAGCTTAAATCAGCATATGATAATGTGATGGACGAATATGTAGACCTCAATCATATGGAAGAAGCTGTACCATATGAAAAAGTATCTAAAGGTAGATATTTATCTTTTTATCTGCCACATCACGGGGTAATACAAATTTGCCTCTAGCATCTTCTGTGTTGCAAACACAAACATACGTGGACGACATACTATCAGGTAGCCACAGTATCTCATTAGCGTGCGAAATCAAGTGATCAAAGCACTAAATTCAGAGGGATTCCCCTTAAAGAAAATTACATCAAATCATCCCGAAATAATAAAAAACATAAAAAAGGAAGACTTATTAGATAAAAATTTCCTTAAATTTGAAACGGCCAGTACAATAAAAACCCTAGGGATTCAATGGAATGCGATAACAGATGAATTCTCATATACTATTGAGTCAATATCTGCAATGTCCGCTAGTACAAAACGCCAAATACTTTCCTCGGTGGCAAAACTTTTCGACCCCGCAGGATGGCTTTCGCCAATAATGATACAAGCAAAAATCCTCATTCAAGAATTGTGGCAAGATGGCACTGAATGGGATGAACTGGTAAAACCTGTACGTTTAACAAAATGGGTACAATTTGCTAACAATTTGCATACTATATCTGAAATTCGAATCCCTCGATGGGTAAATTTCACCCCTAACATTAACGCAGAATTACACGGTTTCTGTGATGCCTCTGAAAAGGCTTATTGCGCAACAGTTTACGTACGCACACAGTACGATAACAAAATATCTGCACACCTCTTGGTAGCCAAAGCCAAAGTTGCACCTTTGAAGACACTCAGTCTGCCACGGCTTGAGCTGAATGGTGCCCTTCTGTTAGCAAAATTAATTTCAATAGTTCAAACCCATCTGAAATTAACCGACCATAAAACGTATCTTTGGTCAGACTCAGAGATAGTTTTGGCATGGTTAGAAAAACCACCTTATTGCTGGAAGACCTATGTATCTAAACGAATATCTCAAATCTTGGACTTAGTTGGCTCAGCAAAATGACAACAAGTTGCAAGTGCAGATAACCCAGCGGATCTTAGGACAAGAGGTTGCAAGCCACTGCACCTCACCAGCACTACACTCTGGTGGAATGGTCCAACATGGCTAACAGAATCACAAGAATTCTGGCCAAAGTCTCCCGCTCGTAATATAATACCGCCGGAAAGTCGGAAAATTGAAAATTTCCATATCACTCCCGAAGAGAGTGATACTCTCCACCGATTTTCTTCATTTCCTAGAGCACTAAGAGTAGTCGCTTACATGCACAAATTGACTCACAGACTTAAGCAAAAAATGAAAGGGATACCAAATGCTCCTTGCGTACAATTAACGCATACCGATTTGCAACACGCCAAAGTTAGTCTCATTATCTACACCCAAACTCGCTATTTCAGTCGAGAGAAAGAAAAGTTGGTCGAAAGACGACCACTCGAAAAGGGAAGCCCTCTTCTCGTTTTAAATCCATTCCTGGACGCTAAGGGATTAATAAGGGCAAATGGAAGATTAGCGAACTCCAGCCTTAGTTATAACGAACGACATCCCATTATTATACCTGAGAAATCCCGGTTTACTCATTTATTCCTAATATATCTTCACCAGCTTACACTGCATGGTGAGCATCGCTTGATGCAGCAAATGGTCCGACAAGAATTTTATATACCGCGACTAAAGCCACAACTTAAAAAGACGGTTTTTATGTGTAAACAATGTACCTTGTGCAAACATAAAACGCGTACGCAGATCATGGCAGCTTTACCACCTGAACGCTGCAATTATGCTCTACCTTTTACTATTACTGGGGTTGATTTTGCTGGACCTTTCCAGATAAAGGCCTCAATGTTAAGATCATCTACATTTAGAAAAGGGTATGTGGCTGTTTTTGTATGTTTTACGACAAAGGCAGTACACCTCGAGCTTTGTTCAGATCTGAATCCTGCGGCTTTCCTTGCAGCATTCCCACGCTTTGTCGGACGACGCGGATTTCCCTCAAAGATTATGAGCGACAATGGGAAAAATTTTATCGGAACTCAAAGAGCCACCGAGAAAGAGTTCATAAACTTTATGAAAAAAGTTTCCCCTGAAATAGTTAAAAAATATGCACCTCAAGGGATCGATGGCAGTTTATACCTCCATGTTCTCCACACATGGGCGGACTTTGGGAATCAGCAGTCAAAAGCTTTAAGTCCCATTTAAAGAAATCGGCTGGTAATCATAAATTTAATTATGAGGAGTTTACTACACTACTCACTCGTATCGAAGCCGTATTAAATTCCAGACCTATATCACCACTCTCGCAAGATCCCTCCGATTTCACAGCTCTTACACCTGGACATTTCCTCAGAGGAGCTCCTCTTCTCGCCATACCTGAGAAGAAGGAGACTCACTCACTTTAATAAATCGATGGGAAAAAATCAGTTTCTCCATCATGAATTCAGCCACAGATGGAAGGAGGACTATCTTAAAGATCTCCATAAGAGATATCAATGGAAAACGATCCAGAAGGAACCCAGTGCAGGCGAATGCGTCATCATACAGGACGAATGCCTTCCCCCAACCGAATGGCGACTAGGTCGCATTGAAAATGTACATCCGGGACGAGATGGCCATAGAAGAGTAGTAGATGTGCGAACACAAACTGGCCTACTAACTCGACCACTAGTGAAATTGTGTTTTCTTCCAAATACCGAAGAACCGATCACCGAAAATAAGCGAACGCAAATGCATACGTAAAATCAAACAATAATTAATTAAAAATATACCGTTTTACAATCCGTACGTATAAATTAAAAGCATAATGAACGCGGTTAATAATAAACAATAAAATCCATAAGTAATATAAGTAATATATAATACATAAATACATACATCTCTATATATAGTACACACATATACATATATAATGAGCAGCATATTTCGTACTACTAGCAAAACCAAGTTAATATACATATTCCTATTCCACTAGAAATGGACGTAGAAGAAACCTGCATTAACCCCCAGTCGGTGAGGTCCGCAAGTAACGCAAATGCAGCCTCCGCTGCACCCATCGCCGCACCAAGGAGGCAACAAGGCACACGCCCGCCCAGCCAATCATCCGGTCAACCAGTGAGGGAAGCGGTCGAGGAGCAGTTCGAGGAGTATGTACCGCCACGATGCAGCCTGTGCCATCGACCTCATGTCCTGAAACGGTGTACAATTTTCAAGACGATGACGCCCGCTCAGCACCAACAGATTGCTAGAGCCCACGGCCACTGCATGACCTGCTTGGCAGACACGCACGCTACGGTGGAGTGCATGTCCGACGGGTCGTTTCAGTACTGCCACCGACCGCATCATACACTATTTCACCGCTTCCCTCGACGCTCGGTTCAATCAACGCCCGCCGGTCACCGGCATGGTCAACAGCGGCACCATCAGCATGGGAGTCATGTTCAACGCCGACGAGCCCATCGCTCTACGCAACCCCGAGGTGCACGTTCGCAGACGCCACCACATCATCATCATCGTAACCAGCGAAAGGCGACGGGTTTCAGCGCTGTAGTGAGCACCCTACAGAAACTGCAGCGACTGCTAGGCAATTAATCCCGGGGGCCGGGATGTTTATGCGACTTTATGGCATCTCGCCCCTCCACCCCACATTCATCACAACACAACACTCATCACACAACACTTAGCACAAAGCACAACATTCAGCATACAACACAACATTCAGCGCACAACCTGCATCTTCATACCACGCAACAAACCAACCACACTACACACACACATAATCATTTTTTCACCACTCAGCCGATCAAAAAGGATTGGTTAGATCGGGGTGGCACACAATTGGTTTTACGCCGGTATTCAAACCACTTCGCCTTTTTTTTCGATCGCCAACTCGTTCACGTTCACCTTATAATCGTTTAGCAGTTCTGGTCCAAATTTGGATTCCTCATCCGGTCGTGTGTGTGTGTGCGCAGGAAGCTGGAACATCAGGAGCATCAATAGTGCAAAGTGAACAGTGTGTTGTAAATATCAAGAATTGTAACTATCTGGAACATCTTGAAATTAATTTTATAAAAAAAAATATTGAAGTTTCGTCCGCAAAGGAAAATACATATGTACGTATCTATACCACTAAAATTGTGACATCTTTCTTTTAACGTAATACACAAAGGGATATCTAACTGAAGGTAAAGTAAGTGTACCCCGCAAAATACATAGGGAAACTAACTCCAACGAACATTGCGGTTTCGGTTTTACGTTTCTTTATCTTCGGCGGTTAGTAGAAAGCATAATTTTACGAGCGGTCTGGTTAGTGTTCCGGTTTGAGTGCGGAGATCAACTACTCGAACATGACCGTCGGAACCGTAATGAAGTTGTTTTATGCGGCCGAGTCGCCATTCCGTAGGAGGGAGACAATCATCTTGTATAAGGACGCAGTCTCCAAGCTTTGGTGCCTTTTCTTGAGTTTTCCACCGGTATCTCTTGTGAAGGTCCTTTATGTAGTCTTCCTTCCATCGGCGGCTGAAATCCTGATGGAGGATTTTAATTCGCTCCCATCTGTTCAATAAGGATAGCGACTCCACGCCTGGCTCAGGTATGGCCAGAATGGGTGCTCCTTTGAGAAAATGCCCTGGGGTTAAGGCTGTGAAGTCGGAGGGATCTTGCGAGAGTGGTGAGATAGGTCTAGAGTTTAGTACGGCTTCGATACGAGTGAGTAATGTAGTAAACTCCTCATATTGAATTTATGGTTACCAGCCGTTTTCTTTAAATGGGACTTAAAGCTCTTTACTGCTGATTCCCAGAGTCCGCCCATGTGTGGAGAACATGGGGGTATGAATTGCCAATCGATCCCTTGGGGTGCATATTTTCTGACAATTTCGGGGGATACTTCTTTCATGAATTGTAAAAACTCCTTTTCCGTGGCTCTTTGAGCTCCGACAAAGGGTTTTCCATTGTCGCTCATAATTTTTAAAGGAAAACCGCGTCGTCCGACAAAGCGGGCAAATGCTGCAAGAAAAGCCGCAGTAGTCAGATCCGAACATAGCTCGAGGTGTACTGCCTTTGTTGTAAAACACACAAAGACAGCCACATACCCTTTTCTAAATGAGGAAGACCTTAGCATTGAGGCCTTTATCTGGAAAGGTCCAGCAAAATCAACCCCAGTGATGATAAAGGGTGAAGCACAGTTGGAGCGTTCAGGTGGTAGGGCTGCCATGATCTGCGTACGCATCTTGTGCTTGTACATAGTACACTGTTTACACATGAAAATGGTTCTTTTAATTTGTGGCTTTAGTCGCGGTACATAAAACTCTTGCCGGACCATTTGTTGCATCAAGCGATGCTCACCATGCAGTGTAAGCTGGTGGAGATATATTAGAAATAAGTAGGTAAAACGGGATTTCTCTGGTATAATGATGGGATGTCGTTCATTGTAACTAAGGCTGGAGTTCGCTAGTCTTCCATTTGCCCGTAGTAATCCCTTAGCGTCCAGGAATGGGTTTAACACGAGAAGTGAGATTCCCTTTTCGAGAGGTCGCTTTTTAAGCAACTTTGATTTCTCTTTGCTGAAATAGCGAGTTTGTGTATACAAGATTAGACTGACCTTGGCATGTTGCAAGTCGGAATATGTTAGTTGTATGTAAGGATCGTTTGATATCCTTTTCTCCTTTTGTTTAAGTTTAGGGATGAATTTGTGCATATAAGCGACTACCCTTAGTACTCGAGGAAATGAGGAAAATCTTTGGAGAATATCATCCTCTTCTGGAGTGATGTGAAAATTTTCTATTATTCCGAGCAGGAGACGTTGGCCAGAATTCTTGTGATTCTGTTAGCCATGTGGGACCGTTCCACCAGAGTGTAGTGCTAGTGAGGTGAAGTGGTTTGCAACCTCTTGTCCCCAGATCCGCTGGGTTATCTGCACTTGCAACATGTTGCCATTTTGCTGAGCCAACTAAGTCTAAGATTTGTGATATGCGATTCGATACATATGTCTTCCAAGTATAGGGTGGTTTTTCCAACCATGCTAGAACTATTTCTGAGTCTGACCAGAGATACATTTTGTGATCGTTTAATTTTAGATGGGTTTGAACTATTGAAATTAATTTTGCTAACAGAAGAGCACCATTTAGTTCAAGCCGTGGCAGGCTTAGTGTCTTTAAAGGTGCAACTTTGGCTTTGGCTACCAAAAGATGTGAAGTTGTTTTGCTATCATACTGAGTGCGTATGTAGACTGTTGCACAATAAGCCTTTTCAGAGGCGTCACAGAAACCATGTAATTCTGCGTTAATGTTAAGGGTGAAATTTACCCATCGAGGGATTCGAATTTCAGATATAGTATGTAGGTTGTTAGCAAATTGAACCCATTTTGTCAAACGTAAAGGTTTTACCTGTTCATCCCATTCAGTGCCATCTTGCCACAATTCTTGAATGAGAATTTTAGCTTGAATCATTATTGGCGAAAAGCCAAGGAAAGTATTTGTCGTTTTGTAATGGCGGACATTGCAGATATTGACTCAATTGTATATGAGAATTGATCTGTTATCGCATTCCATTGAATCCCTAGTGTTTTTGTTGTACTAGCTTTTTCGAATTTAAGGAAGTCAGAATCTAATAAGTCTTCCTTTCTTATATCTTTGATTATTTCGGGATGATTTGAGGATATTTTCTTTAGGGGAAAACCTGCTGAAATTAGTGCTTTGATCACTTGAGATAATGATTCGCACGCTATTGGTATACTGTGGCTACCTGATAAAATGTCATCCACATATGTTTGAGTTTGCAACACAGAAGTTGCTAAAGGTAAATTTGTTTCACAAGTTTTTGCAACTTCATGTAACGTCCTAATGGCTAAATAGGGTGCGCAGTTAATGCCAACTGTTTGTAACTGTTTTAAGTTTGTAGTTCGCTTATTGCACTATTAATTGAATTGCGGAAGACTATGCGTTGGAAATCCTGGTCATCTTCATGCACCAGAATTTGCCTATACATTTTCTCAACATCCCCGTTAAAAACGTATTTAAACATGCGCCAATTTAGTATTAGCAACATGAGATCAGGTTGTAATGTTGGCCCTGTGTATAATACATCATTGAGTGATTTGCCTGAGCTCGTACACTTTGAGGCATTGAACACCACTCGTACTTTTGTTGTGATTTTTTCTGGTCTTATTACCCCATGATGTGGAAGGTAAAAAGATAAGTATCTACCTTTGGATATCTTTTCATATGGTACGGTTTCTTCCATATGATTGAGGTCAAGATATTCCTCTATCACCTTATCATATGCTGATTTTAGCTCATTTTTCTTCGTCAGGCTTTTTTCCATGCTTAGGAATTGCTGGACTGCTGAGATTCTAGAGTGGCCTAGAGCTATAGTTTCTGGAAAGGTGGATTTGAATGGCAGTCGCACAACATAACGGCCATGTTCGTTTCTTGTTGTTGTGGACTGGTAATAGGCTTCGCATGCCTGGTCTTCTTCTGAAAGTTTGGTACTCTGTGGTACTTCTTCCACTTCCCAGAATTTTTTAAGTTCATTATTTAAGTATTCGTTTGTGATATCTTCCACTTGTGTTGTGAAAGAATTTATTTTCTCAGTGACTTGGCCACTTATAATCCACCCAAAGATTGTATTTTGGGCTAACAATTTATTGGAGATTTTCTCTATACCTTCAAGAATTATTTGAGGTATTAAGTCACTGCCTAATAATATGTCGATTTGTGATGGGGTATGACAGTTGGGATCTGCTAACTTGAGATGTGAGCATTTTTCCCAATGTATTTTATTTACTTCATAGCTTGGAAGCAAATTTGTAAGTTGCGGTAGAACGATGGCTTGTGCATCTATTCGTATATCCGCATTTGGAGAAACTATGGTGATTGGGCATATTTTATTAGAATTTTGAATAATTTTTCCGCCCATTCCAGAAATTTGAAAATTGGAATGTTTTATTGGCAATTTTAGCCGATTTTGAACCTTTGATGATATGATATGATCTATTAACGCTCTTAGTTTGAATAAATCACCTTTATGTTCAATGGTGATGACCGCAGTGGGTAAAAGAATTTTGCTTTCATTTTGTGAATGAAGCGCTTGAATTTTTGCTGCTTTAGAGCAACATGGTTGTTCTTCCCTTTTTTCGGGATTTGAGGTTTCGGGATTATTTGATGTAGTTGTGGCGACTAACCCCGTGGTTTTTTGAAATGGATTTTTCTTCACATCATGAAAATTGGTAACATGAAAAAATGAGTGATGTCTTCGTTGACAGTATACACAATTGAATTTGCTTTCACAGTCTTTTGTCATATGAGAATTCGACAGACAGTTTATGAAAAGTTTGTGCTGACGGACCAGATTGTTTCTATCTGAAACGGATAATTTTTTGAATCTCTCGCAAGATCTTAATTTATGACCTCCCTTACAGAGTTCACACACTGATTGCCATTGGCTACTTTGATTTGACACGAATGTGTGACTTTTATTAACGTGTCTATTATATTGTATGTTATTACTGGCTTGGGGTTTGAACACGTTTTTACTTGAGTCATTTTGATGACTTTTTGGCTTTATAGTTTTTTTGTCTATTCGCTCAGCTATCTCGTATTGAGCAGTGAGGAATGTTTTCATCTGTTGCCAGGTGGGCATTATTTTTCTTTCCACTAGTGATTGTTCCCATCGTAGTAGAGAAGCATCAGGCAGTGTTTCTGCGCAAATGGTTACTATAATAGGGTCCCACGATTCTGTGGAGACATTTTGTGTTTTTAACACTGATAGAGAATTTGTCACTGTGGAGTGTAAGTTTTGAAATTCCTGGCTAGTTTGTTGTTGGATTTTTGGCAAATGCAATAAAGTTTTTATTGGGTTTTCTATCATAACCCTTTCATTTTCGTACCTTTCAACAAGTGCTTCCCAAGTCAGTTTAAAATTTTCGTCATTTAAAGCGAATTGCTTGACGATACTGCCTGCTTCCCCTTTTATTTTATACCTGAGATGGTATAGCTTTTGTGCTTGTGAAAGTTTAGGATGGTTTATATAAACAGCAGTGAACATGTCCCGGAAGGACGGCCACTGGTCATAACATCCATTGAAAACTTCAGTATCACAAGCTGGTACCTTTAGGTACATGCCTTTATCTAGGTCTTGTATTTGTGTTGTAACTACTCTGGGAGGGGGAGTAGTGGCTCTGTTTGGCCTTACTAAACTTATTTGTTCAGTTATCATTCCCTTTGTCAACTCGTACTGATCACGGCAGTTATCACACTTGGCTATCGCTGAAGCTTTTGTGTTTTCTGGGAGTTCTGCGTCGTCAGTATCTAGTACTGTATCGTACGCTACCAGAAGGCGTGCCCATAGACTGTTAACACTTTCTAATTTTATATTTGAAACTGATTCCGTAATGTCAGTAATAGGGGAAGCTTGAAACCGTGTGCAATATCTTATAAAGCTATCACTTTCAGTGATAAATTTCGACATTATATGATCTTTTGATCTCTTTTGCTTTGTATCGTGCTTGGAGCGTGTAGCTTCTGCAGGTGTGCTTTGTTTATCGTCGTCAGCCATTTTTGGAATGGTAAGAAACTGACCTGATTTAGATTCTTTTGAATCTGTGCTCATTTAGAATAAATAAGAATTTAGAATTAAAATTTGATGAGATATTTCTGATAAATACCGAAAACCGAAAACTCTTTTAAGAAAATAAGAGTTGTTATTCCCGTAAATTTACTAAAATACGCGTTAATTGTTTTTGTTAACCGCACTATTGTATTTAAATAGTTGCGATTTTATATTTATTTTTATATATTTTATATTACGGATTTATCCGTATGTCCTTGTATATAAGTACTCGTACAGACGGTATACGAGGTCAATAACCTTTGTACATATGTGTGCACGCTATGTGCGTATTGACGTGCATATGATGTGTTAAATTGGTTGGTATTTAATCCCGCTTGTTTTTGTAATACAAAGAACAAGGAGATATTGTTAAATAATATTTGCCTATACGGGCTTAGAGTACGTACTATATAAGTATGTACTAATATATTTGTCGATAATAAGACTTTATTATTTATTAATTTTTTTGTTAAAATTCCGCACCGCTTATTTTTTGTAATTAGCTATTATCGCAGCTTCTAATAATTTAAAATTTGTTATAATTTTTATGTTTCGGATATACCCCCTAAATCAAGGTATGTAGCGTATGCTAAAGAATAACGAATATATGTATACAGTATGTATATCATATATGTATATGTATATGTACTTATGTTTGCGCGATTAGAATATAGCGAAAAAAGAAAATGAACAAAGTGCAGGTTATTAACCTCTGCACTTGCGGATCAGCAAGTATATGCTTCAATATATGTGTTAATATTACTATGAATGTTTGTTCGTATTTGTTAGTAAGTACTAATTTATGTTTGTTGCATTTATGTATTTTAAGTATGCTTTGGGTAAGTGCATATGTAAATATGTATGTTTGTATTTATTCTCGCATTGGAAATTTTGCTTTTTATGCCTTTCGCTTACCTATTTTATGCAATCCTGCTTACTGTTTGAAGAAACAGAAGGGGTATTGCTGGGAAGATTTGCAACTAAATGCTTGAATATAATATGTTTGTTTTGTTGTAGTGGGTGTGTTTGTATACACAAGGGTAAGCTCAGAAGGCAGTAATTGATTTCCTTTTGTATTTATAAAAATATACGGATGATATATTTTTTCAACTGTATTTTGTTCCCGTTTAGAAATTGTTCAAACGGATTATATACATAGGTTTTATATTTGATAAAACCATATGATATCATACATATTTACATATGTGCATAAAAAATTGAACGACTTACTTTGTCTCGCCTTAAGGGGGTTTTGGGGAGAATATAGTACATATATGTATTTATATAATTTTTGGAATCTTATCCGCTTTCGGTTTCCGCCTGTGTTTAGTGTTCTCCTATTTCCTCCCGTGCTCAATGTTCCTTTCCTAATTTCCTCCTTTGCTTAGTGTCCTCTTGCTCCCGTTTCCTCCTTTGTAGAGTATGTATGCATGTATGTATGCGTTCGTTGTTATGCTGGTTTGTTTTTCTTATTATATCGCGCCCGATTTAAGTTATGATTTTGCTTTTTTTTTTTTTTTTTGTTAGACGCGCCCGATTTGTTTTATAATTATTGGTATTTTTAAAGTTAGAGCGGGCCCGATTTATGGTTTTTATACATTTTTAATATTTATATTTATTATTAATAATTTTTTTTTTTTTTTCCGCACCGTATTCTTAAAATGCTAGTTTAGTTTATTATTATTATTTTTTTCTTGTTGTTTTATATGTGCACTATTCCCACTGAATAACTCTTTTAAGTTTTGTAAAATTTTGTTTCTTTATTTTATTTATTTATGTTTTCACAAAACAAAATTATCATTACATTCTTATTATGTGTGTATATTTGTTTTGTTTTATATGTGTATATGTATGAACAATATTTTATTTTTTAGTCACTGCACTTGCTGTATCCAAAACCGGTTTTGGCACATATGTGTGTTCTTTGTTGTTTTTTTTTTTTTTTTTTTTTTTTCTTTTTGTTTGTCACATATTATTTATTACCTCTTCGGTTTTTATAGCTGCACTTTCACACACATTAAGATTTTTGTAACTTTTGCTTTTTACGAGTCTTCAATCAGAAAGGGAGCCACATGCTTTCTTATGGTCACGGACCAATACACATTTAGAACTCACACTGTTTTGGTAATGCACATTCAATGTTTGCTTAATTTGTCGTTGCTCGTTAGGTAAGTCGATTCATGTGATGAATTGTCAAAGCATTATAGCATCTTATCTCATTTACACAATGTCATGAAAGTTTCATGATTGTTCAATATAAAATGAAAACTTTAACTTTAAAACAAACACCGGTTATATGTAAAAATGTTGCTTGGAATCTTATCCGAAAGGTTTGCGCGAGTTTAGTTTCTCTATTCCTTTGTTTAGACTAATGTTCCTTTGTAATGTGCCTGTTTGCTTAAGTGTCCTCTTCGCTCCGTTTACTCATTTTTGTTGGTAATATAAAAAGAATGTAAGCGTATGTCGCTCTCATTAGTCATTAAATGTTTTTAATCATTTTCCAATGAAAATAATACTATTATGCTTTAAATTACAAAACGTTTCATCAAATGGCTTTAATTTCACAAATTTATTTAATTTTCATTGTTTAACATTTTTTATAAGTGGTCTTAACGATGCAACAAATCCCTCCGTTTACTTATTTTTTTGGTAATATTTAAAGTTAGAGCGTCGCTCTTCAATTTAAATGTTTTTAATCATTCAATGTAATATTTATAGTTTATTACGTTAAGCTAATTTTTATTTAATTTTCCGTAAAGGTTAACTTCTCTTTATAATGTTACGTGCAAAAATTAAGTTTACTTATTATTATTTTTTTCTTGCAATCTGTTTTAATTGCACCTACTCTCCTAAACTGAATCAACTCATTTAAGTTTTCGTAAGCAATTTTGTATAACTTTGGAGGTTAAATTCCTATCCCTGATGTCACAAGAACATTAAATTACGATGTAACCATTCTTATTATGTCGGTTATATTCCTGTTTTGTTTTGATACTTCGTGTATCATGTATGAACAATACTTTTACTCAAGTCACTGCACTTTGTATCACTATGAAACCTGGTTTTAGGCAGCATAGTGTGTGTTCTGTTGTTGTTTATATCATCCCCTAAACACTGATGTAGTCGGGCACTTATGTTTTATTTCAAATAAATATGTTTGTATGAACATTTATGTATGTATATACATATGTAATATGTATAATGGAAATTCCATCAAGTACATTCATACAAGAAATGTATATATACTATATATGTATGTATGTTTACGCATCATACATTTTTTGCCACACATGATTCAAATCAGTCCAGCAGAAAATTGTTGTTGTTTGCTATACTTATAGATTTACCCAAAGATTTACTCTTAAATTTACTTATAGCAGAAACAATCAAAAACGCTACTCCCTTCCTTCCGTTTCTTTCCTTATCAGCAAAATGTGTGCACAGTTGAGCACGTAGAAATCAGCCATCTTTGCTTTGTTTTCATTTGAACAATGTTGCCATTGCTCAATACGCATACATAGTTTTGTACACATCTATGTTTTCAATTACAATTTTTTATAATATAAAATATCAAAACTGAAAACACGCTATTAAAAATAGTTTATATTTTTATAAATAATAGCATTCGACTCTGATTTTGAGTTATTTTAAGAAAATTTCAAACATATTGAACGGATTGAATTGTAAAAGTTGATAATTACTACAGTATATCGATATTGGCAACCCTGCGTTGTGAGAGAGCTACGTTTTTACGGCAAAAATCCAAATGCCGTGAATTCTCACGGTATCTACGTCAAAGAGAGAAGGGAGTAGCGTTTTTCACTGTCCACTTACATTTCATGAGATAGGTCGTATAAGGAAGGGAGTAGCATTTTTGACTGTTTCTGCTATTATACATAGTTTACCAAAAGCTTCACATCAATTCAAACAAACGTCGCAACGCTTCGAACTGACATGATACGATTGAAACTGAAGCCAGCCATACGTTTACACGATCGTGATTGCCGAAGAACAGATTGTTCGTGTTGCATCAGGTCAGTTGATGCTGACAGATACAAGAATTGATTAACAATGTTGTCTATGCTGAACTGAATTGATTTGATTGTGGTTTTGGCACGACTGTTTGTTCTGAATTTATCACACTCGTTGCAGCTCTCTGGTGTGTACTATCAACGACGATGACAAATGTACCTGTAGACGATGCACTGAACATTGCCAATTTAATTGTTTCAAAATATTGGAACAAATTTATTTACAGAATCTCAATCTTCCTCAATTCAATGACCACCAGAAATTCTGGAGGAAGAATAAACTATGCGTTCGTCTAACAAAACTCCTGATAAAATTTCAGTACGTAGTAGAAACCGAAAGAGACACAATACTTCGAGGCGAAACCGTCCTCGAGCGAAAATACAAAAAGTGCGGGCACCACAGTTAAGTTGGGTTGAAAGCATCGCTGATAAATCAAAACCTTTTTTCCCTGAGCCCAATTACACAGATTGTAGCGGGCTTTTTCCACATCAGCAATTTGAAAAGTTTATTGATGATGAGGCCCTACAGATGTTATGTGATGAATCCAATGCTTAGTCGGTTCAAGTGGAAGGTCAAAATCCCAACATTACCATAAATGAGATGAAAGTGTTTATTGGTATTATGATTGTCACTGGATATACATCTCGACCAAATCAGATATTCTGTGCTCTATGGTTAGCGAAAGCATGCAACGCAATAGGTTCGAAATCAGTTTTCGTATATGCACTTCAAAGATAACAGCTTGGAAGTTCGGGGTGACAAAATTTGGAAAATCCGTCCAATTACTGATGCAGGGAAAAAACAATGCCTCAACAATATTCAACCTGAACAAGATCTAACCTGTAAGCAGTTCATTAGGGGAAACCGTTGCGTTTTGGATACAAGATGTGGTGTCTCAATACGCCCCAAGGATACCTTGTAAATTTTGAGATGTACCAAGGCGTTAATCTACGTATACCAGAAGAATATCCAAAAATGTACGGAAAGAACCCTGCGCCATTGTTTTCCATGCTTGATGATCTAAATGACGAAAACAGGCAATTACCCTATTGCATATATATTTTGATAATTTATTTACTTCAGTTTATGTCTTGCTCGATTTGAAAGAGCAGGGCTACGATGGCACTGGAACAATGCGAGAAATTATGATTCTTAGGTCTTGCCCTTTGCCTGATAAAAAGACTCTAAAAATGAAACAACGTGGACACCTAGGGAGCATAAAACTGGAAGGTGCAGAAATATACATAACCAAATGGACTGACAACTCTGTTTTTACTGTAGCTTCAACGATTTACAGAAAAAATCCTGTGTCCAAGGTCTGTCGATATTCACGAGAACAACGCCGAAAAATCGACGTCCCCCGGCCATAAGAGGTAGCCATGTACAATGCTTCAATGGGAGGTACAGATCGAATGGATCAGAACGTAAATGGTTACAGAATTGCCGCTAGGGGCGAAAAATGGTGGTGGTCTATATTTACGTGGCTGATAGACGTTTCAATTCAAAATGCTTGGATTCTGCATCGGAAAAGCGGTTCAGGCATGACCCAAATTGATTTTCGTCGAACCATTTCCAGACACTATTGTGGTAGTCTTGGCATTAGAAAGCCACCAGGAGGTTTTCGAAGACCGAAAAGTGAAGCTGAATATGCGAACGAAAGCCGACGTTGCCAAGGTCATAATTGCAATACAGTGTGCATGACGATGAGTGGAAAAGGCAATGTGGGCCTGTGTACTAAATGTTTCAAACACTATCATTTTACATATATATGTTAACTAATCTTTTTTTACTCTTCCTTACTTTATCTCGAAATATGAATGTTCCTTTTTTATTTAAGTGAAATGTAAAATACAAAATAAAAAATATGAGGACCAACGTGACGTATACGTCACAGGCTCCTGGCACGCCCCCTGTGAACATTTAGATTTTTTTTTTTTCGGATATTAATTTAGCAGCGCGAAATAAGTATGTCCTATAAATGGTACTAGGGTCAGTATAGTAAAAAAGGTCATAAAAAAAAACTGACACATACGAACACCAAACCCTTTGAGGGTTTAACTATACTGACCTAGTACCATCACCCTGACTTGGAATTTCTCACCCCCCTGATTAGCTGTTGTACTGTGTATTTTACGTAAATTTTAAGCGTTCTGTCCTTAACGGGTTAAGTCCCCACTGCGATTTTGAAGCCTGTAACTGCGCTGTAGCATGAGATTCAAATGCGTCGTGATTTAATCGTTTTCTAACCAACACTGCTTTTCTACCATGTGTCTTTCCTTCTGGGTAGTTTGTAACATAGAGTATAAATCCCAGTATAAAGAAATTGTTTTTATTCGTAAGATGAGTTTCTGAAAATAGCATTACATCCATATTATTTTCATCCAGAAATCTAATAAGTTCCAGGTTATGTGTTAACACCTTAGCCTTCCATATGCAAATGTTCAATACGTTATTATCTACTTAAAAAGGTTTGCAACATTTGGTTTTGTGCTTTGATTATCTCTTGAATCATATTTTGCATTAAAGACATAAATTGAAAACATAGTTTCAGCGCTTCCTTTCGTTGGTTTTTGGGGCAATTGCATTTGTGAAGTGTTACCTTTCACTACGTTTGCATAGTGTAGCAATCTCTTTAATATTTAACATTTATTTGCCAACCGATTGAATTCCGACAGACAATTTCGTTGTTAAATCTTTATTTATAAGGCAACGCCTATAGTTTGCAGTGTGATTTCCCCCACAATTGCTACATTTTTTTTTTTAATGCTCTTTTTTAAAAGTGCAGATCACTAAGCAACCAATCGTCCATACAATTTATCTTATGTGATTCCTCTACGGTGATTCTGCAATGAAGCAGTTATTGTAAACTGTAAATCGAGTATGTTTCAGTTTTCATTAGTCGGTTAAAATTGTGCATCAATTCTATTTTGAACATTGGTGACTTTGTTTTTGTTAAAAATATTTACAACTAATTTAGTGCTAAAACCACCTTTTTCAATACTTCTTTAACATCGTTAGAGTCTTCCGAAGACTCTACGAGTATATCTTTTAGAACATTTACTACGCCATTCACGACTATGGTACCCTTTGCATCATCGTTAGATTTTTTGCTCAGTAAGTCAAATCTGTTGCCATTAGGAAGTTCTGGTTGTTTACCATTTGGTGGGCCTGGTTGAAAGTTTTTGGTATTGACCGCTGATTTGATTAGAGCTTTTTACATTTATAAAGCGATCCCCTTTTTTTTGGTACATTCTCATCTTGCATTTTGTTTTCCTTCACTGTCCTAGGTGTACGCATATGTATGTTTGTATGCTTGTGCAGGTCAATGCGCGCACATGTAATAAGTATATTGATAAGTAATGAAAATATGATTTCAATTTCTGAACGCGCACATGCGTATACATATATTTATATGAGCATCGTATATCGTATACTATACTAATAAATATTTTTCTTACTAATAGAAATTAAATTTATCACAGCAATATACATAATATATATATATACATAATATTGCTGTGATAAATTTTATTTCTATTAGTAAGAAAAATATTTATTAGTATAGTATACGATGTTAAAAAGCAAAAAAATTAAAAATAAGTTCACATCTTGACTTTCCAAGCGCTTACCGCCAACACCACCATTGACACTTAGGTTGCTTTGTCTTAAGTATGGTTTGGTTATGCATGTAAGAAACATCCGATGGTTCAAATAATTTTGTTTAAGTATAGAAATATGCTTTTGTACCCAGAAAAACTTGCGTGACCGAAACTCCAATACATTTACACAATTTTTACTTGTCACTAACACTCCCTCACAAATCTTTGAAGTGATGAGTAAGAAGTCAATCTATTGTGTCATTTGTTTGTTTTATATTATAAGCTCTTCACTCAACAGATGTTAAGCAAAAATAAAACAAAAAACGACAAACAAATTTTTTAGCTGTCACTGCTTATTGAAAACGATGGATGTGAAAGCGTACAGCATGATACCGTGAATTTGACGTTTGCTTGTTCGTTGTGACAAATTGAATTCGAAGAAAAAAAAAATTGGGTTACAAACGTGTCAATAATTGAGAATTGTGCCGATTTGTGCTTGTGCATATTTATGCAAAATTGTTTAAAGTAACTATTTAAATATTCTATTTGTGTTTGTTAAATTTGTGAACATTTGGAGTCTACAATATTTGGAAAAAGGGTGAGTAGAGAAAATAATAATTCAATATGAACAAAAAAACAGTTAGTGCATATATGAGCCGATTAGTAATGTATACAATTTCTTCAATAAACAATATTTATTTTGCATAATATTTTCAAATTACAGAAACAGTTTGTTTTAAGGATGAAAGGCAGTTCCGACAATGTATGTGATGTGTTGCGGCATCTGTACACTGACGAATTCCTGACATTGTGTAACTGGGACGGTAGGGTTGCCACCCCTATCCGCTATCTTAATTTCTGTTGTCCAACATATTATATGGTAAATTTTATGCATACATATTTACCTAAAAAGGTGTATTTTAAATTGATTTTTAATTACACCATAGATTTAAGCAAAAGAAATATAGAAAGCGAAAAGCTGAAGAATAATAACATTGTCATAATTTTTTAAATACGAGTATACATATGTACATATACATTTTTGTATCTAAGTTATCACGCGACACAAGAATGTAATTGAAGGAGCCCCAAATTATTGCGCGTAGCCTGAGTCAGCAACAAGTAGCGCACACAGAATCATGAACGGAAATAACAAGTTTTAAGTTGCATCCAAAAGTTGCGCGTAGATTTTTTTTTTTTTTTTTTGTTTTTGGTTTCGGAGGGGGAATCTTTCATAGATACTGATACTTAGTTGTATGCAGTATGCACGATTCGTACTGCTCGCTAAAGGTGCACCTCATTCGGGACCACGCCTAATAAGTAATATCTTACTATATTGGACTTGCGGAACAGTACGCCTACGTACTAAACCTTTAACTCCGTCATCTGTAGCTTTATGGAAAGGTCCTGCGGGACCGCCGCTAGTCATTACATCGCAGGACCAGCTTAGCCTATTGGCTCACGTCATTAGCTCGCTGTTTGCGGCTCTAGCTTCACTGCTTCTTTGGTGTTCGGCTATTCTCAGCTCTTGCAGTATCAGAGCTGCCGTCCTCTCCATGGCATACCATACTCGTCTTTTTTGCAGCATATGTTTCACTATGTTATCAGATGTTACTCGGCCTGCCACTTCTATCTCCAGGGCCTGGCGCTCTGACGTAAATCTCGGACAGTAGAAAAATATGTGCTCCGCATTTTCACTACAGTTACCACAGAAAGAGCAAGTAACGCCATTGTCATGACTATACCTATGCAGGTACTCTCTGAAACATCCGTGTCCTGTCAGAAACTGCGTCATGTAAAAGTCTGTCTCGCCATGCTTTCGTTCCCCCATTCTTGTACTTTCCCGATTAAGCGGTGCGTCCATCTTCCCTTTGTTGCTGTGTCCCAGCGATTTTGCCATTCCTCCATGCTTTCTTGTCTTTCCACTTTTCGCTCTGCCGTTGTCAGCTTTCTGCCTATACTTTTGCTTTTATCATAGATCCGCTTCAGTTCTCGAGCCATTATATGTGGCGGCATTATCCCAGATATAATACTGGCGGCTTCATGAGATACCGTGCGGAATGCGCTAATAGTTCTAATTGCGCCTAGCCGAAACACTGATTGTGCCATTCTTGCATAGGTTTTTTGCAAAAGCGCTGGTCCCCTTGGCCAAAAGTGCTCTGCTACTTTGTTTTGGACCTCCTATGTTGGCCATAATTCTGGTTAGGGCCGCATTTACCCGGGCAGCTTTTTCGCAGGCTTTCTCAATGTGAGTTTTGTAGCTCAGTCTCGCGTCTATCATTACACCAAGGTACTTTAGTGCCGAATGTGTTGTAATGCTGTGTCCGTCAATGTTAAGGATGGTATTCTCTAGTTTTTTCTGCTCGTAATGAGCACTGCTTCCGTTTTTTGATCCGCGAGTTGGAGTTTTGAACTGTTTAGCCAGAGTTTTATTTTTGGTTGTAGTGAACATATCCTCTGAATTTGGTGGAGTTCTTTGGCCACTATGGTTACCGCTATATCATCGGCGTATCCGATAATATGTACTTCCTTAGGCAGCGGGAGGCGTAGTATTCAATCATACAGGACATTCCATAAGAGTGGACCCAGTACGGAGCCTTGTGGCACACCACCAGTTACCGTATACTCTTTTGGACCTTCGTCTGTGTCGTAGAGCAGTAGCCTATCGGACAGATAGCTCTGTATGATCCTCAACAAGTAAATACGCCGAATTAAATGCGTTTTTCACATCGAGCGTTACGACCGCGCAGTATTGTTTATTGCCGTACATCCATCTTTCTCCTTCTATGGCCTTTTCCGCAATACCTGTTAGCTTCTTAATTGCGTCAACAGTTGAGAGTTTTTTCCGAAAGCCGTATTGGTTATCTGATAGGCTGCAGGCCTCCCCTTCCAGGTAACTTTCTAGTCGGACACAAATAATCCACTCCAGCATTTGTCCCATTGTGTCGATCATGCATAGTGGGCGGTAAGAGCTCGGTTCCCTTGCTGGTTTATTTGCTTTCTGCAATAGCACTAGACGTTGCCTTTTCCATATCTTGGGGAATATTCCGTCACGTAGGCATCGTGTAAATAGCTCCACAAATGGTTTGGATTTATGTTTCACTGCGAGTTTTAGGACCTTGTTCGGGATTCCATCCAGGCCTGGTGCTTTGGAGTTGCCGAACCGTTCAGCTGCTTGTAGCACTTCGAGCACATTTACTGGTGCTGCATCTGTGGGCTCTGCTTTTTCGAAAGATAAACTTCCACCTTCTTGGCTTTGCTTAGGAAATAGCGTCTCTACCACATTTCTTAGCAAAGAAGGACAGGTCGGTGCTTGCCCCTTGCCTCCTCCTATCCTTCCAATCACTATCTTGTACGCCTCTCCCCATGGATTTTCGTCTACTTTTTCGCATAACATCTTGAAGCAATAAGTTTTGCTTGCCTTTATGCCTTTCTTGAGGGCCCCGCGCTTTCCTTTGAAAATATCTCTCATCCTCGTACCATTGTCGCTGCCTATGCAATGTTGAAATAGGCGCCTCGTTTTGTAGCACTCGCTTCTCAATAAAATAATTTCACTGTTCCACCAGTATACCGGCTTTCTATGGGCTGTTTGCTGCTTTCTGGACATAGCCACATCACAGGCTTTGGATATGTGTTCTACCAGCAGTTTGGCTTGGAATTCTACGTCAGTATCTTCTTTCAGGGTATCGTCCAGCATAAATTGGAAAAGTTCCTCGTCAAGTGTTTCGATCCTCCATCCTTTGGACTGCACTCTTTAGCGACAAGTGGTACTGCGTAGCCCTTGTGTGGGCTTACTAATATCTATTAATATAGCCTGATGATCACTCTGGGTATATATGTCGCTTACCCGCCAGTCAGTTGATCGGATTAATCCTCTGCTAGCAAAAGATACGTCAATAATGGAGCCACGTCCATTCTTTTCGAAGGTGTTCTCTGTTCCTGTATTCAGCAGGACAGCGTCTAGCACCGCGAAGGCTTTAAGCAGTGCCCTTCCTCTCGGGTTAGTAGCTTTGCTTCCCCATTCTATCGCCCATGCATTGAAGTCCCCCGCAATTATGTTTTGGGTAGTTGTCATTGCATCCTTCACAAGTTCGTCAAGTATTTTTTCATATCTGTCAAGTGAGATACTTAGCGGTATATAGCAGCTGTAGAAGTTGATCCCATATATTTTCGGTCTGGCGTAGTAAGCCCTTTCAGTTAATGGTTTGTGCTGGAACGTTTTGTCTCCACATGCCCATATTGCTACCTTTTTTGTGGTATCTGGGATCCACTTGTCAGTCGTTTTGTTTTTGTATTGTTTACAAATAATTGCTACGTCAATACTGTATTCGTGAACCGTTTGCGTTAATAGCTCCTGAGCCGCCTCACAGTGGTTTAGGTTTATTTGCAGGATCTTCACCTGTTTTTTTTTACTGCACGCTGCTATGTAAATGGGACAGTGACCCTCTTCTCCGCACTTAATACAGCACTTTCTCTTGTCTTCCAAGTTGCTGCACGCCTTCGCCACATGTCCATATTCGAGACACCTAAAGCACTTCTTCAGTTGAGCTTTCTCTCGTATCCTACAGACTGTCCAGCCGATCTTAATCTTCTGGGCTTGTACCAAATATTTTGCTTCTTGCGCAGGAAGACTTTTCACTGCTATCTGGGTGCCCGCGTAGGCCGCTCTGATGGTTTTAATTGCTGATACATTGAAGAGGCCAAGTTCTTTAATTTCGGATCGTATTGCTTCCGCTATGTCATATTTTGTGATAATATCGTCCAGGTCCCGCAACTCCACTGTGGTTTCTTGCTTCAATGTTTTGATTTGTGCCTGGTCGCCCAATATTCTGCTTATCTCTTCTTTGTATCCTTCAGTGCTTCCTGTTTGCTCATTCTTTAGTTCAAGTAAAATCTCTCCCTTGGCTGTCTTTTTTACTCTCGTCACATTTTTACCAAGTTCTTCCAGTGTTCCATTTGTTTTGACTGTTCGAAATATGTCTGCCTATGTCATTTCATCAACTTTTGCAATCACGATAGCATCAGGTCGGAGACGTTGAGTCGTGTTTGCATTCTTCTTAACCTTTTTTTTCTGTGTCCTACTCTTAACCGTGACCCCTTCTTCGTCTGTAGCTGGTTTCGCTATAGCATCTTTAAGATAGCTACCTTTGTCCTCACTTGTCAGATCGACTACCGTTCTCATCGATAGCACTTCATGGGCTGTTTTGGTTTTTTTTGGGGGCGTTCTTCTCCCCATTTGCTTGCCGCCACGTGACCTTTTAGGTGTTATTTCAACGACCTTTGTATGCTTGGCACATTGCACTTTAATTCACCCAGTCGGGCGTGCTCCTCCTTGGCACATGCGTGGAGCTTCGCGATAGAACTAAGTAGCTCCCGCATGGGGTTGTTGATGGAGCGCTATGGTGGGTGCATCATAACAGCTAACTTCTGTATCATTTCTCCTAACTCCGTCATGTGATCTCGTTTTCCTAGTCTTCCCATTAATGACGGCGTATTTTCTTGCAGCGCCGGTGGTGAAGATTTGGCTCGCGCAGGTCTATCCACCGATAGCACTTTTACAGGATATCTGGCCAATCGCGAAACCTTCTTAAAGGGATCCATCTGTGGGTACTCCACATTTTTGTTACTGCTATTGTTGTTGTCGTTGCTAATTTTTTTTCCATTATTTTCTCCATAAATCAGTTTTACCAGCGCATCGTGTGCAGGGGGGCGGGCCGAAATAGACAGGAACGGGTGTATCCTCGGGGACGATGCCCCTACCCCAGTTCCCTGAGGCCTGTCCTTCTCTTTCATTCGTTAGTTGACTCTCGACGCGGATAGACGTGCGTGCGCATCGTTGCGATTTATTCAAAGTGTTTTTTCTCGGTGACTTTTGCGATTTTGGCGATTCTCTTTTGTGCGGTTATTTGTTTACGCGATTGGCTGGCACCGTTATTGCCTGGCGCGCGTGTGTAGCGGTACGGTGGAATTGTTTGTGCGATCGTGGTAGCGTGGGTTAGTGACCGCGAGTGGTTTTGTGCGGGTACACATTTTTTGTACAATTTGTGCATTTTTTGTGTACTAACTCGATTGATATAGCGGTAAGTAATTTTATTTACAATTACTTTATATACGGACAACGTGGTCATCCACGTTGTTGTTATTGGCGGAAGTTTCGCACGGTTCCAGTCTAGCTCCGTGCTGTTGGCATTCTTGCTGACTAGACTGCCTGTCAGTGGTTCTGTGCTGAGCATCTGGCGTTTAGTCGGCTCAGTGGCAGGAGAGTCTGGACAGGATTGCCCAAAGGGTGCAAGCGTCTGTCCAGTGTTGGAGAGTGCGACTCTCGTGAGGACCAACGGTCATATCAGCGAACCGTTTAGCCCACGGTGCGATTCGACTCAGCGCCACATCGGTCGACTCCGGACCGTTTCGGGGACTTTGTCCGGCCGGCGGCCAATTGAGTGGCCTTAATCCGACCAAGCGTCGGGGTTGTGGGCTGTGTCACTGCGGGCGCGCTATAATCGACCGCTTGGGTGGTCGCTGCTATTGAGCGGGCCTTTGCGTGGGTCGCACTTTTCAGCGCGTTCAGACGCAGACACCTGGAGAGCAGCTGCTCCAGTATCTTTCTGTCCGTGAGCCTTCTGCGCTAGTGGTACGCCAGCGGATCAGTTCGACTGGGGGTTAGTTGGGCAGCGGGATGCCTCGTGTACGCATTAAGAGGACGAAGGCCCTCGCTGGAAGCGGAGAATCTGCCGTTTCAACAGTCGTGGATGATTCCACGTCGGGAGGCGAGGGTGAAACGACGGGAGCGGTGAGGTCTCCACCGCGGAGCAAGGCGCGTTTGGGGTCGCCGCGTAAGGAGATGGAAAGCGAGGGAGGGAGCGGGAGTTGTGGCGGGAGTGCCAACGTGGCCTCCGCTGAGAAGGCGGTTACGCGTGCGGGGTCGCCGCGTAACGTTGGGGAAAATGCGGGAGGGAGTGGGAGTGCCATCGTGGCCTCCACCGAGAAGGCGGTAGCGCGTGAGGGGGAAGGCGAGGGAAGTCGTGGTGGAAAGGCCAGCGTGGCCACCACTGCGAAAACGGTTGCCCAACCGTCAATGACGATTGGCAAAGAATCGGGTTCCGGGCGTGCCAAAGAGGCCGCAAAAAAGCGGGAGTGCTCGCGGGGGGCAGTTGTTGTTGGGGGTGGGGCAGTCAGCCATGTTGCTGCTGCCAAGCGTATTACGGGGGAGCTCAACGAGCTGGTCTTTGAGGCCAAGAGTTTCGAGGTAGGGACTGCGAAGGGGCTGTTGGAGCTTGCCTCAAGGTATGAGGCGCTCCTAATGACGGTGATAACCGAGAATGCCCATCTTCGCGGTCAAGTCGATGCCCTTAGGGGGAGTTGTGGGGGTCACTCCTCGGCGCCGAGCAGGTCAATGCCGGCTCCGTCGGCACCGATGCCTGCACCTCCAGCACCTGTGCTTGAGGCAATCGCACCGGTGACGCCGAAGCCTGTAGAGACCTGGTCGGTCGTGGTCAGGAGTAAGGGGCCTGCAACTTCCTCTAAGGAAGTTATTAAAAAAGTGGTCAAGGAGGTGGGTCCCTCACTTGGAGTGAGGGTCCACGAAGTGCGACCAATTAAGGGTGGTGGGGCCGTCATTCGCACTCCCTCTGTTTTGGAGAGAGAACGAATGGCGAGTAATAAGAAGTTTGAGGAGGTGGGGTTGGACGTCTCTGTCAACCGGAAGTTGGGACGTCGGGTGGTAGTCCAAGGGGTCCATACGGAGATCCCCCATGAATAATTCATGGAGGAACTACTCCGGCTGAACCTCCAGGACTTCAGCCCGGCATCCCAGAAGACTGACGTAAGGATGGTCAGTCGTCCCTGGAAGGTGGCTGCTGACGGTAGCACCAATGTCGTCCTTGAGGGTACGGACAAATTGATGTCCGCCCTCTTGGAGGCAGGTCGGTGCTACATAAAGTGGTTCTCCTTCAGGGTGCGACCGGACAGCCCCGTCGCTGGATGCTTCCGTTGTATGGGATTTGACCATAGGGTGGCTGAATGTAGGGCTAGATCGGATGTCTGTCGGAGGTGCGGTCAAGAAGGCCACAAAGCTGCCAGTTGCGTCAATGCACCGCATTGTCGCAACTGGGTTTTGGGGGCCAGCTGGGCATCTGATGATGTCAGCTGTCTGCCCTATCTATTGTGGCATCGTTGAGCGCGCCCTTGCCAGACACTGATGGGGGGGATTATCCAGCTCAACTGTCAGGGCTCTTATGCCGTAATGTGCGAGTTGGGGGGTTGTATGGTAGAGGGTGGGTGCGGTATTGCTCTACTCCAGGAGCCCTACGCCACCAATGGTGTGGTTCGGGGTCTTCCTGGAGGTTTTAGGGTCTTCACTGACCTTAGAGCTAACGCCGCAATAGTTGTGAATAATCCACGCTACGATTGCGTAGTGGTGGACTCTTCACAACTGGGTATATGTGTAGCCGTAGAAGGGGAGTTCGGTAGGATGATTGTCGCTAGTTTGTATTGCAAATATAGCGAGCCCCTAGAGCCCTACCTGGGCTACATGGATAAGCTACTACTACTTGCGAGTAGTAGCCCATTTATCCTAGGGTTGGATGCGAATGCCTCGTCCTCGATGTGGTTTAGTAAGGTATCCCGGCATTCGTCTGGATACCAAAGCCACAGTCGAGGCGAGGCATTAAGCGAATGGGTGGTGGCTAATAGCCTCCACGTTCTGAATGAGCCGAGCGAATGGTATACGTTCGATGGGCCTGGGGGCGTGAGCGACATTGACGTGACGCTTATGAACGAGGCAGCAAGTAGGGCTTTCAGTGTTAGTTGGGAGATTAGGGGAGGGTGGGGATTGAGTGACCATAATTTGCTTCAAATTGTGGTTACTCCTCGATCCCCTCCCTCACCTTATGAGAGTCCATTGCGGCGATGGCGGACCTCTGGTACTGACTGGAACCAATATGGACTCTTGGTTAGGGAAGCGGTATCCGATATACCGCTTAGTGAGTTTGAAGAGTTGGGGGTTGACGAGCAAATTGCTCGTCTATACGGGGTAGTTTGGGGGTTAAATGATAGGGTATTTAGGAGGTGTGAAAGTCGTAAGATTAGCAAAATTAAATGGTGGACGCGTGAGTTAACCTTGAAGAGGAGGACTGTCAGGCGTTTGAGGCGAAAGTTTCAACGTGCTCGTCGGTCCAATTCTGATAGGCTGTCCCAGCTTAGGCGGGAATTTAGTTGTGCGGATAGGGAGTATAAAGAGATGTTAGTTAAAATTAAAGAAGAAGAGTGGAGGAGTTTTGTTAGAGAGGATAGGAACGACCCCTGGGGTCAGGTCTATAGGATCTGCAGGGGTCGTAGGAGGGAGGATATCACCTCTCTTCGCGTCGGTGACACTCTGTTATCGTCGTGGAGAGAGTGTGCGGGGGTTTTGTTAGGTGCGTTCTTTCCTAGGTCGGAGGTGCAGGTTCCTCACGCACAAGAGGTGCCTGTCCCTCCATTAGATGATGGGGAGTTGGGGTACGCCTTTGGCCTGGTTAGGTCTAAACGGTCCCCAGGTTTTGATGGTTTGAACGGAGAGATGTGTAAAAGCTTATGGAAGTTCATTCCGGAATACCTGGAGGCCATTTATAATAAGTGCGTCTGGGAGGGATACTTTCCACGCGAGTGGAAAAGTGCTAGGGTTGTTCCTCTCCTGAAGTCCCCTGATAAGGTCAGGAGCGATCCTCGACCTTATCGGGGCATCAGTCTCCTTCCAGTACTTGGAAAAGTGCTGGAAAGGGTCATGGTGGAACGGCTTCAGGAGCTAACGCGGGGTATGTGGTCGGATAGGCAGTTTGGGTTCAGGAAAGGACGCAGTATAGAGGATGCGTGGTTTTTTGTTCAGAATGTCGTTAGGGAGAATGTCAACAAGTATGTCCTTGGCATATTTGTTGACTTCAAGGGGGCTTTTGACTACCTAAGCTGGGATCGAGTGTTGCAACGGCTGGAGGAGCTTGGCTGTCCGGAAATTACTCTTTGGCGGAGTTATTTTTCGGACAGAAAGGCCTCTCTGGTCGGCATGAATGGGAGTGTGGAGATTGGAGTTGTTCGAGGCTGCCCGCAGGGTTCCATCTGTGGTCCATATATTTGGAACCTTATGATGGACACTCTGCTTGGGCAGCTCGAGCCACTCTGTAAATGTTGCGCGTATGCGGACGACCTTCTTCTTATGGTTGAAGGTCGCTCGAGGTTGGATTTAGAACGGGCGGGAGGAGATCTCTTAGAGATCGTTAATTCTTGGGGTTTAGGTGTGGGGGTTGACATATCGATGGACAAAACGGTGGCAATGCTGCTGAAAGGTAGATTGTCGCCGTCTCGTCCACCGATTGTCCGTGTGAACGGGGTCAGCATCAGATATGTGACGGAAGTCAAGTATCTGGGGTTGACCATAAGTGAAAGGTTGTGTTTTACTCCACACTTTGCGAATGTGAAGGAGCGACTGCAGGCAACTGTAGGCAAAATACGACGTATTTTGAGGAGCGATTGGGGTCTCGGACGTCGTGCTGTCCGCACTATATATCGTGGCTTGTTTGTGGCCTGTGCCACATATGGAGCCCCTGTATGGTGGGAGGCAGCCACGACTGTCTTGGGGTCTCAAAAACTCCTCTCAATACAGCGTTGTGTGATGCTTGCTTGCTTGCCTGTATGTCGCACCGTCTCAACGGAAGCGATGCAGGTGTTATTAGGTGCACCCCCTCTTGACCTGATTGTCATACAGCGAGCTGTTGCATTCAGGTTAAGAAGGGGTTTGAGTGTGTCATTGCTGCGGAACGATTGGATTTCCGACGATGATGTGGAGAAGGAGGGATATCTAGGGAGCAAGAGGCTTCTAGATGATAGGGTTAGATGTAGGTGGCAACAACGTTGGGACAATAGTCCTAACGGCCGAGTGACGTACGAGTACATTCGGGACGTTGGATTCGTTGAGGATAACCCAGACTTCAGATTCTGTCTGAGTCTGGGTTTTCTGCTTACGGGGCATGGGCCTCTGAATGCATTTTTGCATCAGAGGCACCTATCAGATACGTCAGGGTGTTTTTGTGGGGCGGGGTTAGAAAATTGGTCGCATTTAATTGCGGAGTGCCCGATGTACTCCGACATTAGGGATCTGGGTGGTATGGGGATTAGCTGGACTGATGGACGACTAGATGTTAGTGGTGTGATCTCCACTAGTCGGAATACCGAACAGTTAGGGTTGTTTGCGCGTGAGTTATTTAAGCGGCGAAGGCGGTTAGCTGGAAGTTAGGGTTTTTTAGTTTTTTGTATGATTGGTGTGTGTAAGTGATGTGTGTATGGGGTCCAACCCCTGGCCACCAGTCCAGAGCAGTATGGAAGCTCAACTGGTAGTAGTTTCGGCTACGAGGTCTGACCGGAGACTTAATTCTGGTACCACGGGGAGCAGGAGCCCTTGGAGGTAACTCCAACCTGCTCATGCGGACTGGCCCCTCGGGGAGTATCGTGGTGGTTGTGGTTGAAACCCAAATCGCGGGAAGAACTGACCCTGTCAGTTGAATGTGGAGTTGCATTGCAACCGGGTGCCGGACCCAAAGCACGGCAGAGGTTTTAGATGGGCCTCGAACAGACGCTAACCAGGAAGCCGCTTATTGTGAGTCCGTCGCGCCTGGGTTTCGAGTGGTCGCATATATTAGAGAGGCGGTAGCTATTCGCCTCTGTCACAGGAGCTCATCGTCGGGGATTGCTTATTCGTTGTAACTTATTTCGCAACTAACCTGCTGCTACAGGCCGTCCGGCTATCCGCGACCTGCCGACCCCCCCGGTAGCTTAGAGCTCAGCTGGGATGCCTGATCCCGCAGGATCCAAGACCTACCAACGGGAGACCTACCAAAGGGAGCGGTCAGCAATTATACGTTCTCACGTCTGCCAATACCATCAGCACCTATTCGTTCTCACGCCTGCAAATACCAGCTCGCAACACCACAACTGCTACGCAGCAGCGGCCGCAGCAACAGCAACAGGTAGCTTGAGGGAAGTTTATAATTAGAATAATTTTCAGTATATTGTTTGGTGCTCGTCGAGCTGGACGCGCTCCACTCGAATGCTCGTAATAAAGTCAATAAAAACGCCCAACGTGGGGCTGTGTTTAAGCAAAGTAGTTTGTCGGTGTCGGTTAAAAACGAGCAACTACAATCTACCATCTGCCACAAACAATCAGGATTATGGCGCTGAAAGTCGATCGAATCAAGGAGCAGCCAGCAACTGCAATCAACCAGCTATCGTAAACGAGCAGCAGCTATTCCATTGGCGGATCAGGACAGGAGGAAGATCGAAGCAGCCGGCAATCATGAATTTAATGTAAGTTGAGAAACTCGAATTTCAATTTTAGAATCAAAGATCTAAACATTAAAGGAACGTCTTGCTAAAAAATAAAATATATTAAAAAAGTGAAATTTAACGTTCATGATTCGGTGCACCCGGTATTATTTCGTGGAAATAGTAAGAACTTTTTCAATGATTAATTGAGGAATAGTGAGGAGTATTAATTACCCGGTATATGAATAGGCCAACCGTCAACTTAATTGACTTAGTCTCTAGCTTTGAAAATAATAAATTATCAGAAGAAGAAGAAGTCAAAATGAACGAAACCCACCCTACAGTGAACGCGGCGGTCACTGCTGCTTTAGGGGTGCAGAGGCGGGAGTTTGAGAATAGGCTTAAGGTCATGCAGGACCAAATTGATAACTTATCCCAAAAACCCACTATAACGACTTACGAAAAAATTAAGATAGTAGCGGGTAGAACCTGCGAAGAATCGCTGGGCGTTGTAAAGTCTCTACCCGAATTTTCCGGTCAAACCGAAGGTTATGTGTCCTGGCGTGAGGCGGTACATAACGCATATGAGATTTTTAAGGACTACGATGGTAGCTCACGGCACTACCAAGCCGTTACCATTATAAGAAATAAAATTCGAGGCGCTGCCGAAGCGCTTTTATAGCTATTATAGCCCGCTTAGATTTCAGTTACTCCGATAAGCGGCCGATCTACTTAGTCGAGCAGGAATTGTCGACGTTGAGGCAGGGCTCTTCCACTGTGCTCGAATTTTATGATGAGGTTGAGAAAAAACTTTACTAATAAAACCAAAATGTCTCATGAAGAAAGTATTGCAGGCGCAATTAACGAGAAATATAGGGCCAACGCTCTTAGAATGTTCATTTCTGGGTTAAGGAAGCCCCTTTGCGATATTCTCTTCGCATCGCAACCTAGTGACTTGCCATCCGCCCTGGCACTCGCTCAGGAAGTCGATGCGAATCATGAACGTTACACTTTCGCAGCAAGCTTTGCAAACAGAGCATCTGATGTGACCAAAAAAGCAGAGAGCAGCCAAAGGGGAAAAAATAACAATAATCAAAACATGCTTAATAGAACAAATTCGGACAATCAGCAATATCCTCATTTCGTAAGACAGCACCGGGGTGATAACCAAAATAATGGCTAATACCGCCAACAAAATTTTCAGCAGAACCGTCAAACAGGATATCGGAACTCTCAGCCGCGACAGGAACCAATGGATGTGGATCCATCATATTCTCACCTACGGCAATTTAAAAGTAACGTAAGAGACGACGGTAGTCAAAAGCGTCAGGCAGCGTCGGACCGTCGAACAGGACCAAAACTGCAAAGGGTAAACAATTTGAAGGAAGATCGGAATACCGAGTTAAGCTCAGACTCTTACGAGGAGTTATCTGAGCCAGTTGTTGAGAACCTAGAGGCAGAAGAAGTGAATTTTTTAGGGGTGAGTTCCTCCTGCCCTGGATTTCTAAGTCACTAGGTGGGCGGGAGGTAAAGTTTCTTGTCGATACGGGTGCCTCCAAAATCTACATCAGGCCTCTAGAGGGTCTAAAAGGAGTGAAGCCTGTTGATAAGGAATTCATGGTGAAATACATTCATGAATGGATTTCACCAATATTGGGAAAAAATGCAAGGTACACTTGTTTGGAGTGAATGAATTTTTCGTCTTGCCAAATCTAACTCTCTTTGATGGAATAGTAGGTTTGGATTTGCTGAACAAGGTTCAAGCAAATATTAATTTGAAAAACAAAATTATCGAATACAACTCCGGTAAGGAAATTATTCATTTTCTCCAGGGTCAAGTTGTTAGTCATCTCCAGCTCCATACCGAGTCAGTCCTGGTGAGCATAAAAGGGGAATTTAATGGTATGTTAGAGCGCGTTTCAGGAGTTTTTGCTGACCCAAACCAGAAACTACCATACAACTCAAATATTGCGGCCACAATCCGTACTAGGGATAATGAGCCGACTTATGCAAAGTTCTACCCATACCCAATTGGAGTCGCTGATTTTGTAAAAACAGAAATAGAGGATCTCCTTCAAAATGATATTATCCGACGTTCGCGGTCGCCATACAACAATCCCATTTGGGTGGTAGACGAAAAGGGTTTCGATGAGAACCCATACCAAACGAAAGGGGTAGTATTATCGAACTTGGGGAAAGCCTAGCTCTTCACAACCTTGGACCTTAAGTCGGGGTTTCATCAAATTGAGCTCGCCGAACGTGATCCTGAAAAAACCGCTTTCTCTGTGTGTAATGGGAAGTACGAATTCTGCCGTCTTCTCTTTGGCCTTAAGAATGCCCCTGGCATTTTTCAGAGGGCAATAGACGACGTTCTTAGGGAACACATTGGCAAGTACTGCTTTGTTTATATTGATGATGTGATCATTTTTTCACAAAATAAGGAAGACCACTTGAAACACGTAGAGGCTATTTTAGTGAGTTTATTTTAAGCAAATATGAGGGTTTCTGTTGAGAAATCAAAATTTTTTAAGACAGAACTTGAATACCTCGGATTTCTAATATCAAAAGGAGGAGTAAAAACATGTCCGCAGAAAATTGAAGCAATCCAAAACTTCCCACAGCCAACAACATTGAGAGGTGTTAGGTCCTTTTTAGGAATGGCTGGGTTTAAATTTTTTTTGCAAAAATGTCGGCCTCTCAATCAAAAAAAATTGAAATATCATTAGACCAGGAACAAGTGAATGCATTTAATAAATTGAAGAGTATACTAACATCAGAAGGTGTTATGTTAGCCTATCCTGACTTTAGAAAGGCTTTCGATCTAACCACTGATGCTTCTTCACACGCCCTAGGTGCGGTCCTTTCTCAAGGGGGGGAGACCGATTACAATGATTTCCAGAACCCTTGACAAAAAGGAAGAACACTTTGCAACAAACGAGTGAGAGCTTCTGCACAACTGCACTATAAATCAAGAAAAGATAATTTAGTAGCTGATGCTTTATCACGCCAGTTTATAAACGCACTAGATCCAGAACCTGAATCGGATGCTGCCACCATTCATAGCGAACAGTCTCTTACTTATACGGTGGAAACAGTTTCAAAACCAGTAAATGTCTATAGAAACCAACTGACTTTGGAATCTGGCTTACATCCGGCCAAAAGGACATTTGTTATTTTTGGAAATAAGTTACGCCATTTTTTCACGTTTCCTGATAATGAGAGTTTGTTTAAAATGCGATCAGAAGTGGTAAAATCCGACGTGGTCAACGACATTCACTGCGAGTTACCTCTTCTGGCGCAAATCCAAAACTGGCTAGGGAATACTTTCCCAAGTACAAGATTGCGTCACACAACTAAATTTGTCACGGACATTTTTGATCCTAACGAACATATTGAAATAATTACAGAAGACCATAATAGAGCCCATCATGCCTCTCAAGAAAATGTTAAACAAATTCTTGAAGATTATTATTTTCCGAGAATGGAGAAAAAAGCTAAGGAGGTGGCATCGGGGAATTTCTCCATATTGACATATTCTGTACTAATGCCACATATTTCCTTACGTTTTGTAGGGCAAGCTATCCAAGTTTGCAGTAGTGCAACCAATCCCTTCACGAACCATAATCGATATTAAGCCGCATATTCTGCAACTGGTCAATATGTTCGCAGGAACCAAAATTATTTTTGCGATAATGAAAAATCATTAAACTCAAATACAAAATTTTGGACCTTTTTGACATTGAAATTGTGAATGCTCCTCCTCTGCATAGTACTTCTAATGGGCAGGTGGAGAGATTTGCTAGCACTATGGGAGAAATAGCTAGATGCTTTAAATTAGAAAAAGGAATTGAAGATACTGTGGACTTAATTTTACTGGCCACAATTCAATACAATAAGAGCATTATCTCCGTAACTGGCGAAAAACCCTTGGGTGTTTTTCATTCCTGGGTAGGTGGGACAGAATCAAAAAATAAGGTAGAAGAGGCTCAAGAAGCAATGTTAAGGACTCATAACAAAAACAGGATAGCGAGAACATTTGCCGTTGGAGAAACAGTCCACATTAAGTCAAATAGACGGTTGGGAAACAAACTTACCCCCTTATATGTGGAGGGCATAGTCCAGGAGGACCTGGGTTCTACGGTCAGGGTTAAAGGTAGAATAGTTCATAAGGATAATCTCCGATAGTCGAATAAAATATTTTTAAGTCTAACGAAATTCTTTGCTTCTATCTTTCTTTCTCTTTTTAGACCTCTGCTCTTTATGCTTAGCTTGACCTCGACCTCCACCTCTTAAGGTTGTGGCAGGCACGCCGGACTTCGAAGTTTTTCAAAAAGTAACTTAAGAGCTTGATAGGCTTAGGGACAATAACAATCGCCAAGTAGCAATTCCAGGAACAGATTACCGATTTAACCAATACAGTAAATGAAATTTTAAGAATAAAAAAACTAGAACAGATAGATACCGGACACCTTTACGAAATTCTTTTGGCCCGAAATAGGGCTGTTATTACAGACTTAGATAACATTATCTTATCAATCGTCTTAGCACAGTTGGGATTATTAAACCCAATCATTTTTGATAATATTGAAATTGATTCAATCTTGAAGACCGAGTCTCACAACAAGTTAACTGTAACTGATTTGTTATTAGTCTTAAGTTTAAAGTACTTCATGATAATAACCTTTTTCACTTCCTAGTTAAGTATCCTAGACCTAAGCTTATGTGTAAAAGAAAAATTGTATTACAAGTACAGGGTAGGCCATTTAAAGTTGACCCATCTGGCAACGCTGTAACTTTTAACAGCGCTGACAAATCGGCTAATGTCATACTGCGTTAGAAGCGTCATTCGAAGACAATTTATACAATGGAACAGTATACTCCAAAAGAACGCGCTGAAATTGTTCAGCTTTATATTCAAAATAACTTTTCAATTGTGTTAACTCAACGTGCGTTTCGCAAAAAAAATAAAGTGAAAAGTGCTCCAGTTAAGAACACAATTAAGTCTTTATACGCAAAATTTGTGAACACCGGTAATCTCAGTAATGCCAGTCATGCATCCAGACAACGCACAAGACGTTCTGATGAAAATATCGAAGCTGTACGAGCCAGTATTGAGGAGACTCCATCGACATCGAGTTATCGCCGCTCTCAGGAATTAGACATCTCTCGCACCACTCTCCGACGCATAATTCATAAAGATTTGAAGATGTTTCCATATAAAATTCAAATGGCACAAAAACTAAACCCAGCTGATTATCCGCGACGCCTTAATTTTGGCAAATGGGCAAATGGGTCAACTTTAAATGGCCTACCCTGTAGCTCACAACAACAAAATGCTATCACTACGCGACAACTCCGTAGCGGTTTGTGTTAAATACATCTATTCCTTGGATGGCTGTGCAGGGACTACCATGCAGTTTTGCAGAAAATCGAACATAACAACTTGCGCTCTTGTATTGATGTTTTATTATTTAATATAATAATATATATATAATAATAATATTTAAATTCGCAAGTATTTGAAAATATGCAGATTTTACTCGATTTTAGATTTTTAAATGCGTTATTTTCTAGATAATCAAAATAGTTTTCGCCAATTTTTAGAACAAATTTATCTTTTTCAATAATCTGTAATTTATTTCTATTTGGCATTGGGGTTATTAATTGAATCTTAGTTTGAAAAAATGTTCTTGGTATCTGAATTGCGAATATTATTGTATCGTTTCTATATACTACTACTCTTACTTTTGATAATTTTAGTTTGTAAAAATCAATCTCATATTTTTCAATTTCTTCCCTAGTTAACATACTTGGATGTACCATATTGTATTTAGCCACCGCTATATTATTTTGTATTTCTTGAACTTTACTTTCTATGAATTTTAGTTTATTCATTTCATCATTATACAAAATTTTTCTTTCAATTCTATTTTCCTTTTTGTTTATTAAATTTAAAGTTTCTATTATTTGTTTCCTATCTGATTCTATAGTTCCTTTTAATAAGTTTAGTGATCTATTGAAATGTTCATTTCTTACTATTTGTTTATTTAAATTTACAATGGCATTATGGCCATTTTCTTCAATAATTTTTAAATGGTTCAAAATGTCTTGTCTGTCATCATCATCCATAACTCCAAACATCCATTTATATGATATTCCTCCTATATTTATCAAGCCTCTTTTATTTCTCTTTTTTATATTCGGTGTTATAGATGTGATTTGTGCTTTTATATTTTATATTTCATCAAACAAAATTTCTTTATTTTCAATATTTAGTTTTTCAATATTTTCTTTAACCTGATCAACTATGTCTGCTATCTTGTTCGGATTTATAGTATGTATAACTGTACTTATTTCGTTAACTATTTCTATGTCCGCTGTTTGTATAATTGTATACCCCGCATCTTCTATTATTGGTGTAACTTGCAAAAGTGCTGTCACCAATGGTATGATTATTGTTAAAAAAATAAATATTGTAATCATCTGTAAAAGTAAAAGTTTTAGGTTTTGATATAAAAAAAATTTAATGGGATTTTAGTCGCCTCTTCCGACAGGCATCTCTTACCATGGGTATATTCTAGAAACACCCCTTACCCACTGGGGTAAAAAAAAAAATCATGTTTTATATTTTGTAGAAAAAAAAATTAAATGTTATTATCTCCATTAAATGCCCTTAGACTGAATGAATCGTCATCATTCTTATTTGGATTTTCTATTTTTGCCAATTTCATTGGTCTTTTTATATTTGCCGGATGGACGTTTTGTAAGGGAAATATTCTGAAATATGGTTGATCTTTATGCCGTACTCTTTTGTAGTTTTTAATTGGTCCTGTTTGTCTGTTTTCTATATATTTTTCTCTGTTTTGATTTAATTTGGCTATTGTTTTCTGTTTTACTGTATTTATTCTATCTTGTAATATGGATGGACAAATGTTTTCTTTGGCGTCCCTTGGAGAACATTTGATAGTTGAGTGGTACCTATCGTTATAGTTGCATATAACAATTTGTATCCTCATTTCTGTTAAAAGACTAGAGTCCTCAATTCCTGTTAGTTTTTCCAACAAGGTTGAGTGCAGTCTCTCAATGTCTGCATTTCCTGTATGGCTATTTGGTTTTGTGTGATGGACTTTTATATTTTCGGCATTTAAATATTTTATTAATTGTTCTGCTCTAAACTCATTATCCATAATAATTTGTTTAGGTTTGTTCCATAATTATTGTCTTTTTAGCTCTCCAGTTTCTGTCTGTTATTCTCTAAGCTGCTGCGAATTTTATTAATTTATCAATTACTGTTACAAATGATTGCTTATTGAAATGAAATATATCTACATGAAGTATCTCATTTTTATTGGTTGGAGTTTCAGTTAGGTGAAATTTAGGTTTAATGGGTTTCCTATCGTATTTGATTTGTTGGCATTTTTGGCAATTATTTATTATCAATTGTATTTCTTCTTTGAATTTAGGAAAATATATTTTATCTTTTAATGTATTATAGGCTTCATTTATGCCACTATGCATAGATTCTTTTGTATGGTATAATGATATTTGCTTATGTAATTCTTCTTCTTCTTCTATTTCTGAGGCTCTTTTTTGCATTTTATAAATTTTAAATTTCTATCTTGAGCAAACATTTCAATAAGTAGTTTTTGTATTTTATGGTAATCTGCTTCAGATACTTCTGAAAATATTCCTACTATTCCGTTTCCTTTAATATATTTTTTTAATGTTTCCTTATTCTCTTCTTGTTCATCCATTGGGTTTATTTCAATTATTTTTCTTCCATAGAGCCTTTGCATTTGCTCTTTTTGTCTATATGTTAATATAATTTGAATTTTATATTTATTTACAATTTCCTCTTTAATTGGAAAGTGTTCAAGCAGTTCTTCATCTGCTGAATGAATTGTTTCCGACAATTCTAAGTTTGATTCATTGTCGTTACCTTCTTTTATTTGTGGTGAGTTTTCAATTCGACTCAAGAAATCAGCTACAACATTATTTTTTCCATTTAAATATTCTATTTCAAAGTTGTATTCTTGCAATTCCAATAACCATCTCTGATGGCGTTGAGAAAATTCTTTTCCTTTATATTTATTAACAAGATATTTGATCGGACAGTGATCAGTTATTATTTTAAATTTATTGCCATATATATATGGTCGAAAATATGTAATAGAGAAAATTACCGCTAAAAATTCTTTGTCTGTAGTTGAATATTTTTGCTCATGATTATGTAGAGTTCTTGAAATATAGCATACTTATTGCCTTGCTGTGAAAGCACTGCTCCAATAGCATAGTCACTAGCATCAGTTGTGATACTGAATTCTTTGTCGTACTCTGGAAATTTGAGAGTTTGGTGAGATGAAATGAGTGCTTTTAAATTTTCAAAGCTTTCAATATATTGTGGATCTTTAGCGTTTATTTTATTGCCCTTTTTCAAATATTTTATCATGGGGTAAGCTATTTTAGAATAATCTTTTATGAATTTTCGATAATACCCTGTTGCTCCTAAAAATCCTTTTAACTGTTTCTCAGTTTTTGGTATTGGTAGCTTTTGAATTGCTATAATTTTATCTGGATTAGGCTTGATGTCTTCTTTTGTTAAAATGTGTCCTAGGAATGTAGTTTCTCTTTGAAGAAAACTGCATTTATCTGCCTGTATTTTTAATTTATTTTCTTCTTTTTTTTCGATTTCCTTTTTCTCATTTGATTTTAAATGATCGAGGTTGATGTTCTTTACTTCACTTACATATGTATATCTAATGAATAAACTTGCTCTTGCATAGTTTTCATATAGAATGGAAGATTCACACCATTTTTTAAAATTATTGTCATTTTTTCGATATCAATGGTTTTAACGTTTTTAAAAAGAAAATCATTTCCTATTAACAAATCATATGGTTTATTAAAATCCATTAATGGACAAGGGATTTTTACCTTAACATTTGGCGTTTTAATTATTCCGTTTAAAGTATTCACCAAAGTGCTTTCACTTTCAAGCATTGGTAATTTAAATTTTTCGAAACTAAATTTTTTCATTATACTTATGTATGGTTGAACCTGAGTCGACCAAAGCATAAAATTTCTTCTCAAAAAATGTTAATATTATTATAATTTTGTTTGATGATTCCGAGGCTAATTTTTAAAAAACTCCTCGTTCGTGTTTGATTCTTGTGGATCACCTCTTCTACTCATTGTGTCTACGTCCATGAGTTCTGGTCCCCTATTTTGTACTTGTTGTCTACTATTTACTGAATTTCTTTGCTGTTGTGAATAATTATAATGATTTTGATTTGTTCGAACTTGTTCTGAATAGTTTGTACGATTTTTCCATAGAGGCTGTCTTGTTTGATTAGATTGTTGACGATACTGCTGTTTAGAAAAATTTTGATTTTGTGAGCGATATTGCCCCGAATCTGGTCTGTTTTGATTAACAATGTTTCTTTGTTCCCTTTGTCCTGAATAGAAATTTTTATTGTTAACACCATTATTTTTGGTATTAGCTTGAAAGTTGTTTCCCCCTCTTTTTAGATAAGGATTTAGATTGCCTTCGTCCAACCCAATAAATTTATAAATTTCATTCGCCATTTCCGTTAATGATGTGACCGATTGCACTGTATATGCAAATGTCCCTGATGCTAATTGTTTTATTTGCTGAATTGGCATTCCCGAAAAAATTTCTCTCATAGTGTCACCATTTTCGCTTAGTGTACTATATTCTGTTATATCATCCACGATTTCGTTTAATCTTTTATTTAATTCCGCTATACTATTTACTTTCAGAATCGAAATTTCTTTCGTGATCATCATTTGATTTTTTGTGGGTCTATAATGTTGCCTTAATTTAGTTTTACAACTTTCCCAATTTTCAGGTGGGTTTATTTGCAAAAAATTTTTTGCTGATCCACCAATTTTCAAATCATAAATAACCCTGAATACTATTTCTTCCTGTCCTACATAGTCCCTTCGTACCCTGTCAATTGCTTCAATGAAAGATGGCAATTTTTTTACAATTCCTTCAAAGGGAGATACATATCTTAAGTCTTTTTCGACTCTTTGCCTAATTGTAAGTTGATTTATTGCTGCATTTTGTGCAGTTATCTGTGTTAAAGATGCCAAGCATCGAGTTAGCATTTCTATTTGCTCTGCCATATTTTTTCTGTTTTTTTTTTTGTTTGTTTTACAAAGAAAGTAATGGCTTCAAATAAAACTATTACTTAAATTACTAAATTATTAGTTGAATATATCTTTTATATTATATTTCTTATTTTACCTTGCTGCTGATGCTGCTGCTGTTGCTGTTGTTGTTGTTATTTTGTTGTTGCTGTTATTACTGTTACTGGTGTCGTTGTTGTTGTTAATGTTGTTGCTGTTTTTTTGCTGCTGTTGTTACTGTTATTCTTGCTGTTACTTTTGTTACTGTGTTGTTGTTGCTGGTGCTGTTGCTGTTGTTGCTGCTGCTGTTGTTAATGTTGTTGTTGTTGCTGCTACTGTTGTTTTTGTTAATGTGGTTGTTGTTGCTTTTGTATGGCACTTACAAATATATAAATATTTCCGACGACTTAGTAAGTATTTTTTCGCATTTTTTATTTTTGTTTCTTCTTAGCAAATTTCATTTATTTAGCAAAATTTATTCATCATTTATTTTTCATTTATTTATTTACCGTATTTATAGTAGAAAAAGCGGGAACACCGAATTACCGACTGCGCCAATTACGTTTTTAATATGTAATTTACCAAAAATTACATATGTCCCGTTTAAATAAAAACTCCGGCTATTTACCCGTACTGTGCGGCTTGCCGTCCAGTTTATTACTCAACATTTTATTCTTTACAAAAATCTTATTTGCTAATTTTACTTGTAGCCGTTGTGCTGACTTGGCATTCCTCAGCATCAACGACCCAGCATATCTTAAATAAACATAACAGTGGCATTGAATTTCTTTAAAGGAATTTAAATACTTGCTTATGCATATTTCTTTATTTATGCATGTTAATATATATGTATGTAGTTGAATCTTCAGATTAGAGGAATGAAAAAATTTGAAAATACCTGTCTTTTTTGGTATGAAAGTGGTGGAGTCGTTTGACGACGGAACTCACGCGACACTTTCGAACTTTAGGCTTGGTTCACTTTTTAAAAATAATTGATAAAATATTCGCGACTTAACCGCACAACAATACGTCTTACCCGCACAAAAATCAGAAACTTTATGAAAATTGGCGCAATTATTGGCACTTCAATTTGTAAATATTTATTTGATTTTGGCGAGTTAACACAACAGCTCATAAAAGCTATGCCAATTGACCAAAACAAATTGGCTAAAATAGTTACCCAACTTTGCACGCGCATCCGCATAAACTGCTGACACCAAATAAATTTGGAGCGCTTCGATCAACGAACCTTACTACTGCAATTTGGCAATTCTTGGGAAAGCTGAGATCGCTGGGAACAATAAATAATAAACGGAGTAATTCGGCAAATCAACAAATATTGCACATGCAAGTGCAACGTGACTTGTGTGCAGAAATAGGTTTCATTAAAGTTAAGAATATTATTGTAATTTAGATTTTATTCGTTTGTAAAAGAAGACGGTCAAAAAAGAATAAAGACAGTGGACGCGAGTCCACTCGTTTTTTACAAATAAAAATTATAAAAATATAATTTAACTGGCGCCCGAGCAGGGACCAGCTTAGATTCGCGCCGTAAAGTGCCAAAGTGTTGTTTCACCGTGTCCTTAAAAATCTAAAATTTAACATTGTGATACCGCGTCGTCACTTAAATATAGACAATCGCCTGTACAACAGCCGCGTCAAAAAAAGTGTCGTAATGTTTGGCCAGACGCCTGCAAAGCAGCTGCAGTGCCAGTATTTACATATGTTTCAGTGCCACAAGTGAACACACAAAGACAGTACGCCCGTATAACAGCCCGTAAAGAAAAAACGGCCAAGTGAAAACGGAAGCGAACTAACTGGTCCCGAACCAAAACACAGCGAAACACAGCGTTGGAATCCTGTAGGAAGGGAACCCACCCTCGATAAGTGCGCACCGTGGGGACCCCAGTAAGCAGAAGGCCAAAAAGGAACACCTCCCCGTCGCCACGAGGATACTTGTAAGAATAAATAATTAATATTTTAAGAAAAATTAAAATTATATTAGATAGCCATATAATAAGTATAACTTTTAAGGATAATTAAAAACTAACAAAATTTACTAACCCATTTAAAATCAGGCTCGTACAGCCAATAACCTAAAACAATCTAGGCTGCGATTCACCGCCTTCGGGGGACCCTCCAGTCTTATACCATAAAATTTCCTTTGCGATTCACCACCTTCGGGGGGACCCTCCAGATGAATATAAAAAACATAACATAGGCTTGTACAACCAATAAAAGGACAAATAAACACGAACCGCAATTCACCACCAAAGGGACCCTCCAGAGAAAAAGGATAATTAACAAACAAAAACACTATTAACAATAAAATTAGTTAACTATAAAATTCAAATATTCCAAAACTTAAAGGAATTTCTAAAATGATTAGGCCCAGTATACTAAATAAGCCTGCAATCCCTCCTCCTGCTCCTAATCAAGGATCAGTGAACGCAAACCCAAACCCAACTCCCGCCAATAATTCTCAACCGAAAGCTGAACTGACAACACTAATTACCACAATTGTAGGTCAGGTACTCAGGAATGAGGGCCGACAACATTTACAACATGTTCTCAACCCTAATTTTGACTTACTTAATGCGACAGACGAAACTATCAACCCAGAACATAGAGGACAGTTATCAGGCCTAGATAAAATACCAGACATAGTTAGAAGTTTAAGGGAATTTAACGGCAACCAAGGAGAATTTAGCTCTTGGAAGAAAAGTGTAGATCGGGTTTTAAAAATCTACGAATCCGAAAAGGGAACGCCTAGAAATTTCGGAATACTTTCTGTTATCCGCAATAAAATAACTGGCAATGCTGATGTCGCCCTTGAGTCCTATAACACCCCACTGGAATGGAAAGCAATATCTAGATGCTTGACGTTACATTACGTAGATAAAAGAGATATTACGACCCTTGAATGTCAGCTTACATCAATTGTGCAAGGCAACAGTACTATCCAGCAGTTCTACCAAAATCTTTATACACACCTTTCGCTTATTCTAAACAAACTTTCGGGTTTGGAGATGAGCCAGGAGTCACTAAGTCTGTTAGTTCAAACTTACAGGCATAAAGCCTTGGACACGTTTATCAGGGGATTAAAAGGTGACCTTCCTAGACTTTTAGGAATGAAAGAACCTGAAGATCTACCTCAAGCACTTCATTTGTGACTAAAACTAGAAAACCAAGGCTACAGGACTCAATACGCATATAACAACCAAGGTGCTGTACGTAAACCGAATACCCATAACTTACCACCATTACCACCAAGGAAACCAATTGCTTTCAACCAACCATTCTACCCTCAATTAGCATACATTCCCAGACCGCAGAATCTTTTTAGAAACTCGATGCCACCCCAATACCAACGCCCCCAACAAAATTATCAAAATTTTCAGTTTAGCAGACCACCGTTTCAGGTCAAAAATAAGCCCCCACCTCCACGCCCAGAGCCCATGGATGTTGATCGCACCATACACTCAAGAGCAATTAACTACATAAATAAAACACATTTCAATAAACCACCCGTAAAAAGACCATCTAACTTTTCAACACAAATGCCTCTCAAACATCAAAGAAACTTCCATATATGTAGAAACAGGTAATCAACATGAACAGTGCTCACAAGACCCATACTACGCAGAAGAACAGGAGTACTCACAAGACCAGTACTGCCAACAAACCGGGACTCACACCTTACAAGAATACGAAACAGCTTTGAATATGGAAGAAAACGGACAATCATTCCAATACGACAACCCAAAACCAGGAAATGATACTCATGAACATATCGATATCCATTTTTTAGGATGAATAGTTCTTCGTTCCCATATGTTGAATGTAAAACGAAGAACGGGAAAATTTTAAAAATGTTAATCGATACTGGATCAAGCAAAAACTATATTCAACCCTGTCACGTTTTAAGGCAAATACCTAACGAACAACCATTTTTTGCAAACTCTATAGCAGGACAAATACAAGTAACTCACCATACAGTTATAAATTTATTTGGAAAAGATGACACAAATTTAAAATTTTTTATACTTCCTACTCTGAAGTCCTTTGACGGTATAATTGGTAATGATAGCCTCAAAGAACTTTACACAACCATAAATATTCACGATTGACACGCTTACATTTGGCAATGGCATAAAAGTCAGAATAAAACAACAAATTTCCCCATCGGTCAACAAAATTGTCATTAGGACTGGACATATGACAACAACATAGAAGGAAAACATTAATAAACTTACTAACAAGTACCCTCATTTATTCGTTGAACCAGATGAAAGTCTTACCTATACTACTACCGTACTAGGAGAAATCAGGACTTCTTCAAATACTCCAGTATATACAAAATACTATCCCTACCCACTAGCGATGAGAGATTTTGTAACTAAAGAAATAGAAGATCTACTTAAAAACGGAATTATCAGACCATCTCGTTCTCCTTATAACTCACCTGTTTGGGTTGTACCTAAAAAACTAGATGCCTCAGGATAAAAGAAATATAGGCTTGTAATTGATTACAGAAAGTTAAATACATTGACAATAGCAGATAGATACCCCATCCCAGAAATAAATGAAGTAATTTCACAACTTGGAAACAACAAATATTTTTCTGTTCTTGATCTAAAGAGTGGCTTCCACCCGATTCCTTTGAAGGAATCGGACATTGAGAAGACAGCTTTTTCGATTAGTAATGGCAAATATGAGTTCACTCGACTTCCGTTTGGACTTAAGAACGTACCCGCTATTTTCCAACGAGCGCTAGACGACATACTGAAGGAGCACATAGGCAAAATATGTTTTGTCTACATAGATGACATAATAGTATTTTCAATACGCTACAAAATGCAAACATGAAGGTCCAATTAGACAAGTGCGAGTTTTTCCGCAAGGAAGTCGAATTTCTAGGCTTCATCATTTCACCCACAGGAATAAAAACCAATCCCGCCAAAAGTAAAGGCAATCCAAGAATTTCCGTGCCCAAAAACACTGAAAGACTTGAGGCTATTACCGATGCTTTATCAGAGATTACGCCAAGTTAGCGAAACCTCTGACCTCGCTTTTAAAGGGGGAAGATGGACGCGTGTCCAAAACCGCCTCCAGTAAAAGCCAATAGTGTTTGATAAATACGCCTTAGAATCCTTCAGCAAAATTAAATCTTCCCTAATATCAAAAGAAGTTATCCTATCATATCCAGATTTCACACAAGAATTTCATCTTACTACCGACGCATCCAACTATGCAATAGGAGCCGTCCTCGAGCAAGCAGGTAAACCTATCACCTTTATATCCCGATCATTAAACAAAACCGAAGAGAGCTATGCCGCAAACGAAAGGAAATGCTGGCTATTATTTGGGCTCTTACATCACTCCGAAACTATTTATACGGATCAGCGAAAGTTGTAATCTTCACAGATCATCAACCACTCACCTTTGCGTTGAGCAACAAAAACCACAACGGCAAAATGAAGAGATGGAAGTGTATCCTTGAGAAATACAACTACGAAATGAAGTATAAGCCAGGAAGAACAAACGTCGTAGCAGATGCCTTATCGAGACCTCCACAGACTGACATTAATGTTCTTACAACCACTGACCACAGTAACGACAGCTCTTCTCATCTCCTTATTCCAGCTACAGAAGCCCCTATTAATGCTTTTAAAAATCAACTCTTCCTATTATTTGGCAACGAGAACAGTTACACCTTTCAAATACCATTCCCTACTTTTCATAGACACATAATTACAAAACAAAACTATTCTACACAAGACATCATTGACATATTCAAACGATACTTGGACCCAGCACTTATCAACGGACTACACACGACAGAAACTCTAATGGGCAAGATACAGGAAATATACCCACTTCACTTCAGCAACACTAAAATCCGCTATACGCAATCGTTTCTCAAAGATATCGCATCCGCAACCGAACAAGAGCAAATTATCATTCAAGAACATAAAAGAGCACAAAGAAACAGTAGAGAGAATAAATCTCAAATTTTACGAAAATACTATTTTCCAAGTATGCATTCCAAAATTGAAAAAATCGCCAAACAGTGTTCTACCTGTCATGAACAGAAATATGACAGACATCCTCCGAAACCCCAAATCCAAGAAACTCCTATTCCACAGGTCCCAGGAGAAATCGTCCACGTTGACATCTATTCCACACAGAAGAATCTCATCCTCACAGCTTTAGATAATTTTTCAAAGTATGCACAGGTTAAAATTATTTCATCAAGAGCAATAGAACATAGAAGAAAGGTTTCACAGCACTCTTTCCGAAATAATGAGATGTATCAAAGCTAACTCCACAGGTATGCCATTTGAAGAATTATTATTTAAATCAGTTCAAGAATACAATTCATCCATTCACTCAACGACAAAAAACAAACCCGTAGACATATTTTTCTCGAACAGGATACGCTCTGACCCACAACAAATAGAAAAAGAACGACAAAAAAATATTACTCTTCTGAAGGAAAAACAAGAAAGAGATCTTTCATACCATAATAAAAATAGATCAGAACACAAGGACTATAGTCCAGGAGAAATTATTTATGTTAAAATAAATAACAGATTCGGATCAAAATCAACTTCAAAATATAAAAAAGAAACAGTTTCCGAAAATATGAGAACCACAGTTAAAACAGCATCAGGAAGAATAGTACATAAAGGACTAATAAAAAATAACTAACATCTACTTTCAGGAAAAATGGACACCATTAGATGCATACTCCTCTTGACTACTATTACGACCAGTCTCGCTAGCATAGAGATTTTGGACTACACAAACTCTTAGTGACGATAAATAACGGACTAGCTAAAATTCAGGACGGAACATTTAGACTAATCCATATAAGTAACATCAACAAGTACGAACAACTTTTGACAGACATACAGGACCATATAACGGACAAAATCCCCAAAGACACTTTCCTTCGCACAATCCTTAAACATGAAATGAATCAAACCCTTGAAATCCTCGATACACTTAAACCCACTAAAACATCCCGAATTAGAAAGTCCATAAACATATTAGGCACCGCATGGAAATATCTGGCAGGATCACCAGACCATGACGACCTCGAAATCATTAATAAGAATCTTTTGAACCTAAACCAAAATAATAACAAACAAGTAATAATAAATGAAATTGTAATTGATTTACAAAGTAAGATTAGGTTAATAAAAGAAGAATTAGTTAATATAAAGTATGCCATTCAATGGGCGAAAACAAATGTTTTAAATACATTATTACTAAATAAAGAAGAAATAAAAACTGCATTAGAAAAATTAAGAGAAGAACAAATGCCATTTAACAACGCAGAAGAAGCGTTAGAATTTTCAAAAATAAACGTACTAATTAAAGAAATGTTAATAATTTATATGATAAAAATACCGCTTACAAATAGCGAAATATTTAGAAGAATAATTATAAGGCCAGTTAAGAAGCCAAAAAAACATTGCAATAAATATTAAATATAAAGAAATAATTAAAGGAAAAAATTCAATATATGGAGTTAAGAAACTATGTGAAAAATATAATAATGTAACAATTTGTGAAAAAAAAAATGTTTAGTAGATTTAAGTGAAGATACATGTTTACCTAAAATAATAAATAGTTTAAATTCTACCTGCACCACAATCACGAGTCACGCTATTCCTACAATCGAAGAAATACAACCAGGAATACTACTATTAAACAATTTAATGGTATAATAAATATAAACAGAACGCCTCAGATGACAAATGGGACACACGTTATTAAATTCTATAATGCTACGATAGAAGTCAAAAACCAGACATATAGAAATTTTGAAACAATACCTTTCGAAGCCATACCCACAGTCTTACAACTTACGCCAGACGAAAAGAATCACATCAAGCTTTTATCACTAGAAATGCTAAACGAATTGCACATCAACAACACCAGACGAATTGATTTCCTAAGAATCACAACGCTTTCTATTGGAACTCTTACAACAACAGTTATGGTAGTTTTTTCATGCATGTGCATTGCACTTTATAAACGTAGATCAATAAAGATTGAATATGTCGGAAAAGAAGTCACAATTGAAAACCCTCCCGTAAGTCCACCAAACGACATAATCAACAAGCCAACTTACGTAAACTTCAACGACTTGCCATTCTATTGATGATCGAGGACGATCATGCTTAAAGGGGGAGGAGTTAACACAACAGCTCATAAAAGCTATGCCAATTGACAAAAACAAATTGGCTAAAATAGTTAACCAACTTTGCACGCGCATCCGCATAAACTGCTGACACCAAATAAATTTGGAGCGCTTCGATCAACGAAGCTTATTACTGCAATTCGGCAATTCTTGGGAAAGCTGAGATCGCTGGGAACAATAAATGATAAACGGAGTAATTCGGCAAATCAACAAATATTGCACATGCAAGTGCAACGTGACTTGTGTGCAGAAATAGGTTTCATTAAAGTTAAGAATATTATTGTAATTTAGATTTTATTCGTTTGTAAAAGAAGACGGTCAATAAAGAATAAAGACAGTGGACGCGAGTCCACTCGTTTTTTAAAAATAAAAATTATAAAAATATAATTTAACTGGCGCAATTATTGGCACTTGTCTTTATATACTTTACTTTTGCATGTCAATATGGAAATGCCGACGGCAAAACGCAAAGGCATACATTGCACATATGTACATACAAACGATTTCTTGCTTGAAAGCAAAAATTGAAGTATGAGAAATAGAAATGCCGATGTCAAAACGAAATTCCTTACATTCGTACATTGCGTATGAAAGGAATTCCCTGGTTGAAAGCTAATATGAATCATGAAATTATCATAATGGTGTTAGATAAATCTTTTATTTATTTAAAATGACTTATTATAAAATAAAATTAAATTAACATAAAATAATTTGAAAAATAATAAATAAAAGTTCTACAAAATACATTCATATTTCCATACATAATGGAACATATTTCTTATGGAATATCAAAGATATTATTTTTCTGCAATATTCTCTGTTTGGAAGTATCATCATGGACATTCATACATATATTTACATATATCTTTTCATATTCTTGGGCATGTGAGACAGAGAAGACAATAAAAACCCAGCGGGATAATGGTTCACCGCTTACATTTTTCTTCGAAGAATGCTTTGAAGAAAATTCTATGTAGAATTCTTCGATACCAGTAATGCATAAAAGTAAGCTATGCGGCTAAATTCTACTGTGTTCATATTTACAAGTCAAGTAGGTACATGAAAAACGACAAATACAAATTGATGGAATAAAATTTATACGTAAATTTTTTTATTATTTCGTCAAACCATCAAGCAAAAAGTTGGTCGTGATCAGGTGAGCTGCTATTTTAATTAAAAATTTTGTTTATTTTTGTGTTTAAACTTGGAATAAAAAATAAATGAATGTTCTCGAAAAGACATATGAGAAGATTAATTAAAAATGAAAAAAGTGAATTTTATGGAATGGCTGATAATTTTATATTATATATACATATATAATATGTATTTAACGTTTTTAAACTATTTCAATTTGTAATAATTCAGTTCAGTTAAACAGATTTTGTTATAACAATTTTTAAGTGCATTTCGCATAACATAAAACCTATATAACGATTGTATTGAATATAGTGCATTTTTCTTTTTAACAAAAAGTGTGAGTGGTCTATAAGGTGAGTTTTAGTACACATAATACTTATTTTCATACGAATATGCAATTTTTTCTATTGACCTTGGCATCAAAGAATTCTTCGTTTACTGTGGCATCGAAAAATTCATCGTTAACTGTGGCATCGAAGAGTTCTTCGTTAACTATGGCATCGAAGAATTCTTCGTTTACTGTGGCATCGAAAATTTCATCGTTTACTATGGCATCGAAGAATTCTTCGTCCCTATGGTAAGCGAAAGAGGTGATCTGTTACTTTTCGTAGGACATCGCCGTGTTAATTTTCATCGGTCGGGGTAAGCGATACAATCATGTTGCACCGTTTACCCTGCTCGCTTACCAATGTCTACCATCTTCCGCTGGGAAATGTCTTTATGTTCTCTGTGTGAGAGGTGTGTTTGTACGCATTTTTCGCTGTTAAAAGTGGAATATGAAAGAACTTATTTTTCTTCAATATTCTCTGCTTGGACATATATGCCATGTCATTATATGCCGAAAATACATATATTTATTTCTATTCACATTCTGTTTGAGTATGTGAGAGAGCTGTTAAAAATGTTAACATTTCACAGCGTGAATTCTGTAGCTGTGTGGTGACATTCCGTGTCGCAATTTTATAAAATGTTTGAGATCGAACCTGCACCTTCTCTATGCTTTATGTTCTCTGGTCAAATTGAATTCTGTATGATGTTCGATTTGACGGCTAACAGAGCTGATAGAATTGTAGTAGGAATTCACCATTTTCGCTGCTGTTTAACGGAATTGAGCACGTTATCTGGCAGAAAAATATGTAAAACGACTGAATTCATGCGAGACTGATTGAAAAGAAATTCTTTGAAGAAAAATATACAAAGTCACACAGAGAACGTAAAAAAGTATTTTCTGAGTCACATATGCGTTATTATTTTTATTATATGAACCACTGTTTTCCAAAAAATGGTAAACATTTTAATTTTTTTTTACAAAAACAAATTAGGTAAAAATAATTTTATTTCTTTTGAATTTTATTTTTTAATTTTTAAATAAATTAATATTTCAAATAAATTATATTTATTTCCACTATTATAAAGTGAAGATGTGCCAAATGAACTTCATTTCTACAAAAAAAAAATTGATGACCTTCATGAAATAAGCATATTCGCATTATTTCGTTATCATTTCCATATTTGTACCAATAGAATTTCTATGGCATATACATATGTATATTATTTCTTTGGCACATTTGTCTGTAGGTTTACAGATGCCAGCCACATACATATGTACATCATAATAACAAGTGTCGCCCGAGTTAATTTATTAACTCGTTAGGAATAAAATAAATATATCATTTTAAGACAGCCAATAAGATTGGTTCTGACTGATCCTTTATTTGTATAATATTTCACCGTATACACGTCTACTTCAATAATGAATGTATTACACTCAAACTGTAAAAGTGTTACAAGTGGTAACTTGTTACTCGGCAGTCGATAATGATAAAGTCATTGTATAAACCTACAAGTAACAAAAGAATCAGCTGTTTTCCAAGAATTTTTCACAGCTGAGATCACCTGATCGAAATCTGCCTTTTTAGGCACAGAGATGTACATTTGTACTAGATCAACTTTTTTGTGAAAAATTATTTGTAACGGAAAACATTAATCAAAACTTTCAAGAATATTTTTGAAACAAAAGTTTATTGGATATTTACTGCTCTTCCTCACCACATCTGAGGTTGCAATGTAGGGGCGCTACCGATCCTTCTTTAGGTGTTCAGTTCCCCAGGAGGCCTATTTTCAGCCTTTTTATTTATACAGCTTTAAATCAATCTATTTATTATAAAAAATATGACTAGGCAAAAATAAATATATAAAGTCAGATACAATGCATGAATATTAATTATATTAAAAATATAACATTGACAATATATGTCAAAACAATTAACTGGAAACTATTTAAGCAAAAACCAAAATAAATATAAAAAAATCAGGTACAATTCCGTTGTTTGTATACGTTAACAACACAAGTCAAAACAATCAACTTGTAATTATTTTAACAAAAACTAAAATAAATATATAAAAACTGGATACAATTTCATTGTAAACATTAACAATACAAGTCATAACAATCGGCTTGTGTTAATTTTAACAAAAACAAAAATTAATATAAAAAGTCAGGTACAATTCAGGAACAACAACAATAATATTCAAAACAATCTACTAAGTAATAAATAATATTAACAAAATATTCTTAATCACCCACAGCGGAATACTTATTAAAAACCTTATCAAAGGAATAGTGGTGGAAAGAAGGGTCCTATAAAAAATTAATTAAATATTTTTTTAAATAAAATTGGAAACATTTAATAATATATTGATACAACAATTAATATTTTGGACAAAACTGATTAAATTTAATATTTAGGAATTTAAATAATCGAAAAATATTTGAATATTTTATAAAAATATTATTAAAGTTATAAATTTTAAAACCTAACACGGCAACACACTATAGCAGATTTGAGGCATTTGAACGTTTTAGTAGTGGAATATTTGGGGGCAACCCGTATCAAGTGACTAATTAGTAGCAGAATATTTGGGGGCAACCCGAACCAAGTGCCTAATTTGTAGTAGAATATTTAGGGGCAACCCGTACCAAATGCCTAATTTGTAGTAGATTTTTGCGTATGTGATAGTGAAAAATGAAGGATTGGTTACTTGTGGGTTTATACAATGGATAAAGTGACATCGAGGCTATTGTTTCAGTTGCTTATATAGGCTATGGTTATCGCTGCTCATACTATTGAGATGCTGGTTGTTTTCTAGTAAATAGCTATTTGGGTTGTTATAGTTTGTTGTACTGATAGTGCGCTTCTATTGTTCTAAGATATAGTTGGTTTGATGATTTTTCTTTAATGTTTACTGAAACATAAGGTTGTGGTTAAAGGTTAAAGTATTAACTCACGCATCTTTCGCATCCGCGTTGTCACGGTCAACCAACGGGCGAAACTGATGTTTTGTCAAAGAGTCAATCTGTCAAAGCACTGACGCGACGACAAAGCGTCACAGCATTAGTAGAAAATCCAAGCTGTGCCGAAAAAAATAAACGAATGACCGCCGATTGTCGCCGCTTCCCTTGCTGCTCGAACAGCTTCGCCAACAAGCCAGCGTATATATGTATCTTTTTGTATGAGCTTGCATACATATCGACGCAGATTTTTGCGGGCCACGGAAAAATATTTTAGAATTGACAAATATTGTAAATCGACAACAGGTAGGTTGCCATTTTTATCACTTCTTTCTTAGAACAAACACCAGCAGATTTTCAATTTACGATGATTTTTTCGTATAATTTTTAGCTTTTGCCATCGTAGCGAAAACACATATAAATGTAGAGTATTGCAGTTCAATAAAATCAATTAAGTATGTTTGCAAATATGTCACCAAAGGAAGCGATATGGCGGCTATTGGCGTTGAACGAGATGAAATTAGCAAATTTCAAATGGGCAGATATGTGAACTGCAATGAAGCAATCTGGAGAATATTTTCAGTTGCAATTCATGAACGCCACCCTACTATTGTGCATCTGGCAGCTCATTTAAAGAATGGCCAGCGAGTTTATTTCAACGCAGAGAACATAGTACAGCGAACGGAAATACCACCAGCAACCACTTTAACAAGTTTATTTGCAACTTGCGCCAGTGATCCGTTCGCGAGAACATTGCTTTACTCGGAGATGCCTCGGTATTATACATGGAATGCATCGTCGAAGAAATGGTTGCGCAGGAAGAACGGCCATCCAGTAAATGGTTATCCAGGTGCCTATTCAACTGATGCATTGGGAAGAATTTACACAATTCATCCAAAGAACGATGATTGCTTTTACCTACGTTTGCTTTTGATTAATGTACGCGGTTCAACTTCATTTGAATCATTGAGGACTGTAGATGGTACCATTTGTGCAACATTTCGAGAAGCATGTCAACAATTGCAATTGCTTGAACACGACAGTCACTGGAATCAAACGCTAGCGGATGTAATAGCTTCTTCGCCAGCCACTGCAGTTCGTACACTTATCGCTATTATAATTTCGACATGTCAGCCTTCAAACCCGCGTCTATTATGGGATACGTACAAAGATGACATGGCAGAAGATGTTTTGCATCGCCTGCGATTAGCGACAAGAAATGTCGGCTTACAAATGAACGCTGACATCTACAATGAAGCATTTGACCTTATTGAAGATTTATGTTTACTTATGAGTGGAAAACTATTGATTGAAGTTCATATGCCGGTACCAAGTCGTCAAACAAGGGATTTAGTGAGTCGCGAATTGGAACGCGAGCGTGCTTACGATATAACTAACTTGCAACAACAAGTACAAACAAATGTTCCACTGTTGAATGAACAGCAAATCAGTGCGTACAATCAGCTAATAAATGCTGTAGATAGTGGAAACGGTGGCATATTTTTCCTCGATGCGCCCGGCGGGACGGCAAAACGTTCCTATTGTCTTTAATACTAGCAGCAATACGTGGTCAAGGTGGTATTGCATTAGCTCTTGCATCTAGAAGGTGGAAGAACGGCACATTCAGCATTAAAGCTTCCTTTAAACTTGCAAATACACGAAAGTCCTATTTGCAATATTTCAAAGCAATCAGCAATGGCACAAGTTTTAAAAAAATGTCAGTTAATCATATGGGATGAATGCACAATGGCCCACAAACGATTATTAGAAGCACTTGACCGAACACTGAGAGATTTGCGGAACAATAATCGTTGCTTTGGAGGAGTGATGATATTGCTGTCGGACGACTTTAGACAAACACTTCCCGTGATTCCAAAATCAACAGCGGCGGATGAGCTAAACGCATGTCTGAAGTCATCGCATTTGTGGGGGTTTGTTAAAACCATTTCATTGACCATGAATATGCGAGTTTTGCTGCAAAACAATAGAACTGCGGAGGTTTTTTCAAAAGAGCTGCTGCGAATCGGAAATGGACAAGTTCCGATAGATCCTTGCAGTGGATTAATATCGATTTCAACTACGATTTGCCAATTCACATCTAATAAATATGAACTAAACAGTAGTGTATATCCAAATATTGCTCATAATTATGGTAACTATGATTGGTTAAGCACGCGAGTTGCGTCGTCAAACGACTCCACCACTTTCATACCAAAAAAGACAAGTATTTTCTAATTTTTGTAATTTTCGGTAAATTACATATTAAAAACGTAATTGGCGCAGTCGATAAATCGGTGTTCCCGCTTTTTCTACTATAAAAACGCTAAATAAATAAATAAATAAATGATGAATAAATTTTGCTTAATAAATGAAATTTGCTAAGAAGAAACAAAAATAAAAAATGCGAAAAAAATACTTATTAAGTCGTCGAAAATATTTATATATTTGTAAGTGCCATACAAAAGCAACAACAACCACAACAAAAACAACAGCAACAAAATAGCAACAACAACTACATTAAGAAAAACAACAGTAGCAGCAACAACAACAACAGTTACAGCACCAGCAACAACAACAACATTAACAAAAGCAACAGCAACAATGGCAAAAACAACAGCAGCAAAAAACAGCAACAACATTAATAACAACAACGACACCAGTAACAGTAACAACAACTTTAATAATAGCAACAACAGCAACAGCAGCAGGAGATATAACAAAATATCAACTTCAATAATAGCAACAACAGCAGCAGCGGTTCCCGGCAAGATGCAGAGAAGTAATGTAAGATTAAATTAATTATTGAAACATAACTTTATATTATATAGTATATGTACAAGTATATATAAAATAAGATAAGTCATCGAAGACCAAAAATTAGTATACTAAAATTGTAGAAAGTGGAGTAAATCTTAAACTCCCAGTGAAAGTAAAACTGTCGGAATAAGATACATACTGAAATTTCCATAAAGACACTAAAAGGGTGGTAAAAAAACAAAAAAAAAAAACAACGTGCAAATAAGTGAAAATAATTATATTTTAATAAAACTTCTGTTTTAGTCATTAAAAAAAAAAAAATAAAAATAAAAAAAAATATGGCAGAGCAAATAGAAATGCTAACTCGATGCTTGGCATCTTTAACACAGATAGCTGCACAAAATGCAGCAATAAATCAACTTACAATTAGGCAAAGAGTCGAAAAAGACTTAAGATATGTATCTCCCTTTGAATAAATTGACAACAAGTACAAAATAGGGGACCAGAACCCATGGACGTAGGGACGTAGACACAATGAGTAGGAGATTTTTGCAAATTAGCCTCGGAACCATCAAACAAAATTATAATAATATTAAAACCATTGATATCAAAAAAATGACAATAATTTTGAAAAATGGTGTGAATCTTCCATTCTATATGAAAACTATGCAAGAGCAAGTTTATTCATTAGATATAAGTGAAGTAAAGAACATCAACCTTGATCATTTCAAATCAAATGAGAAAAAGGAAATCAAAAAATTATTAACTCATTTCAATAAACTTATAGAAGGGGACACGCTATAGGAGGAAACCTTTGACTCAGACTATACGAATATCAAATGGAATATCGATGGAATCTTAGACAAGTTGGGCAAGGCGCAGTACTTTAGCACTCTTGATCTCGCAAAAGGTTACCATCAGATTCTAATGGCAGAAAGGGACATCCAGAAAACAGCTTTTGTCACTCCGGCAGGACTATACGAATACGTCCGAATGCCTTTTGGGTTGAAAAATGCCCCAGCTACTTTTCAGAGATTTATGAATGACATATTGAGGGAATATATAAATAAAATATATGTCGTATATTTAGATGACATATTAATTTTTTCAACAACATTAGAAGAGCACATAAACTCATTAAATTTTTTTTTTGAAACTACAAGGGAATAAATTAAAAATTTTAAATAAATATAAAATTCAAATTTTATTAACATATAGACAAAAAGATCTTAAATGCCGGAAATGTAGAAGTCCATCACACAAAACTAAATAGCCACACTGGAAATGCAGACATTGAGAGACTGCACTCAACCTTGTTGGAAAAACTAACAGGAATTGAGGACTCTAGTCTTTCAACAGAAATGAGGATACAAATTTTTATATGCAACTATAACGATAGGTACCACTCAACTATCAAATGTTCTCCAAGGGACGCCAAAGAAAACATTTGTCCATCCATATTATAAGATAGAATAAATACAGTAAAACAGAAAACAATAGCCAAATTAAATCAAAACAGAGAAGAATATATAGAAAACAGACAAACAGGACCAATTAAAAACTACAAAAGAGTACGGTATAAAGATTAACCATATTTCAGAATATTTCCCTTACAAAACGTCCATCCGGCAAATATAAAAAGACCAATGAAATTGGCAAACATAGAAAATCCAAATGAGAATGATGACGATTCATTCAGTCTAAGGGCATTTAATGTAGATAATACCTTTCAATTTTTTTTCTACATATATATACATGATTTTTTTACCCCAGTGGGTAAGGGGTCTTTCTAGAATATACCCATGGTAAGAGATGCCTGTCGTAAGAGGCGACTAAAATCCCATAAATTTTTTTTATATCAAAACCTAAATCGGTAATACATTTTTACTTTTACAGATGACGACAATATTTATTTTTTTAACAATAATCATACCATTGGTGACAGCACTTTTGCAAGTTACACCAATAATAGAAGATGCGGGGTATACAATTATACAAACAGCGGACATAGAAATAGTTAACGAAATAAGTACAGTTATACATACTATAAATCCCAACAAGATAGCAGACATAGTTGATCAGGTTAAAAAAAATATTGAAAAACTAAATATTGAAAATAAAGAAATTTTGTTTGACGAAATAAAAAATATAAAAGCAAAAATCACATCTATAACACCGAATATCAAAAAGAGAAGTAAAAGAGGCTTGTTAAATATAGGAGGAATATCATATAAATCGATGTTTGGAGTTATGGATGATGATGACAGACAAGACATTTTGAACCATTTAAAAATTATTGAAGAAAATGGCCATAATGCCATTGTAAATTTAAATAAACAAATAGTAATAAATGAACATTTCAATAGATCACTAAACTTATTAAAAGGAACTATAAAATCAGATAGGAAACAAATAATAGAAACTTTAAATTTAATAAACAAAGAGGAAAATAGAATTGAAAGAAAAATTTTGTATAATAATGAAATGAATAAACTAAAATTCATAGAAAATAAAGTTCAAGAAATACAAAATAATATAGCGGTGGCTAAATACAATATGGTACATCCAAGTATGTTAACTAGGGAAGAAACTGAAAAATATGAGATTGATTTTTACAAACTAAAATTATCAAAAGTAGGAGTAGTAGTATATAGAAACGATACAATAATATTCGCAATTCAGATACCAAGAACATTTTTTCAAACTAAGATTCAATTAATAACCCCAATGCCAAATAGAAATAAATTACAGATTATTGATAAAGAAAAATTTGTTATAAAAATTGGCGAAAACTATTTTGATTATGTAGAAAATAAAGCATTTAAAAATCTAAAATTAAGTAAAAGCTGCATATTTTCAAATCCCTTGCGAATTTAAATATAATAATAAAACATCAATACAAGAAATAAGCGATGACACAATATTAATAAGAAATGCAAAAAATGAGGCATGAAAACTACGATGACAGAAAAATTGTATTAAAAAATAACTATATAATCAAATTTGTAAATTGTAAAATGGAAATTTTAAAACAAGAATTTAAAAATAATAAAACAGAATATATTCATACAATTATATACCCCACCGAAAACTTAAGCCAAAGCTACACACCAAAATTAACATTCAATGATATTGCAATAAAAAATATAGAAAACATAAAAGAAATTGCAGAATTAAAATACCATAAAAATGTATGATATGGTATTAATATAACATTGATAATCATTGTAATGGTAGTAGTAGCAATCCTAGTAATAAAATTAAAGAAAAAAACAACAAAAATAAAAATTGTAAATACAAGAACTCAGGAGAGTTCAAACAGTAACGCTGGGGGAGTTGCGTCGTCAAACGACTCCACCACTTTCATAACAAAAAAGGCAAGTATTTTTAAATTTTTTCATTCCTCTAATCTGAAGATTCAACTACACACATATGTATATATTAACATGCATAAATAAAGAAATATGCATAAGCAAGTATTTAAATTCCTTTAAAGAAATCCAATGCCACTGTTATGTTTATTTAAGATACGCTGGGTCGTTGATGCTGAGGAATGCCAAGTCAGCACAACGGCTACAAGTAAAATTAGCAAATAAGATTTTTGTAAAGAATAAAATGTTGAGTAATAAACTGGACGGCAAGCCGCACTGTACGGGTAAATAGCCGGAGTTTTTATTTAAACGGGACATATGTAATTTTCGGTAAATTACATATTAAAAACGTAATGCGCGCGCAATTTTAGCAGCAAAAAATATGGATGTCAGCGACTTGGATTGGACGATTCAAAATCAAATTCCGAGAGATCTGCGGTCATATAAATCAATCGATCGCGTTGAAAATGAAGACGAGGTAGTAAATTACCCAGTGGAGTTCTTAAACTCTTTGGTGCCGCCTGGAACGCCGCCTCATAATTTGCGTGTCAAGGTTGGGTCTGTAGTTATTATGCTACGGAATCATCATGTTCCCAAACTGTGCAATGGTACTCGACTGATTGTGACCAAGCTAATTGACAATTTAATAGTGGCAAGCATTTTGAAAGGTCCGTTCAAGGGAGAGGAATGCTTATCTTCAACAGATTTGCCATTCCAATTCAGACGTTTACAGTTCCCAGTGAACCTTGCATTTGCGATGACAATAAACAATTCACAAGGGCAGTCGCTGGAAGTATGCGGCATAAATTTAGAAATGTCTTGCTTTTCACATGGCCAGCTCTATGTGGCGTGTTCCCGTGTTGGAAAACCTTCCTCACTGTTTATTTACGCCGTGGAACAGAAAACCAAAAATATCGTGTACCGTGCAGCCCTAAACTAAATATGTATGTACTGAAATTATATATTTTCGAGGCTCAATTGAAACTAATAAAATTGAATGAGAATAGTACAAACTTAATTTTATTAAATTGTCAACAAATCCTGGACGCGATGTGTCAGCATTATTGAAAAGAGTAGCATTTTTCAAGCAATAAAATTCAAAAAGCATTAATGTACCCTCGAAATAAATGTTCATCAGGCAGGTTCTGGCAAGTCACTTTCGAGTAAAATTTGTAAAAATTTTGTAAAATTAGGTACGGAAGGTATTTTCCACAAAATTTCACTCGGAAGTAAATTGCAGAACCTGCCTGTATATCATGTTTTTTTATTTAAATTTTTTATCAAAAATAGTTCAAAAAACTCAGCAATAATTTTTTCTTCACTATTTTTCAATATTGGGAATTTGTCAAGGACAAAAAAGACGGTATTTAAAGTATACACAATGAAATAAGGAAAAATGGTTCATATTATATTAAAACCAATACCGGTGTAATTTTTGAAATTAAAATCTATTTTAGGCAGAACGAACTTTGCCGGGTCAGCTAGTATGTACATGTATATAACCCTATATCTATCTATCTATATCTATCTTGTTTTAGGTGATACGTACCAGAGACCTGCACGATTAAGATAGGCATCGTACGATTACGTTACTAAGTAACACTTCTGACGATTACCACGATGCGAAGGTAACATTGCGAATGGCATCGCGGCATCGTGGCATCGTACGATTACAATCTGGTATCTTCAATGGCAAATGAAACGAAGTACATACATACATAAAAGCAAATTATTATGATTCTTCTTTCGTATTTACCATTTTATTAGGAAAAAATTAATAAAATTCTCTTCATTTAAACATAAATTTATTCAATATAACATAACATAACACAACATAAATTAATTCAATAAATAAAAGTAAATTAAATATATTTCGTTATTTTCGATCAAAATAAGCAACGAATTAAAAATAAAAAATATTTAATATGAACTTAATTTTTTTGTTGTGAATGCAAAAATAAAATGGCCAGATGTCACTTGAACCAATTTTATAAACACCACTTTTGATACATTGTAAAATTTCCATTATATAGATTTAAATAATAGCACAAATGCAAAATTTTTGCTAATGCGAAAATGCCAGTTCTTTTCTTCGCGCACAATACTAATTGAGTAACATGTTAGTAATCAGCGATGCCGCGATGCCGATACCCACGATGCCAAAGTACCGTTACGTAGCGTGTACTCGCCGCATCGGCATCGCCGCTTGCTAACATGTTACTTTTTTAATTACTCGTGCAGGTCTCTGATACGTACAACCGTTAAAAGAACAAAACTATAACACTCTGTAGCAACTGGTTGCAAGAGTATAAGACTTGTTTAGGCAATCTATGGTAGTGTTAAATACTATTCTGAACAATATTTCAATACCGCTAAATACATAATTCCGCTTTGTATTATTTCATACTTACATATGTAAAGTATGATTTTTTTGAGGTTAGGATTTTCATGCAGTAGTATTTGACAGATCACGTGGGATGTCAGACATGGTGTCAAAGAGAAAGATGCTCAGTATGCTTTGACATTTCATCATGAATAGACTTACTAACGAGCAACGCTTGCAAATCATTGAATTTTATTACCAAAATCAGTGTTCGGTTCGAAATGTGTTTCGCGTCCGTGTCCGATGAGCGATGAGGCTCATTTCTGGTTGAATGGCTACGTAAATAAGCAAAATTGCCGCATTTGGGGTGAAGAGCAACCAGAAGCCGTTCAAGAACTGCCCATGCATCCCGAAAAATGCACTGTTTGGTGTGGTTTGTACGCTGGTGGAATCATTGGACCGTATTTTTTCAAAGATGCTGTTGGACGCAACGTTACGGTGAATGGCGATCGCTATCGTTCGATGCTAACAAACTTTTTGTTGCCAAAAATGGAAGAACTGAACTTGGTTGACATGTGGTTTCAACAAGATGGCGCTACATGCCACACAGCTCGCGATTCTATGGCCATTTTGAGGGAAAACTTCGGACAACAATTCATCTCAAGAAATGGACCCGTAAGTTGGCCACCAAGATCATGCGATTTAACGCCTTTAGACTATTTTTTGTGGGGCTACGTCAAGTCTAAAGTCTACAGAAATAAGCCAGCAACTATTCCAGCTTTGGAAGACAACATTTCCGAAGAAATTCGGGCTATTCCGGCCGAAATGCTCGAAAAAGTTGCCCAAAATTGGACTTTCCGAATGGACCACCTAAGACGCAGCCGCGGTCAACATTTAAATGAAATTATCTTCAAAAAGTAAATGTCATGAACCAATCTAACGTTTCAAATAAAGAACCGATGAGATTTTGCAAATTTTATGCGTTTTTTTTTTTAAAAAAGTTATCAAGCTCTTAAAAAATCACCCGTTACATAAGTATGATATGTACTTCTTCCTATGTTGGTTCTTCATATATAATATGGTTATTAAAAGAGAAATGCTAAAAGGGAATGCAGCACTGCAATATTCTGCTTACATATAGTATTAAGCTTATACTATGTTCAGACCGACACTTAATCACACGATTTCGGCTGTTGAATGGATTATCATTGAAATGATTTGAAACTGATCCATGCAAAATCTCTCTGTGCGACTCTGATTTTGCGCCATCAACTTGTCAGCACTGGAAATTTCTTACATTATCACAGCTGATTTAGACACTACAAAGGGAATAAAATGTAAACAAACAAATTTTTTTTTAAAGCAATGAATCTAATTTCACCTGAAAATCGACTTATTAAATGAAAAAATGCATCCATTATTTCTAATATATGGAAAATATTTGAAAAAAGACTGCTTTTATTTCAAAATACTGTACGACAGTATTTTCTTTTGATAAATATTAAGCGATGAGACTTTATGAATGACAATAACAGCTGTTTTTTGATCTTTCTAACGGCAGTGAGAACACTTTTGGGTTATGAAATGCTTAAATGTAATCTAATCTTTTAAATTTTCGGTCTGAACATAGTATTAGTACATGTTAAAGTACTAATGTGCACAAACAAACTTACATGATATGTATAATTGTGTGAGCGAAGCATAGCGTTAACAAAAGTGTACAATGCAAACGCAAGCAAACACAATGCAAATACAATTTGTAACTATATTGGGGTGAATGACTTCAAATTAATAACCTTGAATATTAGGCAAATAAGTAGAAATAGAAACAGCAAAAATATACAAGAATAAGAACATACGTATGGTGGAAGTATGCAGTGATTCGCAATCGGTGACTCAACAGGTAGTATCGACCCGAATTTATTTATTCTTGCCAAAAATACAATCTACATGGTGGCGCAAAAGTCAGAAGATGATCACAAGATGCTATAAATTTTGCAATTGACCTCTAATGTCAGTTCCGTTTTGACATTTGTGTAGTCAACACATGCGAAATACACGTAAATTAACAATGGTACGCTACACTGCGTGCCACAACCGATATGTTGAAGAATGCTTTTTGTGGGGCTGTTTGAAGTCGCGGCAGCGACTCTTGCAGCTCTTAAAGATATTATCCGTCAAGACCTTTCGCCGGAAGTTCTGGCCAAAGTGATGCAAAATGCCATAAAAAGAACTCAACTGATAATCAACTATGGCGGCGGCCATTTACATGATATCATATTCTCGACTTGATGTAAAAAAATTTAAAAGACCAAATAAAAATATGCCACAAGCAGAATCAATGTTTTTCATTTTTTAAAAATGTTTTTCATTTTCCAAACAACATCGGAAATTTTTGCGCCACCTGTTATTAATATGCCACATAACAATAAAATGTTCCCTGAGGTTCATTTAGGTGCCATCACCAATCATATAGAGTAAAGTCACCCAATGATTAGATGATTGTTATATGAGGTTAGGTCAAGATTTCGCCCAATTTTATCCATTTTAGGCACAAACATATACTTTTATCAGTAAAACACTCTCATTGAAATAACTCACATATTGGTCGAAATACTATATGTGGTGCAAAATCATCTGGAAGTTCCAAAATCGTTGTATTAGATTTATGGAAGCTAAAAAAAATATGGACCCGATTCAACCCATTCATAACACATTCTTTCTGAATTTCAAGTATATATTTCACACATTGGTCGATATTTGGAGCAAAAAGCCAACTATAAGTAATGGGGTATAGATATTCGGTACCTGGGCTCTTGGATAGTTTTTTTTTTCATAAAGGAGCATACTGTAAAGAAAATATTCGTGCAAAGTTTTATATTGTTATATTAATATTTTTTTTTTTTTTTGTTTTTTATTATAAACATTTTTAAAACTTTAACAATGTTTGATATCACTACAACTAGCTTCAAAACGTAACGAGCAGTTTGATTTGAATAGCTTAAATCTGCCTGACTGCTTATTTCTTCGGCGACTGTATTCATCCTTAGGTCTCGATGAAAATCAGCATTTCTGCAGTACAAAGGAGCATTTACAATGCCTCCTAGCACCTTGCTTTAAAAACGGTGATAATATTAAATCTGCCATCATTGGCATATCTCCACAACACCATATGACCACACCGGCTTGATTATTTGTTTATAAAGAAGTAATTTGTTGTGTATGGATAGGTTTGACCTTCGCCCAATTAGCCGTTTCATTTTCGACAATTTCAGATTAAGTTCAATCCTTTTTATTTTAATATGCTCTTTCCAACGTAATATAGCATCGAGCGTGATGCCAAGATATTTAGCTGTATTTGCGTATGGTATGCAGACATCTTGAATACTTATAGGTTAATAAGTGATTCTTTTGCTGGTAAAATTTATAAGAACCGATTTGCCACCGTTTAGTTTTATTCTCCATTTTTTAGTCCAACTTACGACAGAGTTAGCGCAGTTTTTTCTGCTGTTTCCTCAACGCATAGTATTGTGGTGTCATCAGCAAAAGTGGCAGTCATACTGTTTGGTGCTAATGGCAAGTCTCTTGAATACAGAATATATAAAAGTGGACCTCAGATACTTCCCTGAGGAACTCCTGGTCCAATTTCTTTGAGTTTGGAGAATTCATTTACTTGTTTTACACGGAAAAATCTCTTGGTGATATACGATTCTAAAAGAGCACAATACTCAACCGGTAGACATGATTTTTGTTTTTGCATAAGGCCATACCTTGTCTAACGCTTGTACAACGTCAAGGAATACAGCTGAGCATACGTTTCCCTCCTCCAGGGATTTTTCTATTTCTGATGTTATTCTGTGAATTTGTTCTATTATTAATTGCTTATTTCTAAAACCGAACTGATGCGAAGAGATTAACTGCGTGGATTATAGATTTTAATCTTAGGTAAATTAATTTTTCAAACAGTTTTGAAATTTGTGGAAGTAGTGAAATTAGTCTATATGATGAGACCTCGGCAACTTTCCAAAGGCTTGGAAAATGTGTCAGACGGATTGCTGTATTGAAAAGATAGGTAAGCTTCCGTAAACATTTCTATGGTAACTGCTTTAACACTTCAGCGGTAATTTAATGGAAGCCAGCTGCTTTCTTAACTTTAAGCTTTTTAATTTCACTTTTAAGATCACAAATGGTGATTGCTGGAATGATCATGTTGAATACTACTGAGGAACGCGATTTCACTATTCTCGTTTGGACGAAAGATTTAAGCTAGCCCATGTATTGGAAGCAACTTTTTGAGGTGCAAAGTGACTTGTTGGACGTTTCAGATACTTTGTACTTTTCCAGAGTGAGTAATCATCTTTTTTGTCAGCGGATAGTTGAGATAAATATTTATTGATTGGCTCATTCTTTATATGAGCAATTTCTTGTTTTAAATCTGTTGCCTTATTAAGGTTGGTTTTGTCGAGTGGTGAGCGGATTTGTTGCCATTTCCGTCGTAACATTAGTTTCTTTATTAGAAGGATTTTTATTTCTTGAGGGTAATTGGAACCTATAATTTTCCGCATTATCTCCAGAATATTATGCCAAGGTGCTTTTTGAATTGCTTTCGTAAATGTGTTAACTTCTAACTCTAGTTGTTCAATTGTTGTGATTTTCGGACACTTTATTTTAATCTGAAGTATTTGTTTGAACGAAGTTCAGTCCGAATTTTTGTTGTATAGCTTCAGACTAAGATCTCTTTTAATGACTGTTTCACTTGCTATTAAACCTTCTATTTCTATGAAATTTCGAGAGATCTTCCTGGTTGGCCAATAAGTTGGTGCAAGCTCACTCCCGGTTTCTTGAGCTGACTGGAATAAGACTCGCCCTTTAGCTGTCGTTAGGCGTGATCTCCAGTAAACGTGCTTACCGTTAAAGTCGCCTAATAAATTTGTGTTTGTGCATATTCTACAACGATTATTTTGTATCTCGACGGGCAATATATATTGCAGTAATTGACAAGGGTGGGTTCATTGCTTATGCTTATATTGCTTGCAATGTAATAGTTGCGGTTTGAATATGTAGTATACACATATTGATATACTTCTTGATTTATACTAAGGAAAGAAAATAATCAGATGGTATTTAAAATTGTCTTCTGTGGAAAGTAGGCTTAATGGTAGTCCGATTTCACACGTTTTCGCACTGTTTAAAAAATTTTTGAAAAGAATGTCACCTACCAGATTTGGTTGAAAATTTTCGTGGAGGTTCTGAGATGAGTGGGAACCCCTAAAACTAGGTGGCCAGGCCTGTCGTCTGCTTCTTAACTTGGCTCTTTTTAAACTTTCCCATACCATCTCCGGTGTGAAATTGTATGTCTATGTCGTATTGCTTGCCGAGTTAAAAACAGCGCCATAGTCATTTACTTTTTTCGCGATGTGGTGCCAATTGGATATTTTAAGTGAAGCCAAGTCTTTCTCCCCCTGGTCCTTCCAATGGAGAGGTCGTTTTCTTTTTCTACTTCCCCCGGCGGGTACTGCGTCGTAAACTTTCAGAACTGGAGTGTTTTCGACCATTCGGACGACATGACCTAGCCAGCCATGATTTAGGTCCTTCCCGATCCTGACGGAGCTTTTGGTATTGCTCAACGTCAGTTCACACAGTTACCAAATTCACACTAGCGACATAAAAGCAGCTCCTTTTCGTCCTATCAGAAGCAGCTTCAAAATCGACGAAAAGATTGTCGATTCTTTTTTCACGTGTCTTTTCCAAGATTTGGCGTATGGTGAATATCTGGTCGGTTAATAATTTTCCGCGCATAAAGCCACACTGATACACTCCAATTAGTTTGTTGATGGTGGCCTGTAATCTTTCACACAATACGCTGATAGGACCATAAATCTTTCGTGGAACCTTTCTCTCGAAAACTCGTAACGTTGACTCATCAGATGTTGTCATCGTCCATGCCTCCGCAATCTTTTGCAGGACGGAGTCCTGGTATTTGAGCTTTGTTCGTCGAGAGAGGACTTTACTTTTCAGTTGTCTACTCAGTCCAATGTAGCACCTGTTGGCAAGAGTTATTCTGTGTTGGACAGGTAATATTTCGGCTTGCCTTAGTTCACTACCAGACCAATTTGCTTCGCTTCCATAACCATTCTGGAGAAAGCAGAACTAACGGTGCGGTTGTTGAGGCTAATGATATCGATGTCATCGGCGTACGGCTCCACGTGTTCAGAGTACATTGAAGACTCTGTGCATTTATTTCTTTTATTGCCTTCGTTTTTTAAGTACAAGGTAGTTGTTTAGTTAAGTACTCAAAACTACATTCGGCGTTAGATTTGCGATGAAAAATGATGAATTTTAGAAGAGCATTAGGGGTGCAAAAATTAAATGAAAACTTAAATTAAATAAAATGGAATTGTTATTTTTAATAAATTTTTTTCATTAATCATAGAAATTGGTGTACAAATGTGGTGAAGTCTTTTAACACAGGAATCAACAATAAAAATCTATATGTTATAGTAAATTTATAGTTACAACCTTTACATACTCTCGCAACATGGTGAACATAGTTATAATTGCATATTTTTTCTTTACAGAAATACCCGAAAACGGCGCCGATTTCGCCCACTTCTCTGCAGTCCACAAAACGTGTTTGCTTGTGAGTGAGCAAATTTCAAACAAAAGTTTATTGTTTAAGTACGTGCAACATCGCTGGGAGGCCGAGTAAGTGTTGAATGATAAATAAATAATTTTTTGAAGTTTACACAGTTTGAAACTTAAAAAAATCAGACGGCAAATTAACATTTTTACCGATCGAGGAACGTTTTAAAACACTTATACCTTTCAACTCCGAACAAATGACACTTCTTTTAAACCAACAAAATGTATAACATTAAACTATGTTTCTAATTTTTCATACAACTTTTACTGGTCCGACAACATGTAACCTGTTTTTATGATTTAACTGTATTTTTCATAATCAGCCATTAGTGAATCTGGGGCCTATTTCACTAAACTACAATTCTACAAGTTTACAAGTTACAATCACAAGTTTAATTTTCACAAGTGTTGATAAATTGCGTTTCATTAAAATTTTGACACTTGTAGTTTTCTGCACTTGTAAACTACAATTTCTTGTTCTTGTATACTTGTGAATTTTAAATAAAATAAAATATTTTTATAAAGTTATTTTGATAAATTAAACATTTGTATGTGTAAATATGTATAAGATAATTTGTTTTGATTGTTATCACATCCCTAATCAATCAAAACACATGTTGTGTGTGTTTAATGTTGTTTGCCCACTTGTTGTGTTTATAAAAAAGTTAAAAATTGTTTATTTGTAAAAATGGCAAATGAACTAAACAAAATTAGTGCGGGAGATCTTAGCTGCCAAAAACATTCTCTTTGGTAAGTTTAGCGATAAACTTACCAAAGTGATGAGAATGGAAGAGTGGGAGAACATGCGTATTAGGTGTGTTGCACTTGGACTGGTTTCAGGTGCAAAAGACGCCACATACGTACGTGATGTTTTTTGGGCAAAAAAAAGTGTTAAAAATTTATATAGCAATTTTTCAAATTAAGGCTAAAAGGGACAACTCCAATTATCCGAGTTGGATACCCTGGTTTTAGAAGTGATTGGGAAGGAGTCACCAACCTGCGATGGTATTCGGCCCCAAGAGAATGACGGAGAGGATATGTCATTGCAAGATTTGATTGGCATCACACTAAATGAAAGCAATGACAGTAACTCACCGTTGGTAATTACGGACGTGACTGCTACCAAGAAGGAAGAAAAGCCAGTGCCTATGCCTGAAAGCTCCCAAAAAAGAAGTGAGTAGCATTTAATTATATTTTAAATTTGTCCTATCTTTTTTTTAATTTAGAGCGATGTATGGAAAATGGTTCTTCCGCCTACGAGAAAGCAGAAATTAAAAAATTGAAGATGGATGAAAAGGTGGAGTGCCAGATCGAAAACTTGAAGCTTCAGAATAAAAATTTTCACTTGAAAAATAAAGCTCTTTAGATTAAAATTTTCATTTATGTTCATTTATTTATAATATATGATTAGCGGTGTTGCCGCTTATCGATAATTTGTAATAAACCAACAATGCGATTCGATTAATGTGTGTCATAAAATATTAAATATGTTCGATTTTGTGTTCATTTGAACTAATTTTCAAGAACAATTTGTTATAAAATTCTAAATCAATTTATCATTCACTAGTAACTTGTAAAATTTTTTCTTAGGGTCTCCGTGGACCCTAAGGTTTTTTTCTACAATTCTACAAGTGTACAAGTGAAAAATTTTGTTTAGTGAAACAAGATCACTTGTAAAAGTATCATTTGTAGACTTGTGACTTGTAGAATTAACTTGTAGCTACAAACTTGTAACTTGTTTTATGAAACACAATGATTCACAGGTTCACAATTTCACATGCAAAATTGTGAACTTGTAGTTTAGGGAATTAGGCCCCTGTTGTTGCTTTACAATATTATATATGTTACGGAGTGTGGTGCCACTCGTAGCCTACAGTTAAAAAATTGTTCAGATCGGACTTTTGAATTGCCTCAAAACTTACCCACTAAAATCTAGTACTGGTGTAAAAACTTTTTTTATTAGTGAAGTGTACGACTATCGCATTATAGCCTCTATGTAAAAGAAGTAATTTTGCAACATTTTTCTATAGAGTAATATAGTTTTGTTCACCTAACGTTGTACATATGTTTGTAATATCTAAAACTAAACAATATAGATATACAGTTATATGTATGTAAGGTCGAATAGGACCAAAGTTTATTAATACAAATGAGTTTTAATACATAAAAGTTGATACAAAAAAAAGTTAAATTATACAAAGTTGAACCTCTGTCCTCAAAAGGCAAATTCACACTGTGCTGCTGCCGATTCTTCGCGTTCTCTCTTTCTCACCTCTTCCTGCCAGGCTGGCCTCTACTGACCAGCGTTGCCACCTTACATTCGGTTGTCCTGATCGTCATCTGCCTCAGATAACTTCTCATGAAAGTCATCTTCTCCATTTTCGACGTAACGCCACAGTTTCATATGATCTGCACTAGTTGACGTTTGGTAAGGCCCTTGAAAATCAGCAAACTTTCTAACACAATATCTGCCCTCCCCTTTGACCTTTACTACTTCGTATGGACCAATATACTTACTAGCCAGTTTTTTGCCAGTTACAAACTGAGTGACCTTAATGGCTACTAAATCAGTTACCTTTTCCATATACGCCCTAATTTGATTTGTATGCGTTTTGTGCTTTTAAAATTTGCTTTCGGGCCTCTTAACGAATCTTGTTGCATTCATTTTGAATACCTTCTAATACCTCTTCTTGCAGTACCTTTAGCAATTCGCTATAAATTTTCCCCCCGAATTTGGGTGTAAATTTTGTCAAATCATGAATGTGAGAATTAATGGCCCGCTGTACTTGTGACGTGTACTTATACCACTTGTCCGGTTCTGCTGCTGACATCTTCGCTAATACGGAAAGAATAACGCGGTTGACTCTCTCAATCTGACCGTTACCCCTTGGTACGCCCGCTGTTATCACGAAGTGCTCGATTTTATGTTTTTCACAAAATTCTTTAAATATTTTGGAAGTATAAGCTGTACCCTTATCGTTTATTATACGCTGCGGACTGCCAAAAAGTTGTCACCCATGACTCTAGGTGTCTTACAACTTCTTGTGTTTCTGTAAATATATAATACTAGCTAACCCCGCAGCCATTGTCCTGCGTGAAATTATGTGTTTTGAAATGAAAACAAAGTTGGTTTACTTATTTATTTTTTTTTGTCAATGTAATGCAGCTTGATCAACAACATTTTTTGGTTTCTGTTCGGGTGTACAGAAAAGATGGTTTTCCAATTCATGAGCACGCTACGTATATCTGACCGTGTGAAAAACATAGCATTTCCAAGTTTATGCCACACACTATGCGAATATCCTTGTATCCTGTCATCTCAAACGCAATTTTCACTGGAAATGGAATACGTTTGAACTGAAATGGCAAATCGATAGAACTCAAAGGAATTTGTAGAATCAAACATTCTGCCCATTGTATTCCATAGGTGCGTCACAATCAGTCAGGTTCCATTACACAGTTTCGGCGCATGAAGATTGCGAAACATAATAGCGACAGATCCAACATTGAGATGCAAATGGTGCGGTGGCATACCAAGCCTCTCTAAAGAATTTAGAAATTCCACTGGATAATTCATTCATTGTCAATACGAACCATCGATTTGTATGAGCGCAAGTCTCCCGGAATTTGACTTGGAATCTTCCAGTTTAAGTCAACAATATCGGTATTTTTGGCAGCTAACATTGCGCGTACACTTAAGGAATCGTAGTTACGATAATTTGGCTAATGTCCGAACATTCATGATGAATTCATATTTCGTGAACTGATAAACGGCAGATGGAATTGATATCAAACCACCGGAAGTATCAACCGGAATTGATCCATTTCCAATTTTTAGCGAAGACGATGTAAAATGTCTTTGGAAATTTAAGTTTTGTTCGTATCGCATAATAGACGCGGATTTGAAGGCTGATATGTCGAAATGATTATCGGGAAAAGTGTGCGAACTTAATTGCATTCCAGTGATTATCATTTTCCAGCAATTGTAATTGCTGGCTTGCGTCTCAAAAAGTTGCACACACCGTATCAATTACAGTACGCAATGACTCAAATGAAGTTGAACCGCGAACATTTATCAATAGCAACCGAAAGTAGAAACAATCGTCGTTTTTCGGGTGGATTGTGCAAATTCGTTCCAATGCATTAGTTACACACCTGGATGTCCATCTACTGGTTGGCCTTGATTTCTGCGTAATTATTTCTTCAACGATGCATTCCATGTATAATATCAATGTATTTCCGAATGTCCTCGCAAACGGATCTCCGACGGAAGTTGAGCAAAAACTCGGCGGTGTTTCCACTGGCTGTATTGTATTCTCTTGGTTGAAGTACACATTTTGGCCTTCTCCAAATTAACTGTGAGACACACAACAGCCGGAAAACGTTCATGAATTGCAGAAGTAAATGTTCTACAAAGCGCTTTATTGTAGTTTATGTATCAACCGTAACGTTCAAGTCCAATAACCCCATGTTGCTTCCTATGGTGACGTACTTTCAAACGTATTTTATCGATTACACCAAACTGCAATACTAAACACTGATATGAGTTTTGAATATTAATTAGACAATAATGGTGAATATAGTACGATCCATGTGTTGTCAACTTCGATTTCACTCTTCTAAATTGAATGCTGAATGTTCTGCCATTGAGCGACTTCGATAGAGTGGATATCCCACATTTCTAGTTTGTGTTTCCGAAAGAAACGTGGATACTGTTTCGTGCAATTATTGTCAGACATACAAACCGATGTGGGATTGTGGTGTCCGCAAGGTCCATGAACCATATTGGTTTTCATCACTTCGTATAATACTGGCCCTTTCTCTGCATGAGGAATTTCCGCATTACTGAATGATTTCATCAATGTGATCTGGTGTAACCACCATCCACCATCCCAAGAAGAATCTGTGCGTGCGGCAAACCTCTCTTTTGCCACTCAATAGAGTACATCTAGCATCTAACAGCGCCATATATACTTTGCTTCAAGATAAAGTCCATCGAAGCTGTTGATTGAAAAGTCTTGCTGTGAAATCGGGACGAACGCTTGCTGATTGACCGCGATCCAAAATACCGCACGTATGACATCGCATCCTGGGAGTAGTCGGTCATGTGCCTTGGGCTGCTAATGTATGTTGATGCCAAAAAGAACGCCGACCGATATTAGCGCGTCCTCTTCGTGGCAATCTGTAATTGATCACTTTGTGTGCAACACACATAACGTTTTCACTGAATAGTTTTCAAAAATTTTCGAAGCAAACGACAAATTTGAACGATTCAAATAATTGAAAAACAAAACAAAAAAATTGAAAAAAAAGTTGTGTATGGGAAAAATTAAATTTTTGAAATTATCCAACTTTCCTCACGAAAAGCATACAGATTTTTTATTTCTATACCTTCCCCGAGCCACACAGAACATTCTCTGAAAATTGCAGCAAGATTGGTTCAGTCGTTCCCATAGCGTTACTAATAAACCAACATTCATTCGTTTGTATGGAAAAAATAAAAGGGCTGTGTTCAGGGGGTTATTCGAATTTTTCTTGCCGTAAAAACCATCTTTGAACCTCAACGAACATTTGGAAAAAAGAATTGGTCAAATTGGTCCAGGCGTTGTTGAGTTATGCGCTTACCAACACATTTTGCGATTCATTTTTATATATGTATAAGATATAAAAATATATAACAATATATTTGTAACTCTTTGATGTCGCATCCAATGTACCCAAATGATCAATATGAAGCGTGGATAGTTTATCGATGAAATGTAGAAAATCCTCATTTTTACCCAGCTTCTGGTTATGCATAATGTATTCTATACAGTTTTTTATAGTCTGCTGCACTTTCTTTTCGAAATGTGGAATGAAATAGTTCTGCCGTATAGCATGTATAGTTTTTTTACAACCCATATGCCCAAATCTGTGCGTTTCCCTTATTATTTCACCCTCCATCTTCTTTGGTACTGCCAGTAAATCTTGCCCATCAACTTGCTTGTAGATTAACTTGTTTTTTATTTTATAATCGCAGTACTGCATAGTTTTTAGGATCCCTTCCACAGTTGCCAAATGTTCGTCTTTCTTCTGGGCCTGGATCTGAGCTTAAGCC